>CM056994.1:260079783-260679783 GCA_029891345.1 Dryococelus australis | reverse complement strand
GGAATTTATTAAATCGCAGTGGAAAAATTTAAATCTGTAGATAGCACGTAAGATGTAATATGTGTCAGGCTGGAAATGATTGTCGCTGTTATTTGAAGTTGGGAAATTCACTGTGCATTTGGCTGTTTTTGAACAAATGTGGGACCGAATCTCGTTGCCTCTTACGTAATTTTCTATGTGCGCGAGGAAATTGTCCCGTTTCTTTGCTGCAAGTGCATAAGTGTACCATCTGCGTTGTTCTTATTCCGGCAAATCTTGCTGCATTAGGGTAGACTGCTGAGAAATGTTCGCTGGCAAAACCCTCGATTAGTATGGGCGATGTATCTAGAAGATGTGTAGTTGTGTTGTTTTCAGTATGGTGTAGCTAAGCACGTGACGTAAATCGATAGGTGCAGCTAAGCACGTGACGTAAATCGATATTACAAAGCGAGTTTAGGGATAAGCTTTACTGTCTCTTTCATCTGTTTATCTTCTTTTAACCAATCAGTCGGTGGTTTTACCAGGCAGTCTACGTAATGCGCACTACCTCGCTGCAGTTCTTCATCATTACCGTGAAATTATTATAAGCCTTCAAATGAGCCCATTTTAAAAGTACAAAGTAAATGGTTATAAAACCATAGATTGTTTTCCATTTCACAGCGCACCGTTTTGTACGTGTGTTGCACAAATACCAGAAAAATAAAACTGTCTTGATTTTTCTCAATAACGTTAGGGCTATGCGATATCCACTTTTCAATATCGTTTCGAAACATGTTGTGCATATCGGTATCACATTACAAATGTCGACCATATTAATATCGCGGATATCGCATATCATCAATATCGCATATCGCTAATAGCACAATATGCTATTTGCGATGCACTGATCTACACTGTTGGACCATATCACAGAAGCGATGTATGAGAAATACTGTTTCTTGATGGATATCGCACAGTTCTATGCCCTTCCCCTTGCTTGAATGTTAAAGGCTGTTCACAATAAAGTGAGCACTTTTGAAAGCAGCCTTAGAAAAAAGTCACTGCCCCAACCTGCATATATTTACCGGGCTCAATGAGTGACATGTGTCCAGTAAAGTTGGTAACGATACAGGGGAAAGTAGTTCCATACATTAACGTCGAAAAAAAGTGTTAGGTAACCATTTGTGATAACTTAAATTATTTCTCTCGCTTCTGTATTTTTTAATGCACCGAAGTGTAAAAATGAGCAGATTTGTACAATATTTACTTTTATAATAATTTCACAGTTTCACTTGACCAACGCGTGAATAGTGTAATGAGGTCCATGGCAATGTTAGTTTTGCGTAAGGCGGAATAACACACAATGTGTATGCAAGTAGATCTTAAGCAGAGCTTTCAAAAGTGCTTATTTTACTGTTAATAACCTATAGTCGGTATGTGGTAGTATGAGCGGGACAGTCTAGTGCTCTCATTAAATTCGTGTGTGTGGCGACGCATACTGCAGGGTCGGCGCGGCGGACGGCTAGCTCGGGCGAAGGAGCGGCGTGACGCAAGCGCCGTCGACCCGTAATGACCCGCCATTACCCGGGCCCTTTAGCGCCGTGTCGACACCCGCCTGCTGGCAATTTGCGCCCGCCACCCGCCCAGCTGCGTTTCGCAAGCCCACCCCCCCCCCCCTCCCTTCGCATCAAACCTCATACTTCCTCTGCACCACTGTCAACGTCGGACCTCGGTCGTTCGTCCACCACGGCGTCCGACGACCGAACTTTTTTTTTAATGGCGCTCAGCTGAACCTTTTTTTTTTCTCCCCGTGGAAATCTTGGGTTTGGTCCAAAGTGGCGCGTCGTATTGGACTTCTTTCCCAACGTTCCGAACAGCGTTTGCACAATGCATCTTCAGAGACGGGAATATTTTTGAATTGGGGATTTTCCTTCGCACGTGTACACACACACACACACTTTCTTTTGTTGCTTATTATAAAGGGACCCGTCTACCTGAAGCTAGTTTCTGCGTTTAAGGCCGAGAATTATCAAGAAGGGCAATATCAACAGTGGCCGAACTGCTGGCTGCTGTCACAGCGTTCAGAAGTTATGACTGAAGATTGTTTGCAAAACAGTTTCTCGAACATATAGTCATATTCAGTAGTTGTGGTTCTTATACTGTTAGTCTTGACTGAAATGGTTTAATGTGAGTTTTGATACAAAACTATCCCCGTAGGTATGTCCTGGGACCCCTTGCCTGAGCTATTACTTGCTATTCAAAGCAAAAAAAAAAAAATTTTAATTTTCGTTTATCATGTGTTGCATAAAAACCTCGAAAAGTGTGAAGGGGCCGTCGTAATGAGAGATATTAATTTTCAGTGCACTTGAGGACGTGATAATTATGTTGGCCTATTCTCCGCTGTGATGTGGAAGGAACTAGACAAGGGTTCACATCTTACCTTCTACGCTATGCTCCAGCGATTCACCCAAAATCCAGGTTTATGTTCAGCTGAGATTTACTAAAAATTCGCGGTCAGTTATCGTTTTTGTTAAAATACGGTTGTTAGATCACGCTGGTCTGGCTGCGCCTACCTCATGCCGACGAACTGGCCAATCGTAGTTAGAAGCTGCCGTTACAAGTACATTGCAGATTTATACGTTGCTATCTGATCGCTCGCCATTTCCAGCTATGAACTATACCCGATTTCATCAGTCTTATGCCTCTACAATAAGAAGAATGGTTCTTTACGTAATTCAATATCTAAACTTGCACAGTTGGCATTACTACAGCGACAAACAGCTATCAGAACAGCAGCTATAATTTTGTACTTAATTTGACCGATAAATTCCTCCTAATTTTTGGTTGCAGTTACTGCGCGTGGACTTGCGTTAGTAGGGGCGTAGGGGTTCTAGGCCACATAGGATTAATTGGGACTGATTGATGGATTATCGATTTGATCGAGAGAGTTAATTCATAATCCGATTTAATCCGATCAAAAATGGAAAGGGTTAAATTTAATTGAAAGAGTTAATCAAAAAGGTTTAATCAAAAATGTGAGACAAAAAAGGATTAATTTTTAATCGGATAAAATAATTATTTTTAAATATTTTTTCCTTGATTTTCTTTCTTTCTTGTTGGGAGGAGGTGCTTTGAACGATGTTGACGGTGAGGTGTTCCGAAGGCGACTGACCAGAGTGGTTGGAGGCGATTGACCATAGTGGTTGGTTGTAATGTATGTAGGTGTAAAGAGTGTGCTAAGGCTAATTTTTTCTATTTTTTTTTTTTTCTAATTTTGAGGTGTTTGTAGGGAAGTTGGTGATAGATAGAAGATTTTTACGAATACATTTAACACGTGAGAGAAATTCAGAGTGTTTAAATAATTTCTAAGCATGGCCTAAGTGTTAGTTTTATGTTGTTTTTGGTGGATATTGCTTATAGATAGTAGATAGATGACTTTGAAAGATGTGATTTATGTCTTAAACAATCTGTTTTCGGAATGCAGTTAAATGTTAGAGAATTTCAGAGTGTTGTACATATGAATAAATTACACCCATCGGATCAGAAATATCAAATGACTATGTGAATAATAAGTGGAATTACTTGAGTCTTAAACGTAATGTGAATCTCGAGCTTAGAAATACAATTTACACAATAGACAATGTTAACTACATGAATAACAGGAGAGACAAGTGCAAACTCACAAAACGAAATCCTGCTATGAAATTACACAAGGCAGTCTTTAAACGAGTTCTACATATCAATGAATAACACGAGATACAAGTATAATTAACTACTGTCTTTAAACGAAATCCAGCTAGTCAGTATGAATAAATAACACATTAACAAGTTTACACATGCATTACACTATCCAGCCTGGTGAATGTTTATTCTAATAAGTAAAATATACAATGATTGGAAATCTTACCCCAAATGATATTAAAATTAATCCTTTCGATGTATGAATGAGTAGCACTTACGTCGGGCTGTGGGTAGATACATCTAGCACTGCCAATAGACAACTGTGTTTAAATTACAGTAAAAACTCATCAATGAAGGAAAAAAAATATTATGTTAATGAATTTCACTGTAATTGTTAACACAAACAGTATTTTTATAGACCAAACACAGAAATCAATTACATATCACAAATGCAGTATATAGATCTGAAAAGAAAAAATAAGTTTACATACTGAAATTATTATTTTTTGGGTAAAATAATTTTATATTAAATCTCGGCTATTACTAGTGATACCTCGTAGCTGCAGTAACTCCTGATTATAAACTCGTTGGCCACCTAGTGTCTAGAAGTATGGTGTTTATGAAGGAGCTGATGAGTAGCACCTCTATCTCCCACAAACATTGATGAACGACTGAATATGATGCCTACTGGGATAGCTGAGTTCACTTTGCTCCAAAACTCTCTACATTCCTTTTCCCCTCCTCTCCAGAACGTGTCTGTGGGACCCTGAGGTCAAGAAACCAGCCTGCACCCCCTCTGCCGTACCCTTGTCAGTGCGTGCTGTCATGAGCTGCCTGCAATCATCAAATGCTTTTGGTAATTCACTCAATATGACATCATCTGCCGACTTGTGTGCATATCGGGAGGACCCTGCCTGCCACGCCCTCACACCCGAACTACCCACCCCCACCCTGTACTCCTCAGAGCTGGTCTGACTCCACATTGCCAACCACCCCTAGCCCCTTACCACCCCTCATCATAGTGTGAGGTCCTGGGGGTCAGTCATCCATCTGTCCTAGATTGTTTTTTTCAGCACTGAGTCAAAATGGCGACAACTGCCTACTTGCATTCAGATCGGGAGCAGGCTGTTCATAGCCATACCCTACCCTCCACTCCTTGCCCTCAGAACAAGTCCAAGTTCAGAGGAATGTGCCCCCTGTCAGAGTACTTGCGAAGCTCTGACTTCTCTGAAGACCTCACTATCGATCGAGCCTGGTGCTCGCAAAAACCAGTTTTATGCAGCCCAGCATCAGCTCTGAGAATGCTTTTCTTTTTTTCGTCAGTTGGTTCTCCTGCAGTGTCTGTCTTGAAGACAATGCACACTCCCCCACTAGAGTATTCAGAAAGTGTTTTTCCTTGTATTGGCCCCCTTGCTTCACGTCGCCGGTCCTCTGAATGCGTACCCTGAGGGGTTTCGCCTGACTCGCTGTGGTTTCAACTTTATGCAACAGGTTGACCATATGAGCAGCAAAAAAATTTTTACAAGTCCCTGAAATCAAGTGCGCAATATCCCCAGATTAAAAATTCAAACAACAAATGTATATTTGAATCAAGCAAACTATGATTTGTAAAATCACACAGAAACACAGTACTTATTTTATTCACTTGTTAAACCGGAACTAATTTTTACAAGTATTCACTCACTAAGAAATGTTTTTATTATCAATTCGATGTATAGGAGAGAAATAAATATTGCGATAGATTTGCACATCTCTTTTAACAAGATCTCAAAAGCCGATCAGGGTGAAGCGAGGTGAGGAGTGCCAGGCCAGTTTGGGTCATGCAAGTAAAACTAGGGAAACGAGAGAGATTTCCGATAAAACCCACCAACCAACGTCTAACACGACATCCACACATTGCGAAAAAATTGGTTTTTATGCTGTAACTTACCTGGGGAAGCAAGCGTACTAACCAACATGTTCCCTTTCTTTACATCTCACCTAAAACTTTCCAACAGCAAAATGTAACCCATGTAACATAAAATGTGTATATTTGAATTTAATTATTATTCTAACAGATTCCGATGTAAGTTTAATGAAACAGTGTAAATACAGGTGGAAATCATGTTTTTCGGAGTTGGAAAATTGTGATTTCAACAATTTTCGTACTTTTTTATGGAAAGGTCCAGATTCTTGTAAATTTATGGGAAAATAGTAGCCATTTTGAATCCTTACATTATATAAGGAGGGATAAATTCATTTTTTCTCTATCTTAACTCGGTATCAGCCAAGGTCACTTTGTGTGAATGCGTGTGCTTTGCATTAGTATAGATAATGATGTCAGGAATCTACTACAGGCATCTGGGAAGCGTTATCAAGTATAAGCATTGATAAGGTGAACGATGCCAGGCATCGAGTACAACAACATGCATCCATCACGCCTACTACTGCTCTAGACGTCCATCACAATTACTACAGCTCCAGGCGTCCACTACAATGCCAGATGTTCATCACGTCTACTACAGATCCAGGTGTCCACTACAATGCCAAATGTCTGTACTACTTCATCTAGATCATCATCAATGCCGAATCAACAAGACATTTCATATTTGTATCAGGTACAATGCATCAAGGTCACAGCTGTGACAATTGCGACTCTGAATGCATTGAATCCTTAAGTACTATTTTAGCTTATGAGAAGGCTAAAACCTTATTAAGTTTAGAGTTTTCCCACCTGCAAGTGTTGCTAAAAGAATTCATAATTTGTTTTGCAGGTTATGAAATAAAATTAGCGTATCCATTCCCGGCTAAACATTTAACAGCTGATGAGGATATTGTATCCTATTTACCATTTGAAGACTGTCCTTGCGACATGCCTTTTTTGCTAATGATGAGAACTTACAGCATATGCAGAGGGATTGTATGTCACACAGGCTGGAACAGATGCTTGAAGCTATAATTATTCCAGATATAGTAATGGACGATTCCGAAGTCGATGAAGTAGATTCCGAGGCAAGAACTGTCATCTTATAAAATCTTATATGAGAGAGAGAGAAACATTTTTGTTAATAGTGTATAAAAATAAATAATTTAAAAAAAAATTATGTGCTATGCTCAGGGTTTCGAAAATTACCAACCTACTTCCCTTGATATTAAGGAGCTTGGTATTTCTTATGCAAACGATGCTAATGAGTCTTAAGTACTATGCAATAAATCTCCCAGACCTTGGTATTTAAAACCTGAAATGATGTGTTACTCGAAGACTATCCCATATACGTGCTTTGAACAAGACAAAGGGAAATTGTAAAAACTTTAACAAATGCAGAAGTAATAAATATTAAAAGTTATCATTACTATTCGAGTAGTAATTCAATAATCAAATGCTATAATACAAATCACTGTGAGGCTAGGATCTTTAAGCCTACAGACATATACGAGGTCCTACAAATTGAATACAGAAGATTGTTCTTTAAACTGTATGATGGTCTTCTACAAGTTCATGTCTGCAACAATATAGAACATTGGTCCTACACTTTAGACACAGTGTCGGCATTCTATTTGGTGAAGGAATAGCATGCAGTGATTGTTCTGTGAGATATCTTCGCTCCGGCAGTGACTTACCATCAACCTTAGCAGATTTGACGATTGCCAGTCTTAGCGAGGGAATAGAGGAGGAATGGGGAAACAGAGTCATCGCCTTCCAACTCACCAGACCTCGTAAAGGAATCACTGTTTGTTGGAAGGAGACCTGCGATGGGGACATCCACAACTTTATTTTCGAACAAGGAGGATTAGTTTTTCTGTCGATGTATAATTTACATGCGTGTGAAGTGGCTAATTCAGAACAATGAGCCCTATGTTCCCATTGTGTCCAATGAATTACCAGTATATGTTTTTTACTAAAGGTTTCATTCTATAACTAACATCTTATTATATTCACATTTTGTTGTAATGGAAATGTGTGAGTTAAACATTAATTTGAAATGTAAGTATCCTTTCAAGCTTTGTCAGCACATAGTAAACCAAATACTTATAATGCTACTTTAACTAACTGCAACAGTTCTGAATGTCTTGTAAGCCAGTACAGGCCTCATGTAATAGATCGTAAGCATAAATTTAAGGGCGAGTACATTGTAACTTCATATTGTAAGGAAGCAAAATGTATTAAATATCTTGTGTATAATACAGACACTGTTTTGCCTTATCAGTATTTCGAAGAATGTGCTAATAATCTTCTTACTTTATATCATTATATCAAAGACAAGTTTGGTTACATGTCTCATACTGGATGTGATTTATTAAAATATTACGTTTATCGAGCAGTAAAATTAGCATAAATAAAATGTAGCCCTAAAAAACTTTTCAATTTGCAAATTTTGAGAGAATGAATTTATCAGTGTACATACATTGTTCATTTCTATATCTTCTCAGTCGAATGTTGGATGTCATAGTAGCAACATGACGTATTTTTATCCTGCAAATAATTATGTATGTGTCAAACAAGGAAAGTCCAATATAAATTATGCCCTATGTTGCTAAGGAATTTTGCGAGAATTTATGGAAACCTGTGACAATATTTTTCATTTTAAAGTAATTTACTTTCCTCTAGGAGATGAAAAGAGCCATGAACTCATACATTATGGTGACAATAAGAAATCCTGTGTTTCATATGACTGCAAACACACCTCTTCCATCTAGTATTGAAGATGTATACTCTCATTATGTTGAATTATATCCTGATTTGGTTGAAAGCACTGTTTTACATGCTCCTATTTGTAAAGATGTTTGTGTGCAAACAGACAGATTAAAACCAGGGTGTAAGAAACTCTCACTCCTTGAAAGCGGAGTTCAAGAAGGGAATCTGGAATCAATTTTAAGAAAGTGCATGAAAAGTTTTTTTAAAGAAAAACGTTGTATTTGATAGTGTTAAAATGTTTTGTGATATCCTGTAGTTTTGGAGCAAGGTGTAATTGTTGTACATAAAGTTTTGGATCTATCTGTATATTTGAAATAATTTGTGTAATGTGGTGTTTTTGCTAGTGTTAAAAAATGTATATAGTTTCAATCTTCCCAGATTTTTTTTATGCTGTGTGTGGTAATGTTTTGGGATGTCTTGTACTTGGTTGTGTTTGAAATGAGTTTGTTTATATTATATATGTTTTGGAGCAAAACTTTTCTTCTTGCTTAAATATGTTGCTTCAGTGTTAAAATGTTGTACATAAATTTAGGATCACCCTGTCTTTGTATGTATTTTTTAATAAATATGATGTAAAATAATCCCTTTCTTAAAATTTATTTAAGCTATTCGTTATTAAAAGTGTACTTGTTTTGCTATGAAATGAAAAAAAATGGATAAAAATTCTCTCAACACAGACAGAGAGCGAAGGGGAGGGGGGAGAGAGAGAGATTCTTAAAATCTTCTATTAAAAGTATGTTGCATTAACAAGAAAGAGTTTTGTAAAGATAGGATTCAGATAACAAACAAACTATTACTTTCACCAAAAAAAATATTAATCAACTAAATATATATTTGAATTCCAGAAAAAGATATCTGCTGGAAAAAAATTATAAATACACAAAATAAGTTGCTTAACACACATGCTTACATAGAGTTATCAGATTAGGCAAGGAGGCTCTGGGTTCAAATCCCGGGTAAGGCATGGTAAATTCTAATATAGCGTTATGGTTTCGATTCTCGGGCAAGACATAATTTATATAAGCTGAGTTCGAGTCCCACTTAGATCATGTACGAATGTAATCTAGTTTCTCACTTTCAGTGTTGGGTTTATATATAGATTCTAGGTTCGATTCCAGGGTAGGGCTTGTATTATAATAGCTAATTTTTAATTCGTTAACCATTTCTAAACATAATCTAAAGGTATTAATCAATTAAAATTACAAAATTAAGACGTATGTGTGGGCGCATAATCACATACTTGGTGGGTTTATAATTCTACACCGAATGCATAACAAAGGTAGTGTTGTCAGGTATGGATGATAAGCAGTACATTGAGGCAGATGGAATATCAACCTTACCTTGGGGCATAATCGAATACCTGAATTTTTTTATCCACCCTATAACAGTTTCAACACCACAATAAATTTATAGACCTCCCAGCACCACACAACATCAAGGACACCCATCTGCCGACACCACATGCACCTACTCTTCCACACTCATCGCAGCTGTCTGCAGTTATTATCACAGCTGACTTTAGACATCATCGCAGTTGGCTACAATCATCATCACAGCTGGCTACACCAAATGCAAATATTTACAACACCTGTTGAATCATCACTGCTGTTGCTCCCTGTTTGCTTACCTGTAAGACATTACGTAACTTTAATAACAACTCTCTTGATAGAAGTCTCTTCCATCCAATTTCACTTGTCAAAGAAGAAGAAAATTAATCGACGTCTTCATCATTGAAATTTGGAAACTGTGTGCATGTGTGTGTTTCGTCTGTCACTTGGCGTGTGTGAGTGAGAATTACCCAGATATGGCAAATGAATGCCCCTATGTGTGTGTCTACGAACACACTTCCCAATTGTGTCGTAAGATATATTGTAAATAATTAGGGAAAACCCCACAGATGTATTATATTTATAAATATATTGGTAATCATTTTTTTGTAAATACATTTTAATCATGTAACATATATCAAACCCTTTTGTAACAGTAATGTAGCAATAGTAATAGTAGTTTTAGTAACAGTAGTTGTGCTAAATTCCAGATGTAAAAAAAAAGTATAATGAAATGTTTGCCAAATGTCGTTGATAAAAATGTTATTAATGAACTGACTTTTAGTTTGAAAGTTGATTGTTGTTAAAATATTAATGATGAAATATCTTGTTTTTGTAAAAATGACTTGTTTTTTAAAAAAATTGTATAAAAATTCTGATTGAAAGATGACATTTACTGTGTGCAGATGTTTGTTGTAAATACAATCTTTTTTTGTGTTATGTAAATACTTAGGTTTAAGAATTATTTTGAAAATATTTTTTTTTTAGTAAAATGTTAAAAATGAATAGTGTGTGACTTTTTTTGTACCTTATGTCACTAACTTTTTTCAATAATATCTTATGTAAAATGAGTGATGGTTTAATAGTAGTAAAGAGAAATGAGTAGGTGTCTTATCAGTATTGGTGAGTTAATGACTTGTATTTAAAAAAATCAGGATAACTATTTGCTTGCTTTCACGAAGAAGAAAATATAATTTTCTTGACTTAAGAATCTTACAATCTTTTAAATTAAAACTTGATTTAAAAACTACCTTACTTTGAAGGGCTGAGGGGAAATTAGAAAAAATTATGGAGAAAATCAAACATAGTTGAATGAATGAATCTTTGCAAAGGAATGAGGCAACATGTTATCATCTTGAGAGAGAACCTTGGTCTGCTCAAGTTGGAGTAGGACACAATGGTCTGCTGACCAACTTTTGTGACACCTTAGGGGAACATATTGAAAGCAAAGTCCGCATACCTTCATAGGGGCAGGTAGCGAAGACCTCTGTCCCTCCTTGGCTTAAAGCTACAACTGCACCCAACAGAAACCAGCTAACAGAATCCAGCAAACATTTTTAAAAATATTTAATTTTACGTACAGGTACACAAATTAGAAGAGTTCGTGTTATAGATACAACACTATGATGTCTAGAGAAGAAGATAGGCATAAAATATTTAAACTAGTATATAAATAAACCAAAATTCAACTCTATTTATGTTAAAATATCCGTATATTTTCCCATAAATTTACAAGAGTCTGGCCTAGCTTCATCTCTAGTGATAACCGCGATTTAATATAAAAGTATTTTATCTGGAAAATATCAATTTTTGTGTGTTAAATTATTTTTTACTTTTCGGATCGATATACTAACTCACGGTTTTTTTTTTCTTACCATGTAACATGAATTTCACAAATTTAACGTAAATTTGTATTACATCTCTATAAAGTGTTGAACAATTATACTTTGCTGGCTAAAGTACTTCATAACGTCATCCAAGTGACCCTATGCTTCTATGGAAATAATTTGTATTAAAAGTGAATTATTCAGAAAATTGTGAAACTAACTTAAATTAAAAAATTGTCGTTTCATTTTCTGTTGTAGGACGAATGCAGAGTTTTTCTCATAAATTTCAACTCATTTGCCTTCAAGAGTCCGACTTCGCAACACATATATAATCAGGCTCTCTCCACACACACACACAGCATATAAGACAATGTAATTGCTATGCTGGACTTAATACATCAGATTCCACATCAAATAGACGTGTTTTAAAAAATACTTAAGGTATGGGTGAGAGGCATTAAGTAGTGTATGTGTACTTCTATTATGCTTAGTGTGTCTGAATTTAAATCATATTCAGAGTTTTTTTGCCGTAAGATAACATTTACCAGGCTGGATCGTGTAAGAAATGTGTAATTTGTACGTGTAAACTTGTTCTGTAACGTTTAGTTGCATTACAAAAACAAATAGTTTAACACGTAAATCGCATCTTTCAAAGTCGCATATCTACCGTCTATGAGCAATATCCACCAAAAAATATATAATTTACACTTAGGCCACTCTTAGAAATCGTTTAAACACTCTGAATTTCTCTCATGTGTTAAATATATTCGTAAAAATCGCCTATCTACCACCAATATCCCTACAAACACCTCAAAATTAGAAAAAGTAGAAAAATTATCCTTAGCACACTCTTGCACTCAACTCTACACCTATATAAGATAGTGTATCCCACCACTCTGGTCAGTCACCTTCTGAACACCACACCGTCAACATCGTACAGAGCTCCTCCCAAAAAGAAAGAAAGAAAGAAAATCAAGGGGGAAAAAAAGAAAAGAAATTTAATCTGATAAAAATTAACCGTTTTTTTTATAAACATTTTTTGATTGACCCTTTCAATTAAATGTATCCCTTTCAATTTTTGATCGGATTAAAATCGGATTTAGGATTAACCCTTTCAATAAAATTGATAATTCATCAATTAATCCAAGGTGGCCTAGAACCCCACTACTTGCGCGACTCTTCGAAATATGCCGTCACTGCATCGAAAAGAGAGGAATTTTTTGTTTGCCTTCCTCACTTGAATAACAGTAAACATCGATAGGGATGCTGTGCAGAAAACTGTACTAACAATAATAATATACAAATAAAAGGAAGAGTCAATTTTCACTAAAATCGTTAAAAGCGAACACACGGCAACATCGCAGTGTTGCCAGTAGGTCTACTATAATATTGTTCACTTAGCAATATCACAGAGTAGATAAGTACACAGGCGAAATGGCGTAGTGGTTCCTCTCTCTGATTGGCTGGACGAGGCTCTGGTAATGTATGGTCTGACTGTCTAAGATTCTCTGTCTGGCAAGTATGTTAGTTGCCGCTGATTGGCGAATGGCGTTCCAACATGTCTGTGGCTAGTGACGCCATTTTTTGGCGTGTGCGGTTGGAGTTCGCAGAATATAATAAGCTGTTTCACCTCTGCATTATTAACCCATTCAGACGCAGTGTACACGATTGTGTACATTACGTACGTGTAGGTAATTTATGGTATGTTTTCTGTACGCCACACTGTGAAGCTCAATGACATGTAATCTTACCTTCGGTTGAATGATTCGCAAATCGTCTTACTGATCTAAGTCGTAATTGGTTCATATAATTGTAGCCGAACATATAGCCTAACTCATTGGTTGTGGCAGCGAAACAAGTGCTGTCGACTGAAGTACAACACACATCATTCAATTTTTTGTTTGCAACACCTGAAATCGTACATTAAAGTTGTCTGAAAGGGTTACATACTCTGTGGAAATATCGCTTCTCTCCCAGCAGCATCGCAAAATAATAGTATACATTATACATGTATTGCCAGAACTTGGTATTCATTTTATCGATGTATTTCGCAGCAGTAATGTGAACACGGCCTGCGCCGGGTCTCGATAAGCAGCACCCCCCAGAGGCCAGTCGGGATGTTGGGTGGGTTCCTTTCGCCGTGGATTGGTCGTGTATGTTGACGGGGGGGGGGGGGGAGAGAGAGAAGCTTATTAAGGTGAGGTGTGCGCGCGGAAGTTTCGCCCGTCTGAAATTGAATTTCTGGTTGGAGGGAGCCCGGCTCTGCTGCAAAGTGTTCCGCTCCGCTGCCCCTGCAGACGCCGAGGTCCCCCCTCCACTACTGCTTCACCTGAATTGCCCCACGGCGCCTGTTGTCCTCGGAGGATCACGGCCGGGGGGAGGGGCGACCCCGGCGGCCACCGTGCTGGCCTGTACAGCCTGCCCACGATTAACTCAGTACTTTTGAAAGTCCTGCTTCTGATCTACTTGTATCCGCATTGTGTATTCTTCCACCACGTGTAAACTTAACATTGACATGGGTTTTTACACTTTATTCATGAGTCTTTCCAGTGAACCTCTAAAATTGTTAGGAAAGTAAATATCTTACAAACGTGCTAATTCTTACACATATGTGCGTTGAAAAAAAGAAAGCGAAATAAATAATTTCGCTGTGTGCAAATTTTTACGCAACACTTTCAATTTTTTTAATTGCAGAAACTGTTTTCTTTTTGTTGTTACCAACTTTACAGGTCGCTTGCCAGTCAACCTTTAAAATATATATGCAAGTAGGGGCAGTGACTTTTTCAAATATTCATTTCTAAAATGCTCAGTTAACCATAAACATCCTGTATGAACATTGTCCATTCTTCTGTTATTTGTAAAATTAACATTTCCGTGGGCCTGATCTCTTTATTCATGCGTGGGTCAAATATAACTGTTAAAATGTTGAAAACTGTAACTATTTTACGTCATAATTTTTACGTTTAAAAGTATTAAAGAAACAAAAAGCAAAACTAATTATTTCAGTATTTACAAATGTTTACCCAAAACTTTTAATTAAATGTTAAGACATGGGAATACGTTAATTCCGTCGTTACCAACCTTACTAGACGCATGCCACACGTGGTGTGCGTTAAAACATATGCAGGTAGGGGCAGTGAAATTTTTCAAAGGGGGGCCGCGGTGGCTGAGTGGTTTGCCTGCTCGCCTCCCACCAAGGCGAACCGGGTTCAATCCCCGACCGGGCCACTCCCGCATTTTCGCATGAGGGAATCGTGCACGGACGATGCCGCTGGTCGGCGTGTTTACTCGGGGATCTCCCGTTTCCCCCGCCATTTCATTCCGGCGCCGCGCTATGTTCACCTCAATCACCTTCATCGGATCTCAAGACGTCGCTGTTAAATGCCGCCCAAATCTTTTCTTTTTACTCATTTCGCAAACGTTAATTCCAAAAGTGCTCAATTAGTCGTGTAAAGCCTGCGCCACAGAGTACCCACGAATACAGAAATCAAATAGCCGCCTATACCGCGATCGCCAGGCGCACACGCCAGCAAGATGGTGGCACTCCCCGGTAACTTGTCAAAACACCGTCCACCAATCAGCACTTGCTAACGTACTTGCCAGCCGGAAACACAGCCAATAGGGAACATTTAGCATCACGCAGTAGCCAATCGAATACAGGGCCCGCTCACATAGTTTTATAAATTTGTGCAACTGTAGTAGTCATTGTATTTCATGACGTGCTACTGCAGAAAACAGTTTTATTATCCTGTTAACTGGTAAATAAAAAAGTACCTAAATAATTACATTTTGATCTTTGGAATTTAAAACATTTGCAGTGGCAAGACTTTTGAAAGGCCTCTCACCTCTTGTTTCCATCAATATTTTGGAAATCTTCCCCAAACCGAAGGGGGTAATGTAGCATTGCAGCTAGATATATATAATTAGTATGTTCGGGAAGTATTTCAATTGTCTATATTTCCGTCAAGGATGGTAATTCATGTATATTTGAAAGGTCGCGGCAATGACAACTTGTTTGTATTTCATATATTTTCGTTTTTCCAAACTTATTTTTCTTTCTTCATTTCATCAATAGTAACAGACGTCAACAACAGACTTCGTCAACAACAGACTCATAGGACGATAGCGCTAAACTAAAAACATCGCCACCGCAAGGCACAACATGGTGAGACGAGGAAAATAACACAAGTCACCTTTAGCTGACATGACCGACTGCTCGAGAGCAATATGTTTTCAATGAGGAAACTTTCTACCAATATATAAGGAAGAGCAACCTTTCTCGGGTATCACAACAGTTCGTCGCAGCGCGATCGTTTGTCAGCTGTCAGTCGGACAGCCTTACAATGTGCGATCACGTGACTCGCACCGACTAGCGCCTGCGACTTTAACCTTCTTTTGTATTTCGGACATTTCAGTTCAAATATATATTAAATTTATTTTCAGTCATTGCGAGGAGTCAATAGGGCTCCGAGAGAGAAAAGTAACGATTCTCTCTCGTCTTCGTATCTCTTGAAGAGAGAAGTTTTGTCTTATGAAGGCTGCCATTCTGTCTTGTTTTTTGTTTGTTCGTCAGCTGCGAGTGTCAATAGTTTGTTTTGCCGAGACGACAATAAACCTCCAGTAAACAATTAACTTCTTCTTTTATTTATTGGCAATCCTGGTATCAACAAACGTTCATTATTACGTAGTCTTCTCCAACTCACGCTGAGCTAGTTCGTTGGTGTTTACTGAGATCTACGAGAGAACAGGACAGAAACCTGTTACATGGTATAGCCATATTTACTTGCCATTTGCTTTGCGTTAACACTGAACTGTTGTTCGTGAAGTGCGATTCCAAGTAAAAGAGAAATAATCACTATTTTCTAATAATGATTGACAGTAAACAATATGTAACCATAAAAGAAGACACTAACATAGATTGTCTTTACCATAATGATCATTATGCACTCACATATTATTACTAATAATAAACGAAATATAATATATCGGAGCGAAATTATCAGCTAAAGCTATTTGGAATTTGTTCATAAAGCAGTGCTCCCTCCATAGCGTGTTATCCGTATATTCATTGTTCACTAGTGCATTGAATCCCTCAAGTAAACTTCAAATAGCGGAACAGCAGTTTTTGCTGATATAGGCTATTCACACTAAAGTGAACACTTTCGAGATCGTAGTTACTTTTTCTTTTCAACCATTTCTTATTATTTAACCACCTTTTAAAATAAATATTCTGTGTAAGTAATGAACACTGTGTATATTCCACCGCACTCGGAAGTTAATGTCAAAGGCTAAAATAGAATATAATAATTGACTATTATTCCAAACGAGAGGGCTTTCAAAAGTGCTCACTTTACTGTGAATAACCTATACTTCAAACCTGCATTTGTTACCAAGTCGATCAATGAAGGTTAGGAAACCGGACATGGCAGACACCGTGCCTTGACATGGCATCCACGTCGAATACACCAAAGGATTTTCACCTCCACCGCAACTCGAAAAGTAAGCGCGAATTTGAGATAAACAAAGGACCGTTCATCAAAGTGCGTATTGTAAAAGACATTGTGTCAGAACGACTGAGTTTTTACTTTTTTTCCTTTGCATAAAAGCACGCCCTTTTCTACCAGTTTTCGTATTAAGTCAAAGGATGAACTGATATCTCACTTGCTTCCTATAATAAGGCTGGTAAAATGCATGATGAGAAGAAGCAATTTCCAAGTTACAGTAGTAAGTCTCAGTCTTTAACTAGGGCTGTTCAGTATAATTATAAACAGGAGTACAGTTAGGTGGAGTTTGTAACCATGTGGTATTCTAAATTGTTCTGTTCCACTGCAAAACGTAAGAATTTTGTTTATACGTTTGACTCACATTTTAAATTTGTGCCGGTAAAAAAATACCAACGTCTTTATTGCCTCGACACAGTTCTCTCGTATGCTGTAAATGTGCATTACTGGAAAGTGGAAACTAAAGAAAGAGAGTAGTAAGTATAGTTTATCACTAAGGACAACGAAAGCCTGCGAATTACGTGAATACCTAGTCTAAGAGATACCTATATATCTAATTATTGCCACGTTTCACTGACTCGCTAAATAAGGGAGTATAAACAAGTGAACTGCTGAACCTGCGTAAGTCATTCACTCAAACTTCAGATCCAGTTTCTAGTGTGTGCCCTATATACGAAATTAAATGTGGTGTTTTATTTAGCCATTCCGCCATCTTCACGGTTGAGTTGTGACTGAATTTGAAAACAGTTCCTTGTGTATCCTAAATTTATTTTAACCTTTTCAGAGCCACATTAATAAAAGGTTACATGTTCTGCACTATTTTTAGGTACTTGATGTACATAAGCCGGCACAGCACTAGGTTCCTTACCACAGCCAATGTGCTTTGTGTTCGTGTAAATACGGTAGTATGAACCATTCACAAACTGGGACAATAGTACCGTTCACGACTCAGTTACCTACAGAGAGATCATTGTGCATTGGGCCTCGAGTGCACAGTAGCGGTCCAAAATAACGTTCGTGTGCGTTGTATAGTAGGCAACTCTTAGGAGAGGGGTGGTGATTGGGGCCGCAAAACCTGACCATCGCTAATGCGCGCGTCCACGGTAACGTGTCAACTACGCTACTAGTCACTAAAGGCTGTTCACGATCAAGTGAGCGCTTTAGAAATAAACCTTGGAAAAAAATTCACTGCATCTGCATACATAGTTCCATATCTTAACGTCGAATAAAAAGTGATAGGTAACCATTTATGATAACTTAAAATTATTTCTTTCGCTTTCTGTTTTTTTTTAATGCATCGAAGTGTAAAAATGAGCAGATTTGTAAAGTAGTTACTTTCTTAATAATTTCACAGATTAATTTGACCGGCGCATGACTAAAGTAATGAGACACATGGCAATGTTAATGTTACATAAGGCGGAGGGTGATTGGGATGAGTATGGAGCACCGCCGGAATGAGGGGGCGAGGGAAATGTTAGATCCCCGAGAAAATCCGCCGACCAACGGCATCGTTCGGCACCATTCCCACATCCGAAAATTCGGTGACCCGGCCGGGGATTGAGCCCGTATCACCTTGGTGGGAGGCGAGCGGGCCGACCGCTTGCCCACCGCGGCCCCCAATTCAAGATCGTGATGAAGAAGCGTGTGATAGACGAGTGGAACATTATTTTTAAACCAAGCCAACTTGCATGCATCAAATTATGCAGGTATTTCTGTTCGCACAGTTAGTAGGAACATCAAAGGAAGTACTATAACGATCGATACGTCGCTGTCAACATCAGGTAAACATCGCTCACGTTCTGAAGAAAGGAACTTTAGATGTGATTATTCTGTTAGGAGGATAGTAAGGGATCGAATTGAACAATTTTTTGCAGGTGCAGAAGAGAGGCGAATTTTGAAATAAATGGTATTTAAGTGGAAAAATTGTGGCAACAAAAGAAAGATTTTAATTGAACGCCCAAATATTTTCCACTGGCGCTGTGAATATTTGAAATCAATGCGACGTTCCAGAGAATAGAAGCGGCCAATTGTTTACATTGATGAATCGTGGTAAAGTAAAGATCAGTTTGGTGTTCTGATCAATATGAGTTCATCAAACCGTTTAAGTATTGTGCATGCGAGAACTCGAGATGGATTTCTGGACGGCAGTTTACTAATTTTTAAGGCTGGAAAGTCATCTGTAAACTATCATGGCCAGATGAATGCAGACAATTGTCAAAAGTGGACTAATGAAATGTTATAACCTAATCTCCCCGAAAAAAAAGTGTTGTCGGTTTAGAAAATGCTTCGTATTACTGCGTACAAATAAACAAGTCTCCAAGAAAGTATTCTGTCAAGAAGGAAATTATAAATTGGCTGTAATATAACAATGTAGAATTTCGCAAAAACATGAGGAAATCGGAACTTTTCAGCCCAATTCAAATTCATAAAAGCAGTGAAAAAAAAAGTCATACATCGCATGGCCATGACATAATTAGGTTACCTCCGTATATGTACGAAGTCAAATGGGCAAAGGCCAAAATACTTGTACGCGAAAGCAATGTCACAGGAGACTTCAGTCTAGCAAAGCTCGAAGATGTAACAAGAAGGGCGATTTCCTTTGTCACCAAGCAAGAAGTTTATTGTTTACATGTTCAAAAATAGAGATACTCTACTGGGAGACAGCTTAGTTATATGTGTGAACAGTGTTAGTGACTCAAGTGATTAAAGTTATGAAGATACTTCCTCATCTGGATCCACGGTCGTCATGGCCGCGTGGATAAGGGACCCCCCCCCCCTAAACCCAATAATTCTCAAACTAACATATTTTGCCCTCTAAAATGCTAGGTATTTTTAATATAATATAAAATATATTTCATATGTATCTACTTTAGGGAAAATTGGTAATGAAAATATAAGATCAGAATTTTAAAAAATGCCGTTTTGCTACAATACTTAACTGTGTTAGGGACTTAATTACATCATGGCTATTACATCGGCCTCCTAGACGAGCGGCTGAAAATACCGTACAATTAATCATGCGAACTAAAATAATCGAAAGATATTTAAAAAATATTTTCCCAGGAAGATAGAATGGACTAGCGATTTTGTGTGCCATGTGAAATTTGACCTGTTTCTATACACTATAAATTATTTCTGTTTAGATATACGCACATCTATTTTGCAGATTAACGAGAGCTTGTTTTCTCATACAAAACTAATTCTGAAATCTCCATATAACGTTATATTTAGGGATAGGAAAAATTCGCGAGTTCAATGACCTGTAGGCTAGACTCCACAGTCCTGTGTACACTCGAACCTCAGATGTTTGTTCATTGGCTGCTACACCATAGAGTAGCCAGTGTACTTCACACGTGGCAGTATGACGCTCGCTACTTGTTTCCTTGCAAGTCTGCTATTGGTTCAGAGTCGTCCAGGACGTGTCTAATAAACTGCGATCCAATTACAAAGTCAACTTCAGTGTACACGTGCACACTTATCCTGAAATGAACTCGCGAAATGTTTCTATCCCTAGTTGTAAAGTCGTAACAACGAATTCGATCGCAGATAAAAATTTTAACAAATTACAAAATATGGAAGCAAAAATAAAACCTTCACATCCTTCTAGGGGTGGTGGATCGGAGCCATTCAATACAAATTTACAAAGCTGTAATTCGATCCACCCGTCCTTCAAAAGTTACAGCTTGTCAAGCTTTTGTCAGGAGGAAAATATTTAGTCGTTCATATAATGGACAAACAGAATGATGAGACAGCTAGCAAATCTGAATCAAAGGGACGCAATTTATGGGCGGAATCAGGTACTGAATAAATGGAACGAGCAGCAAATTATTGGTAGGACAAAAATATTCAATTGTACTTCTTTGTATGTTATTATTACTTAAATAAAACTTTAATTTCAAAGTGTTCATGGTAATACGTGAATGTAGATATAATACAGAAACATCTATGATTTACTTGAATAATTTTGTCACTCGGCAAACAAGTGGCGTTGATAAAACTATTTGCCAGAAAGTTTGTGGATAATGCTTCTTGGACTGTATTAAATTTAAATTTTATTGTAAAAAATTGCTTACCAATCCAATAAAAAGTAGCTATACTGATACACAATTAATAAAAGAAATCATTAGTAACTAAAATGTAATACATTATTAGCTGGATATTAAAAAACTTAATGGCTGCACGGATTTTTTCTTAAAATTTATTACTGCTTAATAAATGTAGAAAAAATGTTTAAATTAATGCTTGTCATAAGTGAAACGTCAATAAAATGTAAAAAAACAATGAACAAATATAGCAAATTTTCTAATTTTGAAAATAATATACTTTTAATTTTTAGGTAGCCTGCAAAACGTTTGCACGAATATAAAAATTCCCAAAGAAAATAATTCACTTTAGTAGTAACATTTGCAATAGTAACTCAAGGAGGAAAGTTTTCGGATCATCTTGGGAGTAAATAAACTGTTTTCATTTTTCATTTTAATAGCAATAAATACTTCAATGCTTGATATGATCAACTATAAAGTAAATATAATGGCATTTGTAAGAAATACTAGCATTTTAATGCAGCTATATACTACTTTTAGAAATTGTAACGAGCTGGAGAAAATTTTCATATATCCCGCCATAATAATCACAATACTTCGAGGATGTAAAAATTATCATTTGCCTGATATTTATTAGTTTTAATGAAACAACTAAACTACGCAAATCTGACGTAAGTAATATGGCACTGTAATCATCCAGAAAACAGTTTAGATGATGGTACACTGGAAAGGGAGGGGAATTATTACCTGAGTTTAGATTAATTTGTAATGTTATTAATTGTAAGTACAACAAATGTAAAATTATTGTGTACTATTATGAAACTTGCAGACACGTAGGCAGTAACAACATAAAATTATCTAAATTACACATGGAAAAACTAAGTATTCATCAGATTTGTACTTAGTTTAAATGCCCGTAAAGAACATAAGTAATGCACAAAAAGAAAAATGTTCGTAATTTATGCATGTATGCATACGTAGAGCATACTAGATACCCTATGTATGTAGGCACGTATTTACGTTATATTATTTTCAATTAAATTCTCCTTTTTTTACTTATATATTTTACTAGCCCCTTTTTTTTCTCTCCTATACCCAAAAGTTTTCTGTCTACCAGTGACACGTCCCTTCTCCCCCTCCCCCTTATTTATAATAATCAGGTGCTGGTGACGCCAATGTCGGAATCAGAGTTTGGCAATCCCTTGTCAGTCACGGACTGTCCAATGCATAGTTGAAGAGAATTTGTGTGTTATTTTCGTTTCAATTATTTATTGGAAAATTGACACTACATATATGTTAGGATTGGATCAGATTAGAAAGGTTTGAAACTGTATACATTCCTACTTTCTGTTTTTCGTCGCCGTTTAACTCGTCTTTAGAGTGCCTTTTGTAATGTATATACACATTTTTAAGTGTTTTTGTTTACTGTTTTGCATGTGTTTGCATAGGTAACTTATTTACATTATTTTATTACTTGTAAGTTTTATATACTAATAATTTCGTTATTCAGATATACTAAATGCGACCATCGCAATAGTGTGTGTGCAAATTAGGTATTAACTGTGCGACATAAAATCCAAACCAACTTTTACTCTTTAATGCGAAATGTGTGTTACTGCGAGACGTCGTGTCCCATCATCACGTTGCAGCGTGGGAAATGCTCGGAAAACCTCAGAAGATCGGCGTATCTGCCTTCGTCGTGGACACGGCAGCCGACAGGAAGTTCTGCCACCCCCCCCCCCCCACCCCCCGCAAGACGCAGTCAGCTTCCCGTTGTCTGCCCGGCTTCATTTATAAGAAACGAGGAGCAGCTGTCGGTGAGGGCGGTCTCGTGTCTCCATAGTGACGTGCCGTCGCTGCTCCGGTGCCAGTCACAAGATGAGCCTGCCTTGGTTTCTCTCTCAAACTTCCACGCGGCGCGGCAGTAGAGGAAAATAAGACGCAGCGCACTTCTCGAACTGAAGCCATGCAGCATAGAAAAAAAAACGCCGTTTCCGAACTGCTCCTTCGTCGAATAGTAGTACTGATTAAAGGTTATTCACGATGAAGTGAGCACTTTTGAAGTAAACCTTAGAAAAAAGTCACTCCTTCTAAATAAATATATTTTAACGGGAGCACTGAGTGGCATTCGCCCAGTAAAGTTGGTAACGATGGACGAAAAATACTTCACATCTTAACGTCGAATAAAAAGTGTTAGGTAACAATTTGTGAAAACTTAAATTATATCTTTCGCTTTCTGGTTTTTTTTTTAAGCATCGAAGTGTGAAAATGAGCAGATTTGTATAATATTTACTTTACTAAAAATTTCAAAGTTTTACTTGACCGACGCATGAATAAAGTGATGAGATGCATGGCAATGTTAATTTTACATAAGGCGGAAGAATACATAAGGTGCATACAAGTAGATTTTAAGCAGGGCTTTCAAAAGTGCTCATTTTACCGTGGAGAGCCTATAGTAAAATAGTTGCCATTAGTACCCGTGGAATAATGATTTTAACTTCTTGCATGTAATTTAAGCGCACTTTAAATTCCCGCCTTTTTTAAAATTTAGATATCTGTAAATAATAATAATTTTTAATTTTTCTAAAAGCGCTCTATTATTGTTCATTGTAGCTTTGAATTTCAAAATGTTATGGTTTTTACTATAGACTGGAAAATAAAAATTTTCATAACTTCATATGGTTGATTATAACTAGAGCCACGAGTATTTCGCGAATACATTCGGAGGGAAGGTAGACTTCAAACACTTGTTCTTTTCTCCTACTGTTATGATTGGACGACAGTTCTTCAGACACGCCCCGTTTAACTGTGAGCCAGTAATAAGCAGGAAGCAGTAGTGTGAATGAGTGTTTAACAGTCCTGTAGAGGCCTCACTTTATCACAGAAACCAATAAGCAAACAATAATGTCTCAAGTGTATAGAGAGCTGTCCAGCCTAGTTTGCTGCCAGCTCAATCCGCGAAATACTCAGGGCTCTAGTAAGTATATTTTGAGGGAAATGTTATTTGTCATTGGGTCTAGAGTTCACATGGGCGTGTCTTATAAATAGCGATCCAATTGCCAACAGAAGAGAAATGCACACGTGTTTGAAGTTTAGCATATTCTAAAATGAATTCGCGAAATTTTCCGGTCCCTATATATTGCTAATATCTCGGAACAGTGAAGAAACTATTGGTTATGTTAATATCGCCTACATAACTGTATCACCGGAGAAGTATTTCCGTATAGTAATAATTACTTCGGATGTTTTGTTGTGAGGCAACAACCAATAGCTAGTCTAAAGAAATTCTCAACTTTTTATGTTAGACCACAGTTATTTGTCGACTGTTTTCAAAATGATAACTTTTTTTTTGAGTACATACTAACGAATGCTAATCACTATAAAATTGTCCTGTAACTGTAATTTCTGTTTACGAACAGTAACCGACTTATTATTTTGGTCTGTTCACCATTCAACCCTCAAAATTCGGACCTTTAGCTTTTTTTTGGCACGTGTAAGTATAGCAAGTAATCGGACGTTTGTTTAGATTAACTTTTTTCTCCGATTTGATGTGTATCTGGATGCCAATTTCTGCACGTTATGAATAGGTCAGTAAATTCGATATTGACGCAAATTATGGGTATTTTCCTTCCGTAACTTTCCCACAGTGCTTTGATAGTTGTTACTTTGATAGCTACTTTGATAGCTGTTACTTTTTCAAGTTTTGTTTCAAGACATTCCTTTAAAAACAATTTCGTATTTTCGACACGCCGTATTACAGACGAAATTTTGAATTGTATATGTTTCTATAAGATGTAAGAACTACAGAAAAGGTATTAACACACAAGCCATGGTGTACGAAATGTTCAGGTACGACATTAGCATCATACCTTAAGTGTTACATCTGTGTCCTGTTACATGGACACCTAGGTTGGCAGAAATGATTATGGGTGCACTATAAAACAGAATTAGCGATTTCAATCTCCTTATGTATGGACGTGTTTTAATTTGACTCCTTTTTTTTTTGCCTCCTTTTCGTGTTTACAATATGACCACATTAGATGTATTCGCTGACAATTTCTAACATAATGTTTCTAACGTGTACTTTACCATATGTGATCCATTTGGTGAGCGTAACCACTTTTTGGCACACCAAATAAAGCTCACGTACTAAAAGGTCGGGGCTCATCGATATAGTTAACATATTTGTGTGAATGTGTGTGTATAAAACAAACACAATACATCCACCAACCGCATACTACAATTATTTCTAAAATGCAGCCAGCAGTCAGCTACATTAAAGCTTTCAGTTTTTTGTTATTCTCATTGCATTTTCGTCGTAGTGCTGGTTTGTAATTGTATCAAGTTTATAGTTTGCAGACATATTAATATTTCAGTATTTAAAATGCTTCTGTAATATCGAAACATTAATTAAATTAATGGAAAGTGGTGTGTATAATTTATTTTATTTTCTACTACCAGACTAATTGGGGTGTTAATCTAATAGGCGAGGATTGAGACGGGGAAAAACAACCTCAACTGCAGCCGACCGAGATTGAAATGACGCTCTCCTGAACACAACTTAGGAATAATACCGCAGACCTAACGCGCTCACTGCGAAGTTATTTTATAATTTTTGGTAAGTGAGTTACTTACGGTCAAGAAGTTTATATTCTTGTGCATTTTTCTCATTGATTAGGTTTGAAGGATTAGCTTGTAATCCTGAAAGTTGACCCAATGCACATCATTCTCCGGACTCTAATTTCTAATGTATTAGTCAAATTTATATAAGATACATCATTTGTTGGTAGGTTTTTTTCTTTTCATAAGGTTATACTTAAAATGCTTTTTTTAAAAATTGCAACTCAAGTTTCTATAACGTATTCACCTTATACAGGATGTTGCAACTCAAGTTCCTATAACGTATTCACTTATATAGGATGTAACAAAATGCAATACTCCAACTCCCAGGGATATTAGAAGAGGCCGAAATATACATGTTTTATTACGTAACCATTGATAATTGAGGCACAGTTCGACGTGATTGTGAATGGGAATGAAACCATTACATTACAATTGAATTGTAATTCTTGACAAAACTTGTTTACAAGTGCGGCCTCCTGCACAATCTTCACAATGACTTGCCATCGCGTGGCGTACGTGTTCAGACACTCCAGGGACTGTAGAGTGTAAGCAGAAGTTGCAAGCACTCGAACGACGGGCTCTTCATCCTATTCAGCTGGAGTTTCACACGGTAGCCTCTTCAAGTGACGCAACACATAATAGTCAAGTGGGGTGAGGTCGGGAGAACGGGCAAGCACTGCAGTGGGTCAATGGCGGCCAATCCATTGCTCGCTGAATTTGCGGTTCATGTATTCTCGGACGTCACGAAAGAAATTAAAAAGTAGCATCGTCATGTTGAAACCACATCTGGCGTTGACTAACAACAGGTACGTCTTCGAGTAACTCAGACTATCTAAATATTGAATAGTTTTTGCAAGGGTTGCAATTAAAGTGAGTGATTTCATTTTCATTATCCATCACGCCAAAATGTACCTCGATTATCTAACATCCCTAGAAGTCTAGAGTACTGAATTTTTTTACATCCGGTATGTACAGGATGTTTTTGAAAGTATGTTACAAACTTTATGAGGCGATTTCTTGTTGAAAATGAGGTACAGTTATATAATGCGATTTATAGCCTAACGCAAATCGTAAGAGAAAAATTCGCCCTTGAAAATAGAAATTTTAAATCGTATTTTGGCAAAATATCGTAAACTACTTAGAAATTAAGTACGATTCTCTGGACACTGTCTTATGCTAACAAGGCCTGAATTCTGTGAAGAAATCTTTTCGAATACCTACCACCTTCATAAAAATTATGGGGGCGGCCACCCCCTTTTTGGCTTAATTTTCTCTTCCATAAGATTGTTTAGAGGTTTTATGTCATAATTTGTTTCAAGAGGGCCCAATGAACAAAAAAGTCGTCTTGTTGCAAAACCCTCAGACGAACCGTTTTAGAGTAATATTGAAAATAATCTTTGTTGCCTAAGGGGTAGGCACCTACAATACACAGGAAGTGTGTCGAATGAGTGCGTCGGTAAATGTCGAGGCAATGCTCGAAGGTTCTACCATGAGGTTTCACTTCACTTTCTGTCAAGAAAATGTACCACACCAAACAATGTGAGGAATACCATGCCTTTATGAAAAGAGTATTTAAATTTACATGCGGTTAAACAACAAACGTTCGATTACACCAGGGACCATCTCGTTACCTGTTCATAACTCACACAGACTCACACGTAGCACATGACGCTTTGTATGTTTAGATTACAGTTTGCACTATTCGTTTGTGCTAACTAGAGTGTCGTTCACTCACGTTTCCTGTGTATGTGGGTGCCTACCCCTTAGGCAACAAAGATTCTATTAAATTTTACTCGAAAACGGTTCGCCTGAGGGTGTTGCGACAAGACGACCTTTTTTTGTTCAGTGGGCCTTATTGATACAAAGGGGGGCATACAATCTCTAAATAATCTTACGGAAAAATAAATTAAGCCCATAATGGGTTGCCGCTCCCATTACTGTAATGAAGGCGGAATGTATTCGAAACGATTTCTTCACAGATTGCAGAACTTGTTAGCATAACTTTATTTCTAAGTAGTTTACGATTTTTTTGCCAAAATACGATATTTAATTTCTATTTTCAAGGGCGAATTTCTCCCTTACGATTTGCTCTAGGCTATAAGTCGCATTATATAACAATACCTCATTTCCGACAAGGAATCGCCTTACAAAGTTTGTATCATACTTTCATGTACATCCTGTATATTTATTGTTTATTTCACGCAGCCTTTTTCTGCCTTTTGGTCGTGATGTCAAGGCCCTTCCGCGAAAACTTTTCACGCACTGAATTAACCGATTTTGTTCACGAAATGGACACGGCGCCTAATTATGCGTACGAACAGTAATACATAACTCGTCATTTCGTATTTCCTTATTTTTGTCTGAAATAAAAGAAAGAATTACCAAGTACGTAGTTCCCTAATCACCCCTCAATGATTTAAATAGTAACAAATACAGTCTTAAGTACATAAATAACTTATTGTTTAAATAAATCATTCTGTAGGCTGTTCGTAGTTAACAAAGCGTTTTGGAAAGCGCTACTTAAAATCTACATTTTTGCATTCCATTCCACCATATTTAACATTGTCGTGGACTTGATAACTTCTGTGTCGATCAATTATAGTTGTGTAACTGTTAGTAACGTGAATTTGTTACTAATACGGTACGTTTTTTAATAAGAATAAAACATATATATAAACCAAACCAACTTAGTATTCTTGCATTTAAACGTAGCATTTATAAGACGATGTAAATACATGGATAGGGAAATTTTTTCAAATGTTGACATCACTGTATCTGTTATCATCATGAAGATTTTAAGCAGGAAATAACATATTGTTATAATATTGCCTAAGGGGCGTATCTCAGTTCGTGAGGTATGGAGGTCTTAATAAATTCAATAATTATATTTATTCTCAATGCTAAAAACAGTCAAATATATGTTATTTATCAGCCTGAGCGCCCTATAAACTATTATTATTCTTATTGAGCGCAATATTTAATTACTCTCTCCATTTCAATTAGTTTTTATTACAGTCTTAACTCTTGCCAATGTCTCTTAAACTGCTCCAATTATTTCCACACGTTCAGTTAAAACTGTCTAGTTTCATCGTCCCGAATGTCTTTTCGCTCAGGCATCCAGTCCACAGTCCCGCAGATCAGTCCCACCCTTCACTGCACACAAGCTCGCCGACGCGCACTCGTAGATCGCTGCAGTCGTCCCTCGCCGTTCCGGAATCGCCAAACTGTCGTCTCATTCTCCCCTCAGAGGCCCGCACGTGATATTTATACTCGAGGTAGGTGCCGTCTAGAACGTTCTCGGCAATCCAAGTTGTTCTGAGAAAAGTAATGGCGATGACGACGACGATCCTGAGTGATAAATGGAGAAATGTGAGCTTCTCGGAGTCAGCGAGATTAGTTAATCGGCGTGTGAGGCAGCGTCCTTCCCACTCTCTATCACCTATAAGCCATTCACGGTAAAATGAGCACTTTTGAAAGCCTTGCTTAAAATCTATTTGTACGCACGTAGTGTGTTCTTTCGCCTTATGTAAAATTAACATTGTCGTGGGCCTCATCAATTTATTCATGCGTCGGTCAAGTGAAACTGTGACATTATATTAGAAAAGTAAATATTTTACAAATTTGCTCATTTTTACACTTCGATGGAAAAAAAAAAAAACCCCCAAATGAATTGTGACATCATGAATAGTTAGTTACCTAACACATTTTAATCGACGTTAAGATGCGACACTACTTCCCATCCATCGTTACCAACTTTACTGGGCGCATGTCAGTCAGTATGCCCGTTAAATTATAAGGCAGGTAGGAGTAGTGACTTTTTTCTAAGGTTGATTTCAAAAGTGCACACTTTATCGTGAACTGCCTTTAACTGCTGTATTTCACTTCCACTCGCTCGCGTGGGATGCGAAGTAGCGAGCGCGTAACAATATCTTTGTCATTGACCGTTATAATTATTATTTCCGTATTACATTTAGACTGACCCAATTTCAGGGGCTGTGTACAGAACACACTTTTTTTTAAGTTTAATCATTACTTAAATTATTATGTTTCAGTATTTTAGAGGTGAGTTGAAAGTTGAGTTGAGAGATTTGGGCTGCTGCAAATTACGAGGTCTTGAGAGCCGATGAGGGTGAAATGAGTTGAGAATGGAACAGCGCCTATATGCAGGGGGGAAGACCGGGAGATCCCCGAGAAAACCCGTCGACCAGCTGCATCGTCCGGTACGATTCCCACTTGCGAGAAGTCGGGGGTGACCCGGCCGGGGATTGAACCCAGTTCGCATTGGTGGGAGGCGCGCGTCTAACCGCCCAGCCACCGTGGCCCCAGTATTTTTAATAACAGCACAACGTTGTGCCGTGTCGATTGCTAAACAAGTGACTGTTGCCTGTTTTCCGAACTGAAAGGTAGCGAATATGAAGTTTCAAAATACATCCTTTTTTTCCCCAGGTAAAAAATAGTTTGATGAAACGTGCGCGGTGAGGAGGATGGAAATAAATTTCGTCTCGTTTTCGTTGTAATTACTTCTTATTTTTTTCCAAATAGACCTACTTGTTCATGTAATCCTTTTTGGATATTTGTAAATGACTAAACTTAATTTTTTTTCGGGAATTATTATTATTTTTTTACTTGAGAATGTGAGTTTGTGAGAAATTGAACATTTTACCCCTCTTATCACACCCTGTTAGACGTGTTTTTTTTTGTCGCTGTGTGTTAATCGTCAGGGTCAGTGCTGAGGTGGCGACGTGTTCATCCCGTGTTCATTGTCGGATGATGAGCTCGTGTCGCGACCCCAGCGCCATTACTGATAGGTTAATCGTGTTGTGGTCTTGGAGGGTCGAGGGTAACTTCGCCGTGGAAGGACGGGTCGATGGCCCCTCTCTCGGTAAATCACCCTTCTTGCCCTCTGCCGCACGTCTCCTCGACCGCGAACTTGGAGATTAGATCCGAAACTTGAGGAATTGAGTTGATGCGGGGCGCGGCAAGGCGGCTAATCGGGACGGCGTGGCGCGGCGGGCCGACTCGCCGACGTCGTCGCTGCCATCTAGCGGCCGCTGCGCAACTTCCTTTGATGGAAGTGGTCCCAGTGGTTGTCTGGTTATCTGGCCAGCCAGCCTCCCACCGTGGCAGGGTTGCCAGATTGGGTAATTTGTCACCTTTTGGGCTACTTCAAGGCAAAATTTGCGACCACACATTACGTATGTGCGACTATCGCAATTTGGCCAATTTTTTTTATGAATTTGCGATATTTAGGCTACTTGAAATTATTTACTTAGTATAGGTATGTTTTTTGATTGTGAACAAGATAATTAATTCTTATAAGTAAGAATAGTTTTTTCTTAACGGCAACCACTGTTCAGACTCTTATTATTACCCGCTGCGGAACATAAATACGCGAATTGAATATCACGCTATTGTTTATAGGTCTGACATATTATTCTAATTTTGTGTAGGCCAATATCATTTTTAAATTTTAAAACAATTCATGTTCCATACGTATAAAGTATAACATGGAAAAATTTACAATATATATTTTTTTAATGCATTCAATATTAAGTGTAATCAAATTGGGTGACAAAAGATTGACCATTTAGGCGACTTCATCAAAAAACAGTTTGGCAACCCTGCACAGTGGCGACCCGGATTCCACTCCCGGTGGAACCACCCCGTTCCCATCGGTATGTGTGAAGCGTGGCAGACGTTTCCGGCAGTAATCTCCCGCTTCCTCCGTGCCGCTGCGCCATCATAGGACCTTATTTAACCCATTTTGTTTTTGGGGGGGGGGACTACTGACACCTTCCAGATCCTATTCTCCATCCGCCATACACATTATCATTATTCACACAGAAACGAAGCCAGAAATGATGTGGAGGTATGTAATCTATAATTTATCGCTCAAACAAAAATAATTAGTGGAGAGTATATACCCATTCAGCAAGGTTGTGGATGCCACTTATTCCTTGTGATTTACGGACTACGCAGTTCGACAAATTTAATTTACATGTATTAAGTATATGTTATAAGTAATTGTGAATAACACGAGACTACTCCGGATGTAATTTGAGAGTGACTAAGTAAATCAAATATAATCTCATTTCATACATTGTAATAAACAATGTGGTAACTGTTAATTTGGTCAATTTGGCCATTTTGACAGTTTGGTCAGTAGAGAAATACGTTGCGGTGTGCAATAGAATTTCAGACGCGGATCCTTGTTTTATTGTAGTCTCAGCACCTTTTTACCTTCTGATTTGATATTGGCCGGGGCGTGTGTGCGCGCGGGCGCGATGTCATTATATATATATATATCAAACACCCACAAAATAGATATTGTTAAAGGCTGGGCTGTGTTCACGATAATGAGAAAGCACTTTTGAAATCGACCTTAGAAGGGAGTCACTGCCCCTACCTGCATATAATTTGAAAGCCATGCTTAAGATCTACTTGTGTGTACGTTGTGTATTCTTCCACATTATGTAAAATTAACATTGCCATGGGCCTCATCACTTTATCCATTCTTCGGTTAAGTGAAACAGTGAAATGAAAGAAAAGTAAATATTGTATAAATCCGCTCATTTTTACATTTCAATGCATTACAGAATACAGAAAGCAAGATAAATAATTTAAGTTATCACAAATTGTCACCTGGCACTTTTTGTTTGACATTAATATATGGAACTACTTTCCCCTCCATCGTGATTAACTTTACTGGACTCATGTCACTCAGTGCGCCCGTTAATACATATGCAGGTAGGGGTAGGAAATTTTTTCTAAGGTTGATTTCAAAAGTGCCCACATTATCGTGAACAGCCTTTAACCACGAAGGCAGTGCGGTCAAATATGCCAACACAAGTCAAACACCATTGGCCGATACAAGCCATAAAAGAAAAACGTACCTCAGTACACATGACCAAAAATTACAAAATCGAAAGCAAGAACTACGCCGTCACAGCACCGCGTTAATTTAGCCGACCATAATTTACAATGGGTAACAAACACAATTTAGAAAACACTATGCGCGATGAAATTACCTATTCCGTTAATTAATACCACAAAACCACATACATTAAAATCTTCAACTATCCTAACAGCCAGACCCACCTACAATAGTCGTCTCACGTTGCCTTGAAACCATCACCATAATGCGATGAAATTTAAGACCGCCAAGACCATCTAGCAGGCATGAAGGTCGGAGGAGAAGAGACACACTTCAATTTTCACATTAAATCAAACAGAAATCAAAGATGGCGGAGGGTCGGGAAGCCATGGAGGTTGAATAACGGGAAGAAGGGTGGGACACCAAGATCGGGAAACCGACGGAAAATCTCTGTCACAGTGGAAACATTCCCGTGTTTTTTTCGTGTATTCCTTTTGAATTGAACCAAACACCAGTCGTCAGTGGAAAATAGGTGACTATTTCTAAAGGCTCTTCACGATAAAGTGAGCACTTTAGAAATGAACCTTAGAAAAAAGTCACTGCCCCTGCACGCAAATATTTTAATGGGTGCACTGAGTGACATTCGCCCAGTAAAGTTGGTAACGATGCATGGGAAGTATTTCCATATCTTAAAGTCGAATAAAAAGTGTTAGGTAACAATTTGTGATAACTTAAAATTATTTCTTTCACTTACTGTTTTTTGATGCATCGAAGTGTAAAGATGAGCAGATTTTTAAAGTATTTACATTATTAATCATTTGACACTTTTATTTGACCGACGTACGAATAAAGTGATGTCCGTAGCAATGATAATTCCACATAAGGCGGAGGAATGCACAACGTTCGTACAAGTAGATCTTAAGTAGGGCTTTCAAAAGTGCTCATTTTACCGTGAACAGCCAGCCTATACCTACATATTTATATCTTACATGTTATAATATTTCCATTCTACCAAAATATAATTACATAAATTTCGTGGAAATTTTTTATGCGGTTTACTCTTATTTCAGTTTTAGTTTTAAGATAAAATTTAAAGTGGATATGTCAATAGTATTGCAGCTATTGCAGGTAAACCAAGTATTCGAGTACAAAGAAACTGCATCATGTGCGAAAGAAAATTTTAAGTTACATGTCTTATTTTTACGGTAAAAAAAAAACAATAATGATGTTGATTTCAAATTATTTGATATTGTAATCAAATTATTATCGTTATGGTGCCACGAAAACGTAAAATATCATTAAAATAAATTTTTTAAATTTATCTCTTGAACGAATTTCACAAACCGAAACGCAGCAAGTAACGACAAAACACGGAACTTATTAAGTACCGTATGTATTATAAACATTGGACGTCCCCGTATTTTCTATTAGCTGTACGCGGTTAACTGAACGCTCTTTAAAGTGAATATTTGAAGGAAAAAAAATATGTTACTACCCGTAGCTGCATTTATTTTAACGCAAGTGGAATGCTCGTGGTAAAGTTGGCAGCAAGTCAGTAAATTTAGTTACGCGTGTTACAGTCGAATATAAAGCGTGATGTTGATATTTGTGGACACAGAATTTATTTAGGATATTTAGTGGGATTAAGAGTAAGAACTGGCATATCAGTAATATATTCACTTTCACACCCAGTTTTGTCGTACGAATAAAAGCATGTCAATTGTAATTTTACATATTTCGGAATGTTACGAAACGAGACGAGAATTAGATCGTAAGCATCGATTTCGAAAGTGCTCAGTTGATCACGGACATCCTATAGTTTCGGATGCTGGGCGCAGTTTCGCCCTCGCGTGTTCGCGACGCTAGTTGAAAGTGGCTGGGAACGCTGTTGCGGAGGAAGGAACCTCCCTAGCCACTCGGCCGGCGCGGCGCGGCGCGGCGACCAGAACAACCATTATCCCGCGGAGTGCACAGCGTCGCGTTGGCAGGAACAGCAGACGAGCGGAACGAACGTCTTTCCGCAGTACACTGCCCCTCGTGGGACAGGGTGTGGCTATGGAGGTAATAGATGACGGAGCGGCAACAGCCTATCTTCTCCACGTTTTACAAGTGAAGCCGATGCCTTGCCTGACTTCGATCAACTGCGCATGCGCAGACCGATTGTTTACGTCAGTCGCCATATTATGAGTGGCAAAAGTTACTTAGTAAGCAATGTAAAACATGCTCCTTTTTTGCCACTACTAGTCCTGTCCTTGTCTTTCATTTTCGGCTTCACTTTCGTGTCTCGGCTTCCACTGTATAGACTAATACTATCTCCATGGATATGGCACGCCCTCTTTTCCTGCTAGGTTCATCCTCGACGTGGCTCGTAGGCGCCATATTGCGTACCTACTTATTTTTCGTAATTTTTTTTAAATATAAATGTTTAGTATATATTTTTCACTTAAATACCGCCGTTTCATTTTCGCATATTTATTATTCATTGTCTTTTTTGACTAGAAATTGGTTTTATTTTTTGCTTAAAAATTGCAATTTAATTTTTATACTTCATACTGTAAAAAAATCTGTGGAAATATTTCTGTAAAACATAGAAAATAATTTCTTTGAGTCTGTTTTGTTTACATACAGGAGCAAAATCTTCCTGTAATTCAAAGGAAACGTTAAATAAATTTAAGCTTGCTGTTATTTCTATAGAATTTGTTATCATGGCAATATTACCTTTCTGTAATACAAAGAAAAATGTTCTTTTAGCTTTGCTACATACCAAAAGACAATTTTAGGTAACACTAAAACTTTTCTTTAGTAATTGTTGTTTTTAGTATGTAACGAAACTCAATGAATGCTACGTTACCAAATGATAAATTCCGTAGATAATTGGTATAATGGTTTAACCTTCAAAAGACAGTAACTGACTTTACCAGAAATAATACTGCTGAACTATTGTAACAACAATGAAAATTACTTTACCTTAATTTTTTTACATAAAAAAAATTGTTAGCGGGAAACCTACTATGCAGTGTTCATATTTAACCATTAATCTCTTTGCGGCAACAAATCATGTGTTGTAACAAAGCAAGTGTTTGTTTAAAGTGCGCTTTTTTTTAGTTTAAAATTTTAAATACAAATTATTTTACCTTTGTATACTTTTGTTTCAGATATAGCAAGGGTTGATTTGTTAAGACAAACAACTCTTGTTCCTAAGTAGAACATATCATAATGTAGTAATGACTGGAAAGTATTTATCTGTTCATTTGACCGAGTCAAAGTGGGAAACGTAATAGGAGCTTCACATCGAAGCGATCAGGTGGTCTGTAAGTGCCGTGACGTAAACAAAGTAGGTGCTTACCTCGTACGTAACTTGCAAGCTCTGTATGCGAATCTGCTGATGAACTACTTTCTGGCTGCCCTTTGTGTATCCACGCAAAGTGAAGTTAGTAGCATTTGCTCAAATTATCAGCACATTGAAATGTTCTCTGGAACGGTGTGTTGGCAGTGCACGTGTGCTCAGTATGATCTGAACGCAAACCTGCGCGGTAATGCACGTTGTTAAGTATCACCAAGGTTATAGTTAGGCGTATTTTAAAATCTAAGCCGACCTGTTGGCAAACGAGACAAGTGACTTCATTGGTTGCTCTACAGTATATTCCGTAACCCCCGCTGAATGTGTAGTGTTGGAAAATTATTTTGCAGTGTCTATTTTCTCTTTCATTTCATAATAAACGATTTTTGTTCTAATAATGGTTTTATTTGTCAAGACTACACTTAAAGGGAAACTCGTGTGAAAATTATATAGAAACCAAGTTACATAAATAATCACGTTAGTACAGATACTACTGAATAAAAATCGTTCCTGAATCTGAAACCTACTAATAGAAAGCATTGGAAACATACGTATTTGATATTCTCTAAGGGGGTTACATATATCCTGTAATTATCATAAGGTTAGCACGTATTACTCATAGAATTTTTCATTATAAAGTAATTAATAGGTTGTAATGTTCTTGCAAAAACGTATCGCTGTGTCATGTAACAAAATACTGCTGATAACAGTTTACGTATATGGTTTAAAATTATCAGATGGGGTTCATGCGTATTTTTATGCGTGATATGTTGTTTTCATTACTGTTTAGAAATAGCTAACCATGTAACTGATGCGATAAATCACCCAGGTAATGTTCCTCAAATGTATGCTGTTGTAGCGACATCATAAGACATTGTCAGTGTTAGCACTACGCGATATCGCAGTTATCGGGAGACTTGAAAATAATGCCCCAGCAATGTATGGATATGAAACATTTTTACGAACGACAAATTATTTATTAAATTTTAATTCATGTTTCTATAAAACCTATGGTAATCATAAAACGATATTATACTTCACTTTGTAAGTACGCGATGGTATGAAAACTTTACTTGCCATAAAGAGACTAAAAGTGTTTTTTTTTTTTCCCACAGTAGACTTCGGCATATTGCAAATCTTTCTTTCGTCGGTACCTCCCGCGCTGTTGTATACAATCGAATAGTGCGGTTCAGTAACACAAATTGAATGGTGATGCGAGATTGTTATGTATTTTCTTGAGAATTGTTGAATAAAAAGTAAGCACTAAACAGTTTCTCGGTAGTTACAAAATAGTTTTGATATCTGCGCAAAAACGCTTGTGCCTAGGCGTAAAACTGGAAACGCAGTCATGGCACACTGTAAAGCGTTTTCTGGTAAACTTCCTAAACTGAAATGAAATTTTTAACCTATAGACACTATGGAAATAATACCACACATCGAGCTTCAGATATAGGAATGTTTAGCCCCGCTACTATACAAAGTTGGGAACTTCCCTGCGCATTTGACATAATCACTCCCTCCTCAAAGGCCCGCACGTGGTATTATACTTGAGGTAGGTTCCGTCTAGAACGTTCTCGGCAATCCAAGTTGTTCTGAGAAAAGTAATGGCGACGGCGACATTCCTGCGTGATAAATGGAGAAATGAGCTTCTCAGGGTCAGCGAGGCTCGAGCTGCGATAAGTTTATCGGCGTGTGCGGCGGCGTCCTTTATGAACGGCCGCTCGGTTCGTTTAACGTTACAAACTTGACCTCCATCTCTCAGCACCTTCCCACGCGTAAGAAACACCGGGTAGCGACAAAAAAAATAATATCACAACGCGACCAGACAGTTCCGCAGACCTTGGAGGAGCCGCAGTGAGAAAGAGAGAGAAAGAAAGAGAGAGTAGGTCGGCAAACCAGCTAAGGGTCGGCGCTTTGCAAGTATTTCCCCAGGGGCCAGATGGTCGTTGGCTACAACTCCCAGCCTCCGATGGACCTCGTTCTCGCCTGCTTCATCCACGTGTCGCATCGCCGCAGATTGGGTCCTTTCCCTCCACCCTCTTTCCGTCCTGTTTTCCATTTCCGTCGGCGTTTACATCGCCGCGACTCTTCGCTGCATCGAGCCGTGAGGTTGGTTTCTTGTTGCCCTTCGAAGGCAATGCTTGAGTGATCTACACTACCGCTACTTACGAAAATTAATGCTTGCTTAGACTGAAGTAGTTACGCAACTTTTTTTTTTCTACCGCTACGGTTTGTTATTTTATTTCAGTTATCCTACTTCCAAGAAAAAAAAACGCATTTTGTAAGACACGATAAGTGAGTGAGTGAGTGAGTGAGTGAGTGAAGAGATTTCGACGTCTCTTAACATCGAAGTCTTGAGAGCCGAAGAGGGTGATTGAGGTGAGTATGGAGCAGTGCCGGAATGAAAGAGGGCGGGGAAAACGGGAGATCCCCGAGAAAACCCGCTGACCAACGGCATCGTCCGGCATGATTTCCACATGCGAGAATCCGCAGTGACCCGGCCGGGGATGCAAGATAAGAAATACTTTACAGAACAGAAATAAACTTGAAACAATTGTTTACCCAGCGCCTACGTCGTATTAAGTGAAGCTACAGCAAAGACCATACGCTAAAATAAAAAGAGCGAAACTGGTTAACTAACAGATCGTATATGAATGAATTGTTGCCCAACTGTACATTCTGTTCATCTCTTCGCAAACGTATTGTTAAGCGCTGCTGCCCGGCACTGTGGCAGTGAACCCACCTCATCCCTCCCCTCCCCGGGGTTGCCATCTGTCCCCCCTTTCTGGGAAACCCGTGAATAATGGATAGCAGCTGTCGGGCTGTCGCGCTGCTCGGCGCCTTCTATGCGTCACGGCGCCTTCTATGCGTCACGGCCCCTCTCCCCTCCTGGAGGTTTCGACGGGTCTGGCGACGACGTAAGAATGTTCTGGTGAAAATGGCCGACGCCTCGACCCTCTGCGACTCATCACGGGTGTTGGGGAAGATTCTAGGTGGCGGCCTAAGACACTATATATACTGCCGCCACCCAATCTGGAGATTGCGGGACGACGGCGAGTGAGGTGTTCGTGGCGTGAATTGACGAGAGGGTGTGAAACCGATGAGTGAAGCCTACTGTGCGTGAGGGCGCTTGGAGTACTCTAGAACATTACGACTGGCGGGACATGGACTGAACTGAGGTGGGACTGAATGGAAGTGTAACACAGATTTTATTGTAAATATTCGAACTGTCAATTTGGACACTTATTTTATAGAATATTTGAATAGGTTGATACACTGTCTATTGAGACCGATCTTTAATTATTTGTTTTAATTGATTTCTTTGTGGTAATTATAAATTGTATTAAATTGGAGTAATCATCAGTAATAAGTTATATCAATTTATTGTGAGATTTTGAGTTCAGATCATCTTGCTGTAGGTATTGTAAATAAAATAAGGAAATTATGATAAATTATTTCATTTGATTAAGACCTCCATCCCTTAACGAACTTGGTATAGCACACTTAATTTCCAGAGAGAGAAATTGTAACAGTATGTACGTAAGCATCCGCTGTAATCTGCATGAATATCTTCCACGGTGTGTGAACTTCGGGAGGTCGTATTCGCTGTTTTCGCAAGAAAAGAACGTATCTGCATACGTCAGATGGTCTCGGCAAAAAGCTTTCAAGAAATCGTGTGCATATTTTGGAAGCATCTCGGAGCCATGCGACCTGTATTTCTAAACTTCCGTATCTAAAAACTTCCTTAACTGATAAAGACATAAAACTTGCATAGTCCGAAGCGATAGTACTGGACTTTACTACAAAAATTTCCACAATTAAGACTATTGGTACGCTATGAAGTTAACGAAATCTCGAAATCATATTTAAATTACAAGGCCACAAAAATGTACAAAATAATGCCTCTTAGAGCCCAGAGTGTAGAGAGGTCAAAATCTCAGATCCAAGTAATTTCATACGATTATCGTAGAGACTTGAGTTGTGTTATACGCATTATCATAACGTGTTACCTAAACAAAAATCCAATGAAAAGAAAAATATTTCTTATTAGGATGACCTATTTTGTGAATATTTCTGTTTAACATGAATGAGTTCAAGCCAAAAATAATCCAGTTTTTGAGATAGAGTAGTAAAGACAGTATGAAGTAATCGTTTTGTAGGATACATTTCTTGATACAGTTCAAGACATTGTTTACGCCTAGCCTTATAATTATAGTGAACTAATAACATTTTTATTTCTACACTTTCAAATGTTTAATGGGCAAATAAAGGATATTCTCTTTAAAATGATTCAGAGTAAAAAATTTGAAAACTTATAAGTTATATTTTAGTTGTTACGCTTCTGTCCCTCAAAACACCAAATATCTCTTAAGTTGGCTTGCTCTTTACATCTTTTTCTTGGCTGATATGTTTCCAATCTGTGAGGGGGAGAAGCTGATAAGGTGTTATTAGTGGTCTCATATCAATTAATTTTGAAACATTTTGTTACAAACGCTCTAAACGAATAATGTTTTCTATATTAAGGATATGTTTCTAGAATTTTTTCGTTCCGTAAAAAATTCACTTGTGTCTTAAATGGTTTGATTAAAAAAAGCCACCTGGTCAGAGTACGAATGACTTTTATATCCCTCTTGTTGGAATTTGAGGCTGATAAGAAACTACCGACGATGTGCTGCGAGACTAGTGTAAAACGCCTTTTCATTCCCGTGCACGATTTTCTCGTATGTTTCGTTTAATAATGAGCGAATATAACTCCAGATATTTACCTGTGCAGGGGCCGGTTGCTACTTGGCCCGCGTGATGCAGAACTATACTGTGAATTGGCTGTACGCTGGTGATTACGCATACCATAAACCTCCATTATCCAAGCGACCTGTGCGTGCTGTGGTGGCCATATTGCAATCGAAGAGTAGAGTTTCTCAACCTAAAGAGATGAGTAGATTGGAACTCGGCCCCTGTTTGTTATTTAATGTTTATGGTATTAGTTTATTTTTTAAAAATGTTGGAATTACTATAAGTTGGTCCGGTTTCGTAGGGTTGAAGCTGTGGCCGCAGAATTCCAAGAAAACCTCTCAGTAGAATGAATTTTTACCTCCTCTGTGTTCTGAATTCCGGCTTCGTCGGCAAATCTCGAGGAAAGTTTCCCGGCGGGCTGTTAGCAGAATTCCTGACGTGTTTCCCCAGCTCAGAATCCCGGGGCTTAACTTAAATTGAGATGGCGTTAGTAATCGCACGCATATCAGCCTTTTTTTCCCCCCTAGGTTCCACCTGCGGGGTGCGAGGGTGGGAGTATTGAGAACGTGGCATTTCGCTCGGTAGTCCTCGGCCCTGGTTGGTGCTTTTTTTTTTTTTTTTTCCCTCTCCCGAACTTCTTTCCTTACTTCTTTGCGGAAGCATCCGCTCCAACAATTGCTCTCCTGCCCGCCATGGAGTTGGTCGCGGGTGGGGTGAAATCGGCAAGCTCATCGCAGAGCACTTTGCATACTTCATTCGCAGTGTGCTTGGGCCAAGTTTCAGCTCGTGGCTGCACCTGCGAATCCTATTCGCCAGTGACTCCTCTGCCAGCTACGTCTACTTCTCGCGGTCTTAATTTTAATTATTCGCCATTATGCCAAAATACTTAGCTTCATATTAAGTTCAAAATTAAGTATCAGAACAAAAATAAAATTTGGTAGTTGTAAACAACAATATTGCTAATCTTGCCGAGTATACTGTTTTTTAATTGATAAGTGTATGTTGAACACTAAAATATGAGTGAAGAAATTTGGGCGGCTCTTAACAGCAAGATCTTGAGAGCCGATGAGGGTAATTGAAGTGAGTATGGAGTGGAACCGGAACGAAGGGGCGGTGGAAAGGTGAGATCCCCGGGAAAACCCGCCGACCAACGGCATCGTCCGGCACGATTCCCTCTTGCGAAAATCCGGTGATACGGCTGGGGGTTGAACCTGGTCCGCCTTGGTGGGAGGCGAACAGGCTACCCGCTCAGTCGTCGTGGTCCCTACAAAAGTTCGAGTTTTTGCACTTAGCATGTATGGTGCATGTATTGATTGTGTTGTAAAACTGAATTATTTTATCACAATTGTTAACTTGGTAAGATGTTATCTCTGATTTGATTAGTTTCCAAAGGGCCAACCAGTTCTACCAAGTTGTATGTTTATAAAATGTCAAACGAGATTACGAAAAAGGAAAGTCTTTGTTAAGGGAAAAAGCAACGGCCTAATCACATTGTGTTTAAGTAGGCTTAGAGGCACTTAAAGTCTCGTCGACAGTGAGGTCATTAGAGACGGACCAAGTTGTTGAGAGAAGCAAGGACGGGGAAGGAATGGGGCATGGCCTATAGCAAGGAAGCTTGCCAACATTTTCCTGGTGTGGTTGCGGGAAATTATGGAAAACGGAGACCGAGAAGTCCGGACCAGGAGTTCTCCAGCCAGAATGTTCACCTCTATGGCTTCTCATCTTGTAAAGGCTGTTCACGATAAAGTGAGCACTTTTGAAATCAACATTAGAAAACGATCACTGCCCCCTACCTCCATATATTTTAACAGGCTCAATGAGTGACATATGTCCAGTAAAGTTGGTAACGACGGAGGGGAAAGTAGTTCGTTCCATAGGCCTATATTAATTTTAACGTCGATTAAAAAGTGTTAAGTAGCCATTTGTGATAACTTAAACTATTTTTCTCGCTTTCTGTAATTTTTAATGCATCAAAGTGTAAAACTGAGCATATTTGTACAATATTTACTTTTTAAATAATTTCACTGTTTCACTTAACCGACACATGAATAAAGTGAGGATGCCCATTGCAATGTTAATTTTACATAAGGCGGAAGAACACTCAACGTGTATACAAGTAGATACTAAGCAGGGCTTTCAGAAGTGCTCATTTTACCGTGAACAGCCCATATATAGCCTTTAAGCATGAAACAATATAAATATTAGCTTATAACTGCTCTGTTTACCCCAGGAAACTGCCAAAGGTATTAGTTTCACGCAATCATTTCGAAACCGCCCCCTATTCTTTTGACCTCCACATTGACGTAATCGAAAACTCATATTAGGAAATCAAACACTTGCAGTTTTTAGTGACTCAACTCGTAAACGCTGGAGAGCGGGGGAGAATGGTCTAGATAAATGTTTCATACTTTATATAGTATAATTATTTTTCTGGAAATTATTTTTATTAAAATGGTATTGACTGGCGAGCAATAAAACTTGTATCAGAGCCTTGAGAATTGTGAAAATCGCTGTGAATGTATAGAAATCTCTGTCGATTTTAGTGAAACGGTTACATTAAAATAACTGTGGTTTGGTGGTTTTGATTACTACGTTCAATCAGTTTTACTGATTCCGAACAATTTTCTGTGTTTCAGTTTTGGAGTGCAGTTGAAATGTAGTTGCTACACCTCGCTTGCTCAGAGTGAAGTCAGTTAAACGTGACTTGTACGTTATTATTTTTAATTGACATGAAGCTTTATATACCACTGCGTGCAACTAAAAAGTAAAATCTGAAAACAAAATTTTCCTGATTCGCAGCTTTTGTGTGTTTCCCTTGTGCTTGGTTAATTTCAAGAATTTGCAGAAGTTTATAATCATCCAGAGTGGAATGTGCCATACAGTTACCATGTCGTTCAGACACTTGACTTTTAGCAAGTAGGTAAAAATACGTCAACACGTGGGGGAAATAAACTGCAATGTTCGCAAGACGCGAAACGTTTTTACATGCTCTTTTTCTTGGCAATCTTCTCGTTAACTTCTGTCGATATTGGACGACTCTTTCTTAATTCAGTTTCTTGTTTCGTCGTTTCGTCTTCACTTCGCTTCAACGAGGGAGTCTCCGCGAGTTCTTATTGACGGACGTTGAAATAAATTTAATTAGAGCACATTTAGAGTTAATTAAAGAATAATAAACAACCGGCAGGCGGAAGTTTGCACCGAGTGGTGCTGACACTTTAAGAGAGAAGTTGAAGACGGTCGCTTTATCTGATTCAGAACAGGGAATAGCAGACACTTGGGGCTTTCCAGTCCCCCAACCCGATTCGCTCGGCGTCCGATACTCGGCCGTCGTCGTCTCTTTACCGTACCTACTTCGCCTCTCTTTATTTCCCTCCCAGCTACTTTGTTTTATTTCTTTGCAATTCCCTGAATCAAGGACGGGGAGGGAGGGTGTTTCTTCTTCTTCTTATTCTCGGCGCTGCGCGATAAAAGTGTTACAGTCTCGAAGAAAAGAAAATTTTCGGTGCGATGATATTTTACAAATGTAATTTCCTTTTCAAAGGAACCAACCTGCCTTGCGCCCGCGGGAGATAAGTTGGACGTCTTTACAAATTGTTCGCTCCTGCCTGGCTGTGCATCTATCGTTACCGAATAAAACACCTGATAATTTCAAGGCGTCGAGAGCAAGGAAAATAACTTGATTTCTACCGGGAAACCTCGCAATGTTTCGTTTTTGATTTCGTCGGAAAATTTTCGGGTGTGATGATATTTTTCATTTCGGAACGGCATCTCTTCATACTTCAATTTTGCGTTGCTTGATTTGGTCAGTTGTTTGAAAGATTCTTGCAATAGGGGTTAATGATTAAGGCCAGTGGTGCACGAAAGCAGTATACTTACCCGATTTTCGTTATAACTTGTTTTTCAGAGGGTTTATCGGAATTTTTGGCACGAAATGACGTAAATATTAATTTTTAACAACTTCTTGCATTGCTAAAAATTCACTACCTTCATTATTCTGTGAGCACTGATGGTAGACAAGAAATAAGATGTACTTTCTTATCTATCAACAGTACTCCGACAGTAGTAATGATAGTGAATCAATGTAAGGTGTTCAAAACTATCCATTATGTCTTGTCATGCCAAAAATTTAGAAAAATTCTCTGAAAAACAACTGTTGCCCAAAAGTAAAGTAATTCACGGCTTTCGTGCACCATTCCCCTTAAGCGCAATATTTTAATCATACGCTATTGTTTCACTATGTTGTCAAAGAAAAACGTATACTAAATCGCACAAGAAAAAAAAATCAAAAATTTGAAAAACGAATTATGAAACAAAAAACCCGGGGGGAGGGGGGGGCAGGACAACCCAAATTAAGACAGCACAGACGAGCACTGAACGAAGAGGCAAAAATTTTTTCTCACAAGACTGGATGACAACGATGACTTCACAGAAGGACACAGTAGGTTGACGTCTGGGTAGCTGATTTCTGCTCCCGTCTTCAGGAGGACGAAAAGTTTTTCAGTCTTTTTTTGTCACTAAAACTTCCTGTGTCCTGTGTTCTTCTGTTTCGTCATCGTGTCGTCTAGCCTTGCGGCTGTTCCTTCATAATTGTCATCCAGTTTTGTGCGAAATTGTTTGTCTTCGTCTCAGTGCTCGTTTGTGCTGTTTTGATTTGGGTTGTCCTTGGTTTTATTTATCAATTTTTTCGTTTGATGATTCGTTCTGCAATATTTTTCTTTTCCTATTTTAATATTAATCTGACAAGATTCCTTGTCGGATTTTTTAGACATTTTTATATATATATATATATATATATATATATATATATTATATATATATATATATATATATATATATATATGAACCGAGAGAAGCTGTGGCCAAAAGATATATATATATATATATATATATATATATATATATATATATATATATATATATATATATATATATATATATCCCTTGTGATTGTTTCGTGTTTCGGACTTGGTTTTCTGTGACTGCGTGGTGAAGCAATCGCGTATGTTCAAAATATTGTGCTTAATCTTGATTTGGTACCTCATGGTTGCCATACACGAATGCATTGCCAATACTAGGGTTGTGAATTTCTAACGTTTTTTACTTAAACATATCCTTAGGCGTTATTTCGTTTCGGCTATATGTAGACCTGCCGAGCATAAATTATGCAATGTGCCTCAAGTGGTAAACTAAGACCTGTGGGGCGGATGCAAAATAAATAACTTCAAGAAGTCTTGTAAATTAATGAACAGCTGTGGCAATGACCTGGTTTTGTCACAACGCAATCGTAAGTTCATTTGTTTCATATTCAGAAGTATCCTATTGATGAACTTGTTTAAGTTTGCATTAGATTATTAAAATTCAAAATCGCGCCAGATAATAATGCTAACTGGCCGAAATCTCAGTGTGTTACATCGCAGTGCTCACGACGGCGGGCGCAGTTGCGTTAATGTAGACTATTCACGATTAACACTTTGCTACAACCCATCATCTCTGAGACTGTCAACTCCAGCAACAGTTTGTAACGGTCCCATATATGGGCCATTCAAAGTATGTGGGGAAATGTTCTCAGAATGGATAAAGCGAGATATTCTAGTCAAGTCATGTAACTAAACTGGATAAACATATAAAGTTTTACAATATACAATACAACACTTAACATTATGTTAGCTACCTTGATTTGCATCTGGAAGCTCAATATGTTAGTTAATATTTAGCTGCAAGTATTTATAGATTAGTTAATAAAGTATTGCCGTGTGCTTCTAATTAAGTGTCTCTCTTGCGTCTACTACCGGAACGGCTTTACCTTTATAATGCCGAAGGCTGATCACTATGGCCACTTACCGCGGACAAAACACCATTCTTCGGTCCATCTTGACTTATCGTTGGCTGGATGTGGTAAGATGTGGCCGATCTCGACTCCTTGGCATCCTTAAATATAGAGGCAGTTTTTAAACTGTGTTTATTTGCAAACTGCCCCGCAGCTTCTCCTGGTTGCCGCGGCGGTACCTAGTTTCCATGAAATCGCTCTCTCTAGAGATGTGCTGGTGTGTTCAGGCAAGCATATCTGCAAGGGCTTGCCCACACCGTAACAATACCCTCCTTCTCCAAATAAAAGCTGTCCTCAGCACGGGGTGGCATGTGGTACAGTGGTGGTGTGGGTCCTAGTGTCCTTGTCTACATCCTGGCAGCAGGAATAAGGTAGGGTTGAAGCCCTGTTCTATATGGAAAGGAGTATGTGGAAGGAATAATTTGTAATGCAAGGAAAACTGTGGAATAGTATTGCCTTGCCTTTAAACTTGCTATTGTATTTTAACTTAAAAAATCTCGTTCACATCCCTAATGCACTTTATTCTATCCTTTAACTGCCTTATTAACTCAGTACCTTATTTTGTATTACTATCCTGACGATAATATTATTTAATTTAGCATAATAACCACAAATTTACATACACCATTACATTTCCTAATACATCCACCATACACAGAGGCTCTACTATATTCCATTAAGTTACCATATTTCTTTTTAAATGTCATCCTGTTTTCATAACTTGCACAGTTGTACGATATAAATTACTATTTATCTATAGTGGCATTAAAACTGCATTATTTATGAAGCATGGGTGGGAGGAGATTTTCTAAATTAGTTAGGGGTAGTGGTTTTTTAATTTATACCTCGCAACGAATCATTATTATTACTCAAGTTAATTACTCTGCTGGCTCGAGAGAGTTTGGGATAGGCCAGCGCCTGCACCAATGTAACAGTCTCATATGGGGGCCATTCAAAGTATGTGGGGAAACGTGCTCAGAATGGACAGAGCAAGATACTCTACTAAGTCAGGTAATTAAAATGGAAAATCATATAACGTTTTACAATATACAACACAACACTTTACATTGTGTTAAATACCTTGAGTTGCATCAGGAGAGCTCAATATGTTAGTTAATATATTTACCTGTAATTATTTATAGATTAGTACATAAAGTATTGCCATGTGCTTCTAATTAAGTTTATCTCTTGCGTCTACTACCGGAACAGCTTTTCCTTCACGATGCCGAATGCTGATCACTATGGCGGCTTACGGCAGACGGAACCCCATTCTTTGGTCCATCTTGACTCATCATCGGCTCGATGTGGTAAACCCCGAGCTTGACTCCTCGGTGTCCTTAAATATAGAGGCAATTTACAAACTACTGCGTTTATTTTCAAATTACCCCACGGCTTCTCCTGATTGCCGCGGCAGTGCCTCGCTTCCGTGACCTCGCTCTCTTTAGAGATGTGCTGGTGTGTTCAGGCCAGCACCTCCGCAAGGGCTTGCCCACACCATAACAAGTTATTAGGTAGTTATGTGTACTGTTATGGGGAAGTATAGAAGGCTTTTTTTGTGTGGCTGATACGATCGCCTATGTGTGTTTTCGGCAGTTGGGGAGGTGGAAAGCGGTTACTCGAAGAGTCATATTTATGGATTGTTTCAGTGTTGCCATTCCTCGTATGGTATCTCATCCTTAAATCATTCGGAAAAGTTTGGAATAAAAAGCCTATCACAGATTAAATAAATTCTGTTCTTGTGAAAGGTTCTCATTTTCAATAATTTAATATACAATTAATTGTTTCCAGTAGTTTCGAAAAATACATAGGTAACAATTTTTAGTGAACTAACAAAATAAATTGACTCCCTTTACTTACATAGTATTAAGGTGCATCTATTGTTTCTTTTACTCTACAGCATTACTCAGTAGCTCGTAAGGCCTACCAAATTAGGTGGCATTCGGTTAAACGTTTATTTTGTACCATATAGACTTAATGCCGTGTATAATTCAAGTTGTACTATGTTTCGATGTCATTGGATTAAGAACATTCCATTGCAAAAATTGCTTGAATAGTTTGTATGCAGTATTTAGATAACAAGTTTAGTTAGCCGCCAGTTCAAAGAAATGTAATTTGGCACAACAGTTTTAAGAGGCATTGTATCGAAAAATAGATTATGTGCTTACAATATATGTTTCAATCGACTGAATGGTTGTAAAGAAATTGTTCATTATAAAATTCTGTTTGTTAGATGACTTCTGCAAACCTACTTGTTTGCTAAACTTTGAATATGGTATATGTCATATTTTGCGTGGTACTATCCTCTAGCCATAATGCGGAATAATTAATACGTTAATTTAAAGCTCTGGCTGGTGACTGCCAGAGTATGAATTTATAGTTCACTTGATTTTATAAGGTCAACATTCTGAAAATTAGCATTATATGTGGCTGTAAACTATAAGTCAGGCACAATCGTTATTAAAAATACAAGAATAAAAAGTTATTAGGAGAGGCGATTTACATACAGAAACACACGAACAACCCGACAGTAACGTAGGTTAAGGATGTTTAATACATAAAATTATTTATTTTGTAATTGTACCAAACATTGTACAAATTGTATGTATTGTATGTTATGACATATTCCTCGGGATAAAAAAAATTGCATTTAATGTGTTTTGAATAATTCGATGTCGAATCCAAATTTTTCGGTTTTGCTGCAGTCATAATAAGAAATACTAACTAAGTTGTACTAAAAAATTACAATATGAACGAATGCCTTAGGTTACTGCGCGACATATATGAAATCATTGAATAACAGGACATTTGCATGAAAAAAATGTCAAATTAAAAAATGTTTGCATATTTTAAATTTGTTAAATGCATGTATTGTTATTTGGTGATTACATACATGTCAAGCGGTAGCCCACGGCATTAGTTTATGTCGTATTTTTTTCATTTGTACGACTTACTTACTATTTATTATTATTGCTACTTTAATATATACTGCTGCACATGAAAACTATTATGCACGTTTTTCTTTCCACCGTGTTGGGATGACAAGCGTTAATGTTAAACTTAATATTTATGGAAAGTGTCAGTAAATGAATGTTTATAAAAAATTATGTGGGCGCCAAGAGCAGACATTTTATAATGTGGTATAGATGACAGTATAGATACATACTCTTTCAAAAACATTTTTCCACAAAACTTCAAACATTTTAACTTAAAATAATGTAATCAGTATTCTACTAATAATAAAAGAAAGAGAAAAATTAATTATTTGAATTTCATAAAAATTATGATAAAACTAACATATTAACTAATAATAAACAAAATAACCTTATGATGCTGTTCATTTGAATTATCGAAATAAGTGAAAACATTTTATACTGCCTACATCCTTCCTTAAACAAAAAAATTCTTCAAGGGAATAAATGGAAAGCTAGAACCGTAATAATAACTTAATTAAAACTTGCAAAACGTTCACTAATTTGCATCTCACTCTTTAGTATTGAGTGTTTAGTAGAAATTTGTTTCAAAGTTCATAAAAAAATTATTTAATTTGCCGACTATTTCCATGGTATGCAATTCGCTACTATTTGGCCACTGGGATACAGGACGAAAATTAAACGTCTTTCATAAATAAAATACAGGTTTTTTGCCGAGACAGTTCAAACGATTATTAACATAAATGAGAGTGGTCACCTTAAAGTTGCTGCTGGATGATAGCTGGAAAAATAATGGAAGTAGTCTGAAGGCGTCAATCCTGGTATAGTAACATCATCTACACCGTTGACATTGGAGTCTCCAACATACTCCAAAACCTTAAAATTCCAGAAGTCTGAGGGATCTCTTCAAAGATTAATTTCCATTAACCAATGGAACATCATATGCTGGTATTGCATGGTGATATATTTAACTTTATAAATACACTATATATAAATATTTTAATATAGCAAAAGCTGCAACATATCTAGCTTATTTCTGAACCAGATAATAATCCAAATATTAGAAAAATTGTTCTATTATAACAGATTTTCTTTTATAAATGTTGCCTTAGGCAACTCTGAAAATGAACATGACTCCAAATAGAATTTATATAAAAATTATTATAATTGGAAGGATGAACTAGCCTAACATTGTATTTACATATACTTATTTGAAAATAATACAAAACTGAATTATTCAGAAATATTAACCAAAATTATTTTAATTTGAAATGCTGTAACATATTATTTATAAACAAAATTATACAGATCCTGTAATATCCTTATATTACACTGCAGTAAACCAGAAAAGATTTATAATTTTACATCGAAATATTTAAAAAATGTATAAAGTGTAATTTTTTTTATTCGAAGAAAATGTCATCACATACAATGCGTAAAAGTTGAACAATATTTGGTACAATAATAAAATAATTAAATTTTTGTTGTGAAAAACCTTTAAGCCTGTCGTTGCAGTGAAAGTAGACTAACAAGGTGAGCTGTGGCACCACGGGCGGTCAGGCGCCCTCTACTCTAGCACCGGCACACAAAGGCCCTAATTACCCAGTTAATTACGGGCAGCACGCGTCACTGTAACATCGATCGGCTGAGACGGAAGTCCTCAACCGAATGTCACTTAATTAAACCGAGCATCACACGTAGGAAATTGTTTCATCACGTCGCCCGCAAGTCACCACCTTCTGTTAACCGCGACGCGAAAATTTGTCGGGAAAGGCCCGAAGCAAAATAGTTCTCTTGGCTGATTTTGTCTGCAACATTGTTGACGTATTTTTTTAATTTTAATTTTTTCTTTTGTTAGCTTCTGAAGGTTCCCTATTACTATAGGCTATTCACGGTAAAGCGAGCACTTTCGAAAGCCCTCTTATTTGGGATAATAGTCTATAAATATATTTTATTTTAGCTTTAGACGTTAACTTACAAGTGCTAAGGTGTGTGTGTATGTATATTTATACATATGTACACTGAGTAGAAGGGGCGGGCCGGTTTCACCCCACTTTTTATTAATCTGATTATCGATTTGATATCAAAGAGGTAATTAAATTGATTCACAGGGTTATTACTTAATCCGATTTTATCCAATCAAAACATTCTTAATCCGCTTAATATTTCTTAATCCGATCAAAAATGGAAAGGGTTAAATTTATTGAAAGCATTAATTTTTTTATTCTTCATTCTTTCTTTTTGGGGTGGGGAAGGGGGTAGCAGGAGCTCTGGCACGTCCTCACCCTTGGAGTTGTGGCAGTCGACTGACCAGAGTGGTGGGTTGCAATGTCATATATGTCTAGAGTTTAGTGCAAGAATGGGCTAAGGCTAATTTTGTCTAATTTTTCAAATTTTGAGGTGTTTGTAGGGATGTTGGTGGTAGATAGAAGATTTTTAAATATATATTCAACATGCGAGGCAAATTCAGAGTGTTTAAACGATTTCTAAGAGTGTTCTAAGTGTAAATATTATGTTTTTTGGTGGTATATTGCTCATATACGGTAGATAGGTGACTTTGAATGATGCCATTTGTGTGTTAATAATCTGTTTTCGGAATGCAATTAAATGTTAGAGCATTTCAGTGTGTTCTTCATATGAATAAATTACATTCATCAAATCGGATATTTCAAACAACTACATGATTAATAAGAGGAATTACATGAGTCTTAATTAAACATAATGGGAGTCTCGAGCTTAGATATATAATTTACACAAAAGATAATTTTTTCTATGTGAATAACATCTGGTGTTGAAGATTGCAAACTCAGTAGATGAAATCCAGCTAGTCAGTATAAATAACACATTAACACGATTCATCCTGTGAAAATTATTTAAGCCAGACACAATCACATACCTGAAGTATTAAAATTAATCCGTCCGAAGTATGAATGAGTAGCACTTACAATGGGATGTGAGTAGATACACATAGCGTTTCCGATAGACAACTGTGTTTAAATTATGGTAAGAAGTCGTAAATGAATGAATTTTTTTTTCTGTTTATGAAATTAACTTCAATTGTTAACACAATCAGTATTTTTAAACTGATAGGAATTTCTGTAGACCGAGCTCGGAAAAACGCGTAATGAAATCGCTCCAGGAGCTCCAAGAAATCGCACTTCCGTCCACCTCAGGGGTCACTTGAAGAATCAGTGGATGCTATGATGTATGACTGCTTATATATGTGTAGCACATTTGGAGGGTTACAAGCAACTTAGTTGATGTTTACGACGAGCAGAAAATGTACCAAGCTACTATTAATGAGTTATTATCCACAAACAATTTAATCGTGTCTTCCTGAACGTTAAACCTTTCACATTAAATTTAAAAAGAAACAAATCGATTTTCCCTAGAAAACAAATTTGAACATAATATTAAAGAAATAGCGAGAATGAATGTTGAAATGACTTTATCAGAGCTGGAATATATAAATTTCCACGCTTTTTCAATACCCTTAAGCAAAACTTAAAGGAAAATGGCTACCATTTTGTAATAGTATTACCCATCTTTTAGGATAATACGTTCCGACTATCAAAAAAAAATTTACATTGTAAAGAGATATCCAAGACAAATAACTTTATTCCATACAACTTATGAATCGATATAACGATTTAGCATACAAAAGTTTTTAAATACGAGCAATATCCCACCAAATTTATAATAATCTTTGGTGTGTTGTTTACTTCCGAATAGGTGTTCACCTCACAATGTCAGAATGACAACTAACTTGTTTCTGTATGAATGATCTTATTTAAACAGTATCGGGTTACATTAATGGCGATAAAATGTATTCCGCTATAATAGTTGTATGCTAATTGCAGGGGTATGCCTAGTGTTTTAACATGTGATTAAATCTATGTGTGTTAAAAAGAATAGATCTTTACTTGGTATTCGATCAAAATGAATAAATAATTATTTAATTATTTTATATATTAATTAATATATTGGGTTAGAAGTATTTTATAGGTAATTTTTAAAGACTTTTTTTACTAAACAATTGTGTTAGTAGGGGGTTAGTCTGTTGAGTAAACCATTTTGAGATGTGATTGTATTAACTCTATCCTCATAGATGGTTACATAACATATCATAACATACCAACATAACATATCGTAATGTCTATTACATATAATTTATTGTAACAATACCTAAGGAACACAAATACATTGAAGGGAACAAACACCCAAGAAGAATGATAATACATTTAATTAACCTGATTACTTAACCAAAAAAGTAATTACTTCAAGTAAACATTGCATGATAGGAATTTGTTTCAATTTGAAATATTATGTCTGCATCAAACCAATTAAGACATTTGAATTTGCTTGGAGTGTTAATTAGGTTTGAGAAATGAAGTATGGTTTGTGGAATAAAAAAGCCTTATTTGAGAACTAAATAAACTTATTTGAGGAATAAAGTATGGTTTGTGGAATAAAAAAAGCCTTATTTGAGTACTAAACAGACATATTTGAGGAATAAAGTATGTTTCGATGAAAAAATTTGGGGAATAAGAAACTGATAAACACCCTATAACATATAACAAGTTTTTTGGTGTCTATGTTTGTGAAGTGCTATGATTTTTGTAACCTCCTGTACTTGGCTGTGTTAAAATGTTGTACATCGATCTTTGAATCATCCTGTAATTGTATCTATTTTGAAACAATTGTCTAATACAGCTTATGTTTTGTAACATTCTGTAGTTTCCTAATTTTGTAAATAAATTAAATATTATGAAATGAATCCCTTTCTTGAGATTTATTTAACCTATTCCTTATTAAAAGTGAACTTGTTTTACTAAGGATAATATTTTCTCCTCAGAGACATTTGAGAGGAAAGTAATTAAAATGTCGTCACAGAGAGAGATTCTGGCATTTTCTGTTAAACGTATGTTGTGATGAGTTAAAAGTCTATGAGTTCTATCGAAAACAAACTATGTTCTTACTAACACGAAATACTGTTTTACTGAAAAAAAGACAGAGGAAAAGTTCTCTAAGCATGCACTCTAACCACTTTTTCCATAACTAACAATATAATATACCATCCCTGATAAGGTTTGGTTGATATAAACTGGGTTCGAGTCTGGGTTAGGTCATGTACAAATGTACATGGCAGTGTTGGGTACCTATGATTGTAATACATAGATTCTGGGTTCGAGTCTCGAGTTAGGTACGAATGTAATCTAGTTTCCCTTCTAAGGCTTCAAAAATAATAGATGATATGTAATAGATATTACGATATGTTATGTTGGTATGTTATGATACGTTATGTAACCATCTATGAGCAATATCCCACCAAAAAACATTACATTTACACTTAGGACTCTCTTAAAAATCGTTTAAACACTCTGAATTTCTCTCATGTGTTAAATATATTCGTAAAAATCGCCTATCTACCACCAACGTCCCTACAAACACCTCAATATTAAAAAAATTAGCTTTAGCCTATTCTTGCACTAAACTCTACACTTATATAAGACATTGCAACTGCAATTCTGGTTAGACGACTGCCAGAGCTCCAAGTGTGAGGACATACCAGAACTCCTGCTACCCCCCCCCCCTTTCCCCGCCCAAAAAGAAAGAAAGAAGCACAAGAAAAATTAAAAAAGTAATCCTTTCAATAAATTTAACTCTTTTAATAAATTTAACAATTTCAATAAACTCAACCCTTTCCATTTTCGATCGGATTAAGAAATTTTTAATCCTATTAAGATCGGATTAAGAATGTTTTGATCGGATTAAGGATCAACCCCTTCAATCAATTCAATTAACCTTTTGATATCCAATCGATAATCCGATTAATCAAAATTGAAGTGAAACCGGCCCACTTCTACTACTACTGTGTTTATTACTTACATGCCAATATTTATTTTAAAAGGTGTCTAAAAGGTAAGTAATGTGTTTAAAACTCGAAATAACTTTTTGGTAAAGTAATATATTGTATATTCATGAAATTGGTAGTTTTTTAGATCTAATTATGTTTTTCTACTAGTTTAACGTCTTTATTGTTTTATTCCGGGACGTTAAATGTCAAACAGTGTCTTAAACATGATGTTATGAAGATACGGTTTATTTAAGAATCTCTGGGGTTTTGGTTTTCAAGTAAATGATTTTACATTTCTCTGGTATAAATTTTATATTCGGCACTACATGCTAAATATTTGACCGTCGTGATATTATAATCAAAACAAAATTCAAAATGCTAATTACAAAAAAAAACTAAAACCAAACTAACTGGAACACGGCCTCAGTCATACCAAGCTTTGGGCGCAAACGATCACCTATCCAGCTTAAACTAATGATAAATTGAGGAATGTGTGTGGAGATGAAATTGACTACTTACTGGAGAGCATGTGTTTATTTTTGGGCGCAACTTACCCCATGGTAAGACACATGAACTGGTGTTCTTACATGCTGTGTAAGTAAGAAATAGGAAAAATACAAATACACTCTTGTGTTGGGAAAAATCTCTGGAACTATAAATTGTATGTAACTTACACTCCTGTGGTGCAACTGTAGTTCCTGGAACTCTGAAATTGGCGTACCAGACACTGGCACTCATAAGACACTAGATTATTATTCAATTTAATATAATTTGATAAAAAGAAAATCTGCATAACTCAACATTAAAAATAAAAGAAAATCAATCCTGTCAAAAATATTTTAATTAAACCAGAAAGAAAAATCAATCAACTGAAACTTGTAAGTTGTGTGAAATTTATTAAATTATATTATATTCTGCAAGTAGGTTATAAAATAAAATAACTACCACCATTCGAACAGAACATGAATTACTCACAATAAAAATTGAAAAAAAATTAAAAATAAAATATATTTAAAGGCAGCTTTCTGCAATTAAAATGAAAATGAAATACAATTTAACTGTATTTAACGTAATGTTTTTCAATTAAGTGCCTCTTATTGATACTGTATGCTACGAGCTCCATTCAGAAAAGTATTGGCAAAGTTCCGATTACTTTCAGAAATAATAAGCAATTATGAAATATATTTCAGAAAAACAATAAGTGTTCTCCAGCAAAAGTAATTTAAATGTTCACCACAGAAAGAATTAGAAATTTCTCTCCAATCAAATTTAAGTCAAAGTTAATGTTGCTCCTGACACTTGCTCGGATCGGGTCGAGCTGGACCTCTGAGCTACGCAGATGTTTAACACTTAAAATCAGCAACTATATCTGGGATAGGAGTGACATCCTCAATTAGCATACCCAGGAACATCAAATTACAGTTGAAAATGTTACTTGGCTCAAGTTCATTGGCCATAAAACTGACGGCGTCACCTTACTTAATAAACCGCCATCATGGCGTCCTGACGTCGTGTAACGTCCTTCGTCGGCAGCGTCCACTAATAAGTTATGCTAATTTGCTTAACGTTAGTCCTCTACTTTAATAGGCTAAGTAAGCTCTAACATAAACTAACGTCTGGGGTTTAAATAATCTGCCTATCTTATGCTGATGCCGGGGATTTCGCACTCCAAAATCCCGGCTATAAAACTGACGTCCAGGGACCTTAAGGTCCTTACCCAGAAGCCCCTAACTTCCGACTACTTCCTAAACTCATTACAAAATGGAGCTCTGCTATATCCGGTTAAAACAGACATAACTAAAGCCAAAACATAAAAAGTAATGCAACTTGCAAAAAAAAGAAGACAAATATTTCTACAATGAAAAATTATAAATTCTAAGGCGTAAAAAATTCATAAATAATAAATAATTAACATAATTCGGTTAAGTTACAAATTGCTCAGAATGATGCACTCTTACCATAGAGTAGCATTAATAAAAATTAAAATAATGGTTAATCCTAAATTGTGTTAAATGCGAAAAATATCGAAATAAATTTATACACGACAGGAGGGTTAAAACTAATTAAGAATCACAAATCATATGCAAAATAAGGTGTCATAAAGTCTAAAACGATATATGTGCTCTGTAAACATATAAATAGTGTACGCTAATATACTACAAGCTTGAGTTAACCCGACGAACACCACACGACAGACGGATAGTGGTGATGGCGCACTTGATTCGCATGGCTTAGTCGCTCTTATTGCTCTCACGCTTCTTGACCACAAACGTCGAAAATAGCTCTAGGTAAGCGGCGGTTGCCCAGTGAGGTGCGAGTGAGGTAAAAATCGATGAACCATTAGAGGCGACGCCGACGGGCCTGTGTCAGCAGTAACCCCTCGTAACGTACCTTATAACGTAACGACTCGCGCACACACACACAGCACAATACAAACGCAACAATGCAAGGCCGATGTGTGACGACGACGATGTAATGCAAAATAATGATAGACTGAGAGAGAGAGAGAGAGAGAGAGAGAGAGAAGTTCTGTATACCTCTCTGTATATGAGGATGACGTTGCGACAGCTGTAGTACATGTAACCGGGTTTCTGGGTATAGTGCATTCACGATCGTTCAATCTGAATACGAAATTAGTGAAGTTAGTGGAAACCAGAATTACTGACCCTTTAAACTCTTTGGTATCTCAAAAACAGTGCAAAAACAGGAGCTTACATTCACTGTAGTGACGCCTGAAGGCAGTCTGACGGGTTATTATGCCCGACCCCACCAGACTGTAAATAGGAATACCCACACGCTTGGTCTTACCAATCCGACGTAACGTGTATCGTTTGTAAACATCCAGCAACACAACGGTCTGGTAGCAAAAATGGGGTGTGACTGTGTTGGCGACATGGCCGTTTGTTTTGCGTGAATACGTCAACGTTGACGCGCTCGGACGCCGTGATGTTTTTTCTACGTTCCCGGCACCGCTTAACACGATCGTATGGGCTTTTATTGATATCACTGGATTACTTTTGAAATGCTCTTTCCGACTATATACGATCTTTGTATTTCGACTGGACTTTTTGGCGAGTATAGGCAGAAATTGTATTAATTTTTTTCATTAAACTCATACAATTTCATCATAACTACGCCGCACAAATGTGTTTATACGCGTAATCGATTGATCTTGACGAGAGCTGTCGATTAAAACCTAAACGAGCGTCGTAGCTTCTCCTAGTCAGAAGTTACACTACGCGGAAGTTATGAGACGGCGAAACGAACTCAAAATTGCGACCCCCACTCCCTCCTCTCACCCACCGCACGTGATGCTTCGCAGTCCTCACTCAACGTATCATATTCTTTGATCCTTTGGCAATCGAATGGTGTGATTGAATTTTGAATGTAAACGATATATTCGGAGCTGCAATGCCAAACTGTATCCCCCGATTTTGTTATCATCGGATTTTCTGGATTGCCTCCAACTATGGTCGCAAGTTTAAAGACGTATTCACATCAAAAACTTGTGGACAGAACAAACACATACACAAACAGGAACACTTGGAGAAGACTTGCTACTACTACGAAATGACAACAATTGGCGACTTTTTAAAAATATCTGGAGGTTTAATTGTGCTCGAATAACTTGATTTTTCTCAGAAAAACAAATTACTTGATCCAGATGCATTACAAATTAGTAGATTATTTGTGGCTTCGAAAATATAAACAATATAATTGAAATATTTTTGCTTGGGTTAGTAGCCTTTGGAACACTAGTGCCCTATACTAGTGGTTACCTTTAGACGGCCTGTGAAAATATCACATGGGTAGAAAAACCAGTCGCTTGCTCGACTTGTATTTTTTAACTTTTGATGTTTTAGGCTTTTATTCTCCTTCGTTTAGCTATCCTGCGACTTCAGAGAATTTAATTTCCCTCTAATTAACCCTTAAGACATTTTCTCGTTTTCGTTTGTGCATTTCACATCAAGGCGACCTTCGGAGTGACAACACCTGTGTAATACCACCTCGGTGAAATTCGTCATAATTAGACTTATCAATGTACATACATACCTTTTAGTTACACGTGAAAATATATTAATTGTAATCGAAATTGGCAAGAGATTTGGAAAATATATTAAGGTACACTCTATGGTCTACCGTTTCAAACATTTAGATTGTATCTCTGAAATAAAAATCATAGAATTGTCATCCGTAAGTCCACAACAACTCAAGCTGGCAATATTTCGGAAGAAGTCAGTAGCTAGATTTTTTTTTTAGGCCTATTAGGTCAATAAAATAGATTTTTAACGCGGTCACGAATTTTTAAATCCTTAAATGGGATCATATAACGTAAATACCAACGGGCATACCGCGTTGACATATTTGATACTTCCTCATAGAAGTTAAGCAGATCCGGTCATTGCCAATGCTTGAATAGGTGACCGATGAGTACCACGATGTGCCGTTGGCATATACACAGCAATAATCAGCAGACACCAAACTGAAATATAACCAAGGTTACATATATGTGAAACAACAATTGTAAACAACTACATTGTATATAGCTGAATAAAGATGCGGACTAATACAGTATGATTAGGTTGCGTCAGGTATAAGAATTTTTCCCTTAACTTCCACGTTATGATGCCAATGAAACCTGTTTATTCTGTTTTTGTGGCTTGAAATTCGACGAATTGTGGGGATGAGAAGGACATTCAAGGCGGAACCATGGTACGTTTTCTAAGGGAGAAAGAAAATTTTGAGAATGAATTTTCGAAATACCTTGAAGAAGTTACAATCGTTATAAACTAACGAAATCATTATTTTAAAATGAGCGTTTCGATTGTGAGACAGGAAAGACGACGTCCATGCCATACTGCTTTGCGTGGATCCTTCCTCACGGGGGGGGGCTACTAAACTTTACAGTGTTGTCAACATTTAGTTAGAGAATTCCACTAGATCACAATTGGAAACCCTCCAGAATCCACTATATTACGAAAATTTACATTAACGTCCTTTCAAAACAGTAATATCCATAATTACAATAAAGGTTGCAAGTAATAGTTTAACGAATTTCTTAGCTATTTTTATCACAGTTAAATTTACGTATATAAATATATTTATTTGTAATAATTACATAATAAAACACTTATTGTATTTAAAAACCATTAAATTATCCACTGACCCCTACAGAAGTTAACACTTTTGCCCACTAGGTAGGAATGATATATAACAAATCTGGTGGTAAATCCAGTGAGTTGGCAAGACTGTCGCTCTCGGTTGCAGCGCAGCCTCCCTCCTGGGTGGTCGTCACACTCTCCGGAGCGCTGCGCGCGAGATATCCTTGTCCCCGGAGGCTCGTATTTCACTCTTATCTCCGCCGTCAGTTCTCTCTCACAACCCCCGCATCCTCCTTCGCCACGGGTGAGCAGGAGCCCGCGCTAAGATTCAATTGCGGGGCTGTTGCTTGCCCAGCTTTATCGCCGGCGATCGGCGCCGTAAACCCCCACGCGACGTTGGGACGATATATCGCGGAATAGCGTAACCTGGCAGTCGCCGCTGTATATCTTCGGATGAGCGGTGTTGCCGACCTGGGGCAGTAAACTTCCGCCCCCTCCCCCCTTCTGCTCTTACACGGCAGCGTCGAATATTTTTAGTGCCGCGGAACTCCGTCTGAGCTGCAGAAGCTTTTGAGAAGTTCATAAAGTCTCCCTTCCTTATCCCCTTCGCACCTTTCCCCTGCCTCACTCACCAGGCCTCGACCACGATTGCGAAATTTCAATCTGTAGTCCAGTTGAATAGTGCCAGAAGTGACAGTTTCTACGTCGGACCCTTGTGATTGACACAAAATGCTAAGTTAATTTTGATAACTTATAGATTAGGTTCAACAGCTATAGTCTGTTAACGGTTTATTCACAGTTTTTTTTTTTTAAATCTGACCTTTCAAAAATCACCCCATGTATGACGTGTTCGGTTTTTACCTGGATATGTCATGTATCGCAATCGTTTTATACTTCTGTTAACGTATTACCTCATTTTTGGTTAAATGGACATTTTAATCATGTTTTATCTATCAATTATAATATTTCATAAATAATTAACATGAATAAAACATAGCGAAGACAGGTATGTTGGTAATGCTTAGTAAGAAATAGTTCTCAAGTCAAATATTATTATAGGCTGATCATGGTAAAGTGAGCACTTTTAAAAACCCTCTCATTTGGAATAATAGTCAATAGATATATGTATTTCATTTTAGCGTTAAACGTTAACTTCCGAGTGCAGTGAAATATGTTCACTGTGTATATTACTTACATGGCAATATTTACTTTAAAATGTGGTTAAGGGATAAAAATGGCTGGAAGGAAAAAATATCTAGGGCCTTACTTTACCGTGAACAGCCTTTGCACTGAGTGCGGACTAATGCGGTGCTTTGTCTGTTTGGTGTGATTTTCCTGACTGATTAAGTTTTGTTTGCATGAGGCGGAGGAACATCTGGAAGTAGTTCTTTTGCAGGGCTTCAGAAAAGTTGGAAGTAACTGATTGTAAGAGCGTGTTAGTCAGGCTCTCCCCATCACCGGAGACAAACTGCCCAGTCGTATCGCGGAAGTACACTGCATTCTGAAACTATACAGGCTCCTCGCCATCTTACTGCGTTAATTATTTCGCCGCTGTGTTAATTAAGGGAAGACTTGAAGGCCGTGGTTCTCCGGTGAACTCCGAAGACATTTTGAGTACCGATTCGATGCTCAGATCCTGAATGGTTGTATTCGTACAGTTACGCAGACGTAGTGAGTGAACTGATGAGGATTCCTTTGAAATTTCTCTGATATAACACGAGTTTTAGGAGGGCTTTCCACTGGTGCGTGTCCCCAATGACAAGGTGACGCCACGTGCTCATGGGTCCCCCGAGACGACGTCCGCCTTCTCACAATCAGGCCTTTTCCACTGCAGTTCAGTCTAAGCACGACCCGCTCGCTGTGGTTTTTTCATGAAGCTGCCATCGTCCAACAAATAAGCATACTTCATTGTTAAGTCGTTGATATTCTGTATATATAATAATAAGTAGTAAAATGAACTCAGTATGGCCTACAGTAATTTTTGCTGGTTTGCAGTGAAATTAATCTGTTTTGGTGCACTTCCGCCTATTTCAGCTGTATAACGCGCTGATGTACTGTACGTCGAACGCTGATTCAGATATTATGCCATATCTATAGACTGCCTGCCACCAACCATTTAGTGGCAGTCGAGATTCGTGAGTTTCAGAAATACTTCGACACATTGTGTTCAAAAATTTATCATGATCATGTTTAAGAGACAAATGAAAGATAAATAAACCGTGCCTTTTTCATGCAAACTATACATAAATCCTAAAGTTATGCTGGCTGAACTTGGTGTGACTTACCTCGAAATAATTACTTGTAGAAAGACGATGTACAAATTAATGTGCATTTCAGTAGTTATATAAGCTGTTAACAGTAAACTGGGTACTTTTAAAAGCTCTGCTTGAAACATATTTGTATGTACATCGTGTATTCCCCCACCACAGGTGAAATTAGGATTGCCATATGGGAATGATAACTTTATTCATTCGCCAGTCAAATGAAACTAAATAATTATTAAAAATGTAGATAATATATTTTTAATATGTTAATTCTTACACTTTATTTGCATTAAAAATAAAGAAAACAAAAGCAATCACTTCAGTATTAGTTATGTATACGTAACAATTCTAGTCCAACATTAAGACATAGAATTACTTTCACTCCATCGTTACCAGTTTTACTGGGCTCATGCCTTCAGTGTGCCTGTTAACACGATTGCAGTTACGGGCAGTGATTATTTTCAAAGGTTGGTTTCAAAAATGTCGTGTTAACACCACGAACAGCGTGTAAATTAATGTCATAACCGCCTAAAGAGAAACATTACCGCAGATTGAGCTTATTCAATGGTAATAAATAAATACTACCTCATCTCTTAAGGCGAAGCCGGGGGGGGGGGGGGTAATTGAGTTGAGAGATTTGGGCTGCTCTCAACAATGATGAGGTCTTGAGAGCCGATGCGGGTGAAATGGGGTAAGAAAGGAGCAGCGCCGGAATGCAAGAGCGGGGTAAACGGGAGATCCCCGAGAAAACCCGCCGACCAGCGGCATCGCCCGGCACGATTCCCACTTGCGAAAGTCCGGGAGTGACCCGGCCGGGGATTGAACCCGGTTCGTCTTCGCCTGACGGCTCAGCCACCGTGGCTCCCGGAGGGGGGGAGGGGAGGAGAGAGAGAGTATAATGTGAGTTTTGTTGGGTTAGCACTTTTCTTCCCTTCCTTGCTTTGTTGTCGGTAGTCGGCAAGCTTGAAGCGGCTGGTCGTGACGTTACAACGGCGGCCCGTGCCTGCGACTGACGGCGCATCAGTAACGTAGATGCGGTTGGAAAACATGTTTACCCCTCAACGCAACTAACAGATGCCGGAGAGAGGCAGAGCGATTTTCCCTGTGGTAACATCTCCGAGAGATGTATTTGTTTACGCAGCAAGTGAGATGTGTGCGGCCCAGACACGGCGAAACTGCATGTGGTTTGACTGGAACGAAATGAAGGCAGATATCTAGCCCATGAGCTTGTATCCATTTCAACAAGTGGATGTTTCCATGTATTTCTGAACCAGTAGTCCCGTGCAACATAGTAATTTTTTTAAGGTTGTTCACGGAAAAAGTGAGCACTTTTTTAATCAACCTTTGAAATAAAATAACAACTGCTACAATACACATTGGCATGCAGAATCCTGGTTAAGTGAGTGAAGAGATTTGGGCGGCTCTTAGCGAGGTCTTGAGAACCGATGAGGGTGATTGAGGTGAGTGTGGAGCAGCGCCAGAATGAAAGGGCTGGGGACACGCGAGATCTCAGAGAAAACCCGCCGACCAACGGCATCGTCCGGCACGATTCCCACATGCAAAAATCCGGTGATCCGGCCGGGGGTTGAACCCGGTTTGCATTGGTGGGAGGCTAGCTGGCTAACCGCTCGGCCACCGCGGCTTCCGAATCCCGGTTAAGTTTTCTGCGTATTAATAACCACAGGTGACTTTGTATTGGGCGGTTAATGCTAAAATCTTTGTCCATTGAAGTAAGCGTTTCTTCATACATGCACAGTAAAGCAGGAATTTATTTAATTAATAGGCACATTTGCATTCCTAAAAATATTCCTCTTATTCACTTGGACGGCGTATGAAGAAAGTAACCAGGCCCACGGCATTTTTAATTTAACATTTATCAGATGTATACAAAATGAAAGCAAACAGTGAGTGGGGCTTCTAAAAGTGTTCTATTTACAGTGAACAGCTTATATACAGCCGGAAAGAAATTGTGTGTTTTAAGTTCATAACTTAAGCACCAAATATTATAGTTTGACATTCGGTCTTGTCTGAAATTTCAAAAATTCCTTGCTGTACCTGTAAATGGGGTTTGTGTTGTTTTTCACCTTAATTCATCAGGACAAACCATAGAAGTCACTTTTAATACAGGCTGTTAACGGCAAAGTGAGATCTTTTAAAAGCTGTCTTTCAGTTCATTTGTGACCTTTCTTTAATTGCTAATATAACAATTGCCATATGGCTAATACACAGTGTATACATTTTTATAGTTCTCAAAAATTAACGTCTGCGACCACAATATAACATATCTTTTTCTTTTACATGCCTGCTTTAGGGGAGGGGGGTTAAAAATTGTACACTTTGCCTTGAATAGCATATAGTAAGCATATTATTGTGAATGTTAATTTCTATAATCTCGACGTTTCTAGTATTCAGACTGGCCTTCCATTCGAACACACATCAACCGCTCTCTTTCTATCCTTCTCCTCTTTGCTTTCACTTTTTGGCAATAAACTGCGAAAATACGAAAACCTTGAAAGGAAACAGGAAAGGGCGTGCGTGTCAACACTCAACTGAACGGGCAATGGAAATGTTGACGACGCAAAATAAAAGCACGATTTCCACTATCGTTGCGTAATCAGAAGACCAGAATGGCTTTGAAATCTAAACCTTTACTGTAGAAAACCATATCCTTCTGGCCTCTAGTACAGTGCTCTTATTTTTGATAGCCATCTGGCGTGAATGCGGCGAGTTTCGAGCGAAGATCGGGGGCATCGAGGGACTTGGAACAAAAGGACCGGTGGTGAACGAGGGCGTGAGAGACTGGTGGACGAGAGAGTGCGCGGTGCAGTGTTGACAGGTTCACGGTAAAAGTATTTACCCACTAATGCCCCGTTGCATCATTGTGGTTCGAAACTCGATCCGAGATCGGACCTAATATCGACACGGAAATCTGTTGCACCATTCGAGTTCAGAGCTGGACTGGATATCGAGATAAAGTTCATTTCGAACCGCCAATTTCGGCGGTTCGAAATCTTGATCCGAGATCAGCAACCATCGTCGACAAATGTAGTTTGAAAAAACGCTTACAGATAGAACTACGTTCGATTGTTTTCTTGGGAAATTTGGCACATCTAGTTGTATCTATAGTGAAAAATACGCCTACTTCAATGACGTCATATATTACGAACCAATAGCAAAACTTGTCTCATACTTAATCTCGATTTCTCACTTTGGAACCAAGATCGACGAATCGGAGATCCAGATTCATGAAATTTCGTTGGTGCCACTGTTGGTGCAACACTTTAACAATGGAACCAAGATCAAACTGAATCCTGGTTTGGAACTAGGATCACTCGATTTCGGATCGAGGACGATGTTTGTGCAGTCGGGCATAAGATGTGTAATAATGTAAAAACCTGCACGTGGCTATCACAGACTGCCAACCCTCAGGCTGCGGCTGTATTATATTGTAGATTCCCTGACCTAGAACTTTCTTCAGGGACACACCGAGGGGTGTGTTAGCTGGAAGGTTCTTGCACGTGCTCTCACATTGTCGACTCCTCCAGCAAGGAGGGGGCAGCAACGTCAGTGCAGGTAAGCTGTCAAACCCCCAGCCAAACGAGGAGCCCGGAAAACGTAGTTTTGCAGCTGACGTCGCGCGATGTGTGAAATCTATGCTCCGCATCCTGTTCGCCAGTGGTTGCTATTCGTTCATCTTGCCATTGATCCACGATGGTTAATGGTTTCTGCTAAGAGCGCCGATGACGTTGAGTGTCATAAAACGCCAGTTAGTCTATGCCTAAGTTGGAATACGTGGCATGACTAATATGTTACGTGTTTGTTTCTTACTTGATACACGTCGCTGAGATGATTATGAAGAACTCTATAAATATTATAGACAGGAAATAATACCCTGGGAACTGCTAATTTGATTATTGAAACAGAAATGTGGTCTTTGAACAGTCTCCAAGTCAGTGAAATCGCTCTGAGTAGCCCTCTGTTTACGATATTTATTCTTCTGTGAAACAGCGTTTTAAACTGTAGCGACGACGCTGTATCTTTTCTGAACAGATTATTGTATAAAACCCTACAATCACCGTGTAAAATTCTGAGGAGACGACACATGCGATGCTTGTTTATAATGTTTTCCATCGCCGTCGGAATGCATTCTTGTGGCCTGAATGGCTGATGGGTAAGGTAATATTTACACTTAGTAGGGCACGTCCGTCGTCAGTTTATCACTGCAAACTAACACAAACAAAACTGTCTATAAATCGGACTATAATAATTCATTAAAAGTGAAAATTATTGGTGGTATATATTTTGTAAATACCCACTCAAGACGCACATACATTAAAATTACAGAAATTAGTCGATGCTAAAATAAAAAATAAAAAATCAAATAAATAAATATATATATATATATATATATACAGTACGATTTAATTACTCTTTTGCTATTGCACTGAAGGAACTCGTGTTCCCAAACATAATTATCAACAAACATTCAAGAAAAATTTAACGTCATTGCATTTTACAGTTACGTAAGTAAACTTAAGAAAACAAAAAACTACACACATTACACAGTCGTCTAATAACTCGGAATGAACAGGTAACAAAACGTGCAAGTTTAGAAGGTACTAATTTCACCTGTCCGTCAAAAGTTAAAGCGTGTCAAGGTTTTGATGGACGGACGGATAGAATTAATGGAAACCTCTAATTGGATGTTAGTCCCGTGATTGGCGGACGGATGACGGACGGATGGACGGGACGAGTTATTGTAAATCCTGCTTAAGGTGGCCGCCTGGTGGCAATCATTTTTCGTCAGGAGTAGTTTTGTCCCAAGAAATCCAGGGAGGCTCCGGTGGCAGCTTTTGGGAGAAAAAAATTGTTCGAGGCGAAAGTGGAGAACAGAAATTCCTCCACCTAGCTTCCTCCTCTTGTTCCTTTTTGTCGTATCTTCCTACCACCTTCTCCCCCTCCCCCTTTTTCCCATCCTTTGGCGCCTAACGCATTCTTCCAGACGATACACGCTCCTCTGCCCTCCTTTGTCCTCAGCGATCAGAAGGGCGTCAACCCAGCATGGGAGCGATTTTTTTCAACTCTAACAGAAGGTCTTACCAACCGAATAAAATAGGACAGCAACGAAGCGCTTCGAGGAAAAGTCATTTAAAATATCGTAACACAGACACCGAAGTTGGTGGTTTTCTGTAAAAAGCAGTTTGTTCGTACAGAATAGACAGATAATTAATTATATAGTGTTCAAGTTACTAATAGCATTCATGACGAATCACCATCAGGGGAAAGTTTTATACATGTTATGTTACATGTGCTCGTAATTGTAACTTGAATTTTGGAGAAGTTTGGACAGTAATAGAAAAATTATCAAAAAAAAATTGTAGTCAAACATGTTTGCCACAGAGTAAACCAAACAATATACTGCTTTGTCGAATACAATATTAATGTTAACCATTATTGTTTGTAAAGTTATTTTTTTACTGTCTAAAACGTAGTAGAATAATTTTGATCATGACTTTCTATTGGAATGATTATTTGGTTTCTTTGGTAACTGCAGCTTTTAGACGTGTTCCCATTGGCCGGAATCTTTTGAATTTTATAGAGTTGTTACTGTAATTTCTTTTTGGCAATTTCTGGCCTTGTTTCAGCCATGTTTGTTAAGGTATTGTATCTGGGACTTTATGTGGTTCCTGGGGCAGGGTATTAATTGATTAAATTTCTAAACGAGTCCTGTTATGTGACAGAGATACAAGTGTGCTAGAAGACGCGCTTCTTACAGATAACACTGAAGAGAGATCTATGTGGGTTCCTTTAGAATGTTATAAGTAACCGCGATAAGGAGAACCACACTAGCCGCAGAATAACTCCGATCTTGAGCTACGTCACACATACGGAATGGAGGGCGGCACAGCCGCGGAGGAGCGGGATAGAGAGGAGGAGAGAAACAGGGATAAAACAAAGTCTTCACAGCAGGTAGAAAACATTGAAAACTTACCACTGAGGTGTGAAGTACTACGGCAGTTCTTCAGTGCCACTCATTGCTCCAGCCGATGAGTCTGGCGTGTAAACATCACTGTTACCACTGTCCCCACCACGTAAATTTATTATCACTTTATCAATTTCAATATCAAATCGCACATCCTTCTCGTAATAGTCTTCCTCGAGTGTCTGGACGTGATTGCAAAATGTTATCCAGTCTTCTGGCCCCATTCGGTTGAATATGTCCTCGCAGAGTTTTTTCACATCTGTCAAATTGCAAGTAACATTTTTGAAGCGACTTCTCCTTTAACTTTAGCCCAGATACTTTCTATCGGATTTGAATCCGGATGATAGGGTGGCATGATTTCCCAGTAGTCTGTCTACCGAGTATTGCACTTGCCGAGGTTTGTGTTGCTTTATGAGGTCATACAAAGTTGGTTTTAGCATGTCGCCAGTAAACGAAATATTCTCCTTACCTAACCACTGCTACATTCCCATCGTAGTTGAGTTGGGGTTTTGTTTGCCTTTATATTGTGATAGGGAACATTATCTATCACAACAATACTGCCAGGTGGAAGATTTGGTATTAATTGCTCGTTAATCCATTTTTCATAATTTTCCTTATCCGTATTTTTGTGATAATTCCCTGTTGCGACTTCCATATTGCAAGAGTATTAGGGACTAAAATCGTTTTCGCCTCTTGCGTGAATCATTATTAACCGCTTACCTTTTGCCACAGGTGCTAGTAGACAGTTGGAAGACATGTCACTCCACATTTTATTTTTCATATGCGATGACAAAATGTAGGACTCATCTATGTAAATAATTGTAGGTTTCTCATTTCTATATCGCCGCGTACTCATGAGATATTCTATACGTTTTTGCCGAATATCAAGTTTTTCTATTAAAACCAGCCGCTGAGATTTATTTATTTTGCCACCTAAATTGTAGCTTCTTCAAAGTCGTTGTTGAAGTTTAATTACTTCCTTGGGATTTTTATGTCATCCTTTAGCTTAAGTCTTAAGAGTTTCGACAGTTGGCACACGTTTTTAATTTAGGTAGTAACTGTAAGTAGTACGCGGTACCACAACTGTGGGCGTGCTCGCAATACCTACGTTTGCTTCAAACTCGACAAAGAGACTACATTTTCACTCGGTACAGTAACTGCAGCCGTGCTGGTACCAAGTACGCGTTATCGCTCTGCAGCTTCTCCTCCTCCTCCTCCTCCATGACTGATATTGTTACATCCTATTTGTAACGATCGGCCAGACTCAAAGTTATTCTGCGTCTAGTGTACCAGTGAGCGTTGTGAACTTATAACGCGCCCAATTGGCTAGACTCTACAGTCTTATGTACAAATATGCCGATATGAACTGCACATTGGCTGTCTGCTGTCACAGTGGAAGGCGACCATTGGGCCACCGCTCTCCAGGAGGTGTCAAAAACCGCGTGGGCCTATGGATAAATTTATATAAACACCCCAGGTTTTGAATTCTAGCTTGTCCCAAAACAAAACTACGAATTCTTCAGGTCTGTAACTATAAAGTCTGCTTTCCGAATATTCTCAATGTCAAAACTCTCGGTTCAGGATCGTGAATTTCTATAAACGTCCTGTACAACACACACACAAAGCCTATCGGAGTTATTCTTAGGTGTCCTGTATGCATTATCACTCTTATTTACCAGTGAGTTTTTGACCCTACAAACCAAAGCAGTATTACCCTTCATTACGTACTGCAGATTTCAGAATAACTGCGTCGTACAGGAAACTCGTTGCGTCCAGCGGTGTGCCAGTCCGCGAATTTTCATTTTGTAACCTACAGTCCAATCACCTGCATGTGCCTGTTAAGTTCGTTGGTACCAGTTATTGCAGTGGAGCTTCAAACATAATAATTGTGACTGAAACGCTGGATGGTGCCTTTCGCGCTTGAACTAAATTATTGATAATATGGTTTAAAAGTCAAGTTTCTTTTAAAGCAGGTAAAATATTGCACTTGTTATATTTTATAAACGATAAGTCTGCCAGTGTTTTTTTGGCAGTAAAAATACTATTTTTTAAGTGGCTGCAGAACTTTACCTCTTGATCAAAAATAATAATTACGCATTCTATAGGAACTGCTCCTTATAATTACAATGCAATTTTTACTGCCACAAAATACTAAACGAAATTTATAGGCACAAACTATTTGGCCAAATGCGTTAATTTCGAAATACTTAACTTTTTTAAATGCTGAGTTTTCTGAACTAAACAAGCCCGTTGTAGGAATAATTGATGTTTACATTGTTTTGCCGGTATTCAAACGTTGCTGCTTAAATTTAGATTATTCGGAGCACGAGGAAACGTCTGTTGGTTTTCCCATCAGGAACACTTAGTATGTCGCGGCTGTTTTTTGTACCTGATGAAAATTACAAATGACGGTTTCGGTTTACACAGTAAATTAGTTTTCGCAACCGTTGTAATTGTAAATAACCGTAAAGACCCTGCTTACCAAGCCGGCAGCCGCAAACTTCAAATGGCGAATCAATGTTAAACGAAATTCCTTCCCATTGCATCAATTTTAAAGACATCTCTTTCAAACAAAAAACATTTTAACGCGACTTTATCAGAAAATATTGATATATAAAATTATTTTCGAAAAAAAAATATTTATTCATTGATTTTTTTTTATATGTAAATTTCCGTATTACATTTTAGGAAAAAATATAATAAAACAATCGGCAAGATGTCTCGACATAGTAACATTCCTTAAGAAATTTCTCGTAGAATGAATTTTGTTTTAAATAATTATCTTTAAAATTAATTTCCCATTTGAAATTCGCGGCTGCCTGCTTGGTAAACAGGGCCTTTTAACACTCAGGCATTGTGGTACATACATGGTAATGGATGCTGCACAGGATTGGGAAGCTCTTTAACACCTATGTTTTGAGAGCCGATGAGTGTGAAACGAGGTGAGTATGGGGCAGCGCCGGAATGCAAGGTCGGGGGAATCGGGAGATCCCCGAGAAAACCCGCCGACCACTGGCATCGTTCGGCATGATTCCCACAAACGAAAATCCTGGAGCGACCCCGCCGGGAATCGAACCCCGCTGCACAGTAAGTGGATTTAATTATGTCCACTGTACAGAGCGGAAAACATAGTCCAGTACCAAAGGAAAGTCCTTCACGATGCGGGAGACTATTCGTTGTTTACACGAAATTTCGTAGTCTCACAAACAGATTATGCCGGTAACATCAAACTCAGTGGTCCCGACATATGACGGAGCATTACACCGATATTAGTAAGTTCCAAACAAAAATTGAAAAATTGTGTTCCTCGCAACGCGTAAAACGACATTTTTACGTATACCTGAAAGTGTCAAATGGCGCTCGTTTGTTATAAGCGCAAGCTGCAAACAAAATTCAGTGGAACTGTTTCCCCATTAACTAAACACATTCGAAATATGTGACTGATTTCTTCAAATTTCTGCGTCTGTGCATTATTTTATGATGCGTAAAAATGACCATTTTCTTTGACCGGTTTTCAAAAGAATCGATTGTGTGATAATAAAAAATTGTAGGAAACATGAACGTGCTGCTGTTGTTAAACTCATTCTTAATTTGACATGTATGCTCCAGACAGACGCAGGTTTTATTGGCTACTAATGTAATTATTATGTGCAAAATATATTGGATATAAATAAAAATATTTTAATTCAGCCACAGAGATAAGCGAGCGACGTAAATTAATGGATGGGGAATTCTTAAAGTATGTATTAAGAGACACCACTCCAGCTTTGTTCGAAATGGACAGAAATCCATTTAGGAAACTTCATCCTTCTCCCACCACTGCACTCTAAATCTGAATCAGGGAGAATTTTACTGTTTCAATCAGTTAACAGTACCTGACTGATCCAACAGTCACTTCAGAGAATCTAACTGATGAATCAGTGAAAAAATGCGAGATTTCCTTCACTTATTGATTCTGTGACATTTTCCACTGATTCATCAGTAAATTTTTTTTCGTTGTTTTTCAGTGGTTTGGATTTGAATGATGGATCAGCTAAACAGCGTTTAAAAATGGCCGTCATTCGACGTGTTTAAAGATGACCGTTAAACAATGTGCATCACGTGCAATAACAACGAAAAAACTCATAAAAAATTCAAAATACTTTTTCATTTGTGATTAGTTTTTAAAAACACCATTTTACGATTTAATGTGCACATTCAGCCCTTCATTCCGTTTTAAAGTATTTCATTTCGTTTTCATATATTCTTCACAGCGCTCTGTTTGAAGGTCTAAAACTGCACAGACCTACCATATGGTGAAGAGAGTGCACTCATGTGTACAAGTCGTTTTAACAATCCTAACGGTACTACCAATTAAACCAAAAACTAAAAGTAAAGGCATACAATTTAAAACTACAAGCTTTCAATAAATAATTATAAGACGTATATTTTCCTCTTATTTATGAAATTGACTTGGTAGCGTAAATGGAGGTTGTGTACCGGCTTAAGGCGTGGGGGTTCCGGGTTCGAGTCCCGGGTAATGCATGGGTGTATATTTGTGTACGATCGCCTGTATCCTCATGCGGGAGGCATGTGTGTAACACACACTGTCAAACGTCAAACAGGAACCACACTCGTCAAAACGTCAACCACGCTTTGTCAAACGGCACATGTATAAAGTAAATAAAGTCAACTTAAATAAAAATGATAATGTAACGGCCTAAAAGCGAAGTGGAAAGTATGTGCGAGTTCAATCCCGACCCCATCCGAGAACTTTTGTACTTTTTTAGACTACGGTAAATTACACAATATAAATAGTAAACTTTTTTAAATATGTTTATTTATAGTAATATGTAGGGTAAATTCAATAAAAACAATATTTGTGTCGCCACTGCAGTTGGCCGTCACTAATTCAAACAGTGAAATTGTTTCACGTCACTAATTCAATCAGTGAAATATTTTCGCTGAAACAATCAGTGGTTTTCCACTGATTCTGAGTGGAGCCATTTCCACAGATTGAAGAAGTTTAATTTCACTGCTAATCAGTGGTTTCCCACTGATTCGAATTTAGAGTGTAGTGTATTCGGTTAGGACGAACTTGCGACTTCTCGAATTTGAGTACCCGCGCTACACTCATATTTGCGACTTTTTCTGGTGGAGAAAAAATTTTTGCAGATACGGGCAACGATTTGGTGCTGCAGCTATTTTTGTCTTGGATTTTATGCTCCTTGTCGCGTAATCGTTATCGACGTCAAGCCCCGCAGCGTCTGGAGATGATAATAGGAAGAGTCTATTGACAGATGGCAGCCTTGGTAACAACACTGCTTTGAAGGTTTCGGGTGAGTGAGTGAAGAGATTTGGGTGGCTCGTAACATCGAGGTCTTGCGAGCCGATTTAAGGCTTCGGAAGACACTCGATTCGTTGTAGGTTGTTAAGAGCAGCAGGCATCCGGATCTCCGCCGCACTACTTTTTAAATTAAGGAACGATTTTTGAAAACCTTCTTTTAATGTTCAGGAACGTGGCTCGTATTTACTATAGGCTGTTCGCGGTAAAGTGAGCACTTTTTAAGGCCCTTCTAAATTTTTCCTTTCACCCTGTTTCCATCTTCTTGCTGCTTTTTAATATAAACATTGCAGTGTGACGAATAAACACAGTGTTTACATTTCGCCACCCTCAAAATTTAAAGCCTGTTGGGAGAGCCTTATAAAGTGCTCACTTTACCGTGAACAGCGTACAGCACGGAGTAGCTCCCCGTATTCAGTAAATATAAAATGTCTCTCCATAACGTCGGGTACAACATGTAGCGCTCTTCTCCGATACCAGCCCTGCCAGTCCTGCGACAATCATGTCATTCACAACAGTTTCACATATTCGTAAGAATTAGAAATATTCAAATTTAACTTTAAAAATACCAGTAACTAATGTGCCTCAAAACGAAGTTTGTATATAATGCTATGTAATCGACGTGAGTTTCGAAGGTTATGCTGTTTGAAACTCGGAACGTATGCATTCCTTCGATCGTGTTCAGATATCTGTCTGGAAGAACTGTACTGTAACGCCCACATTATGAAAATAACATTTGTTTATAAAAAGGATTTTATACAGTAAGTAAACTTATACAAAGCACAAAAAAAGATAAAAAAATTTATTTAAAATAATTAAATTTTACAAAACTACAACGTAGTAGTCAAACACTACACGTCCGTACATTTATGAATACATTTGGGAATTTCCATCTGCATTGTTCCGTAAAACCAAGTACAAGAAATTTAACGGTGAGAGGTGTCCTGACTAAGAACTCTTACAGCTCAACATGCTTTACTTAGGTAAGAGAACCGTGGCTTACTGCCTTAACCTCGTGCAGCGTACAAATTAGTCTAAATATGTATCATAGACCTGGGCATTCAATGTTAAAAAGAGGACTGGTTATTATCGCTTCCTGCATGGCTACTTGAGCTGCACGCTTATTGATTTTTCGCAATAACTGGTTGCACGGGATTAATTGGGAGTTATTTCTCTCGTGTCACTGCTGAAATTAATTGGCCGCACGAAGCTATCCACCGGAAGGTACAGACGGTAAAACACACAGCTTGATCACTTGGTCTGAAATTGACTTTTGCTTGCCAACACACAGAAATTTTCTTGTGTGGATACATTTTTAATGTTTGTGATGTGCAATAAATGGAACGGCGTGTTTGATGTACACTGATTTATCACGATGCATGCGTTTCAATTTTGTTCTCCAAATCCCAATTTCTTGTGCATTGCTTGGCGGAGTTGTAACACAATTAATGAACTTAGTGTTTTAACAGTCATGGCTTTGTGTAACCCATAAATATTGAAGAAATATAACACATTTTGAAAATAAATTGAGACTGGACAATATATTTATTTTATTTTGTCTGTTACTGTTCCACATGCGGTTTTGAAATGCTCTTACCTTTTTTCAAATGTTAAGTTGTGGAATTTGCTTCAAATCAATTATCTTTTATTTGTGTACGGGCGAAGGCTGCACTGTAACTGCTGCAATTTCATTTATTATAAGAAGGTACTTACCAGTATTTGCCAAATGTTATTCTGTCGATATAAATTTTTAAACTGAATTTCCACAAACGAGCATTTTACTCAGTTAAATCACTTATTCAGAGGGCCAGAAAACTTTACGAATTCGTTTAGGAAAGTTAGATTTAAAACACGTGTACATTTAAGTGATATTTACGGTTGGACTACAAGACGCGTGGGGACTCGAGCCAACACACGCGTTCAAGGAAACGAGGACCGAAGCCCGTATTATGAAACTGGGATCTGACGGGACCACCATCACAAGCCAAGCTGAAGCTCGAATATTTTTAAAACTGTCGACTCATAGCTTACAGACTGCAAAAACGGCGAATTCCCCGTCCCCTTTAAATCAACTTCTGAGTGTCGAGAGCAGTTTTTCATACGGGCAAAGATATAAGGAAATACTACTTAATTAAAAATTAATTCCCCCTCAACGCGAGGTTTTTCTTGTTTAATACAAAGGGAGCATACAATTAATTATATAAATTGTGTTTAAGTTAAGTGATATGGATGGAATGTCGTACGTGAGATAACTGGTTAGGTATATTCTTAGACTGAATTAATCAGGCGATCCCTTCAATTCACAACCGGATCTGTCTCGTCATAATGCCATACAATTTTTTTTTACAAATCAGTACTGCGTTCTAGCATAGTTTCTAGGACGAGAATGCATCTGTTATTCATAAGACCGTGACTCTGTTGGGAAACCAGATATTACCCTCTGGAGCAGTGAATCACTACAGCTCGCCCACACACCTTCACGATAATAAACTGCGTCGGCCGAGCGACGCGGTCGACATTTGCGTGGATTGTATGCTCATATGAGACTGTGTAGGGCTTAGCGTCTCGTCGACAGCGAGGTCACTAGAGACGCAGGAAGTTGCTCAGAGAAGCAGGCACGGGGAAGGAATGGGCCATGACCACGGAGGTAATAGATGACGGAGTGGCAACAACCTATCTTCTCCACGTTTATCAAGTGAAGCCGATGCCTTGCCTGACTTATTTTAACTGCGCATCCGCAGACCGATTGTTTACGTCAACCGCCATATTATGAGTGGCAAAAGTTACTTAGTAAGAAATGTAAGACATGCTCCTTTTTGCCACTTCTAGCCCTGTCCTTGTCTTGGATTATCGGCTTCACTTTCGTGTCTCGGCTTCCACTCCATATACTAATACCTCCATGGCCATGACCTGTGGTAAGGAACACCATCCCAGCATTCGCTTGGAGCGATTTCGGGAAACCATGAGTAGTGTGATTTGGTATGTTCGAGCGCACATGAGTCCTGGGTGTGGACCTGTGGACCAGTCTGGAGGCTGCCGGCTGTGATTGAGGATTCACGATCACCTTAACCTTGACTTTTTGATTACGCATTTTGTTTTTGATTCCGCCGTTTGGTTTTTTGAGTCCAAAAGAACTCGAAAAACGAAATTGTGGAATCGAAAGGTCAAGGTCGTCGTGAATCCTCAAACCACAGCCAGCAGCCCCCTGACTAGTCCACAGGCCCACACTCATGACCCATGTGCGCTCGGACATACCAAATCACACTACTACCAAGGAACACCGAAATCAGGATGGCCGGATGGGAAATCGAACCCGTGTTATCCCGAATGTAAGTTCGGTTGGTTTGCCACTGCGCCACCTCGTTCGGTAGTAAAACTGATAAAATCACGTATGTTATGGACGCTGCGAGGCACGTTTCTCTTTTCCGAGTGTCAAAGACATTGTTCTCCTTCTCAGTTCAGTTGTGTAACGGTAGGGAGCAGGGTGTGCCGGAGGTTCCATCTCGTCAGATTGTGAGGGAGGTTTAGGATCTCTGGCTACCAAGCCTGCAACCATGGAGTTTAAATGGTGAATCAGTATTAAATAAATTCCTTCTCCCAACATGAATTAAAAAAAAAAAAAACTCTTCCAAGCAAAACACGTTAAACGCAACTTTCATAAAAAAAAATACTTCTACATTAAGAATTTAAAAACAGATTGTTGTAAAATGTAGTTTTCAGTGATAAATTTTAGAAAAATATATTAAACATAAACATAGGCAAACGCGCTCAACGTGCCAATATCCCTTAATAAATATCACGTGGAATAATTTTTGCGAGAAAAAAATGTTGATTTTACAATTGAAGCACTGAGAAGGAATTCCTTTTGACATTGATTCCCCATTAAAATCTGTGGCTGCAGGATTGGTAGGCAGCAGCCCCCTCGCCAGCGCTTGAGGGCGGTCTCGGCGGCTGTTGCTTTGGCAACTTAAATTGAGTGTTAATCCTCGCGAGGTCCGACGCGTCGACTCCCTCAGTCCTCCCGCCAGATAAGAGTTTTCCTATCCGCCGGCGCGCCGACCTAGTATCTGGACGACGAACTCCGCAAGGACGAAGTTGGCTGAGAGGAAGAAGAACACGTCCTTCGCGCCCCCGCGCGATCGGAAATGAGGAACGAAGATTAAGGCACATATTACTTGGAGCATACTACAGAGGTGAAACAGTTGCTTGTACGCTGATCTCCAGCCTATAGTCTGATCGCGGTTCCTTCACACCTTTAGAATCAAACCTTTGAAAAATTACCCCATATATGTCACGTTTAGTTATTTCCTAAATATGTCATTAACACCAATCGTTTTATACTTCTGTTAACATAAACGTACCTTCCTTTTAATAACATTTCACTTTTATTTATATTTTATATATGAATTATAATATTGAGTTTATAATTAAAACGAACAAAAACAGGGAGAACATAGGTGTTTTGGCAATACCTAGTAAGGAATAGTTCTAATGCAAAGTATCATTACACAGAGTGCGCACGAATGCTGTACGTTGTTCCTTTGGTGTAGTTTTGTAGATTCTGTTAAGCTTTGTTTGCATGAGGTGGAGGAAAATCCTGGAAGTAGATCTTTAGCAGGGCTTCAGGAAATTTGGGAGTAACCGTGGATGTACTATAGTAACCTAAGCGCCATCCGGCAGCCCAGCCAATAGGTATCCTTTCGTAGTACGCAGCGTTCAGTCAGACGCAAGGCCCGCCTAAGAGCATCACACAGGTGGTGGATGGGTACGCGCGCATCGAAGGAACCGCATATTCATATCGTGTCTGTGTATTTATCTACTCTATGCACTCTAATTTCGAATCAGTGGGAAACCACTGATTCGCAGTGAAATTCAATTACTCGAATCAGTGAAAATGGCTCCACTTAGAATCAGTGGAAAACCACTGATTGTTTCAGTGACAACATTTCACTGATTGAATTAGTGACGTGAAACAATTCCACTTATTGAATAAGTGACGGCCGGCTGCAGTGGCGAATTAAAATTATGCTTTTATTGAACGTAGGCAAATAACGACGTGAAATAAACATATTTAGGATAGTTTACTATTTATATTATGCAACTTACCGTAATTTAAAAAAGTAAAATAAATTCGCAGGTGGCCGGGATTGAACTCGCGCACCCTTTAAAATATAGCTCTTATACTCTCGTGACGATTACATGGAATCGAAATGAAAGACGTAAAAATGGAATGAATGCCTGTGTGTTCGTATTACCTCGTAAAATGGCGTTTTGAAAGACGAAACACATTTTAGAAAGTATTTCGTATTAGTTTTATTCGTTTATTCGTTGTTACTTCACTTGATACACGTTGTTTAGCGGCCATTTTTAAACGCTCTTCGACAGTCATTTTTACACACAGTTTCACTGATACATCAGTCAACAAATAATCAGAGACGGAGAGGAAGTAGCTGAGATATTTTACTTATCCATCGGTCAAAAAATAAACCACTGAGAAAACAGTGGAAAAATGACTGACGAATCATTGAAAAAAGTCACTGATTTAATCAGTGAAGTAAGTATGGCGTTTTTTCACTGGTTCATCAGTTAAATTCATTGAAATGATTGTTGTATCAGTCAGATACGTTTGACTGATTGAAATAGTGAAATTCTCACTGATTCAGATTTAGAGTGTGATTACCATTTTCAAAACGGCGCCTTCCACCTAGGTTCGATTCCTGGAGGGGTCGCTCCCGGATACGATGCCACTGGTCGGAGGATTTTCTTGGGTATCTCCCCCCTCCCCCTGCATTCCTGTGCTGCTCCATACCTCGCTTCACCCTCATCGGCTCTCAAGTCCTCGATGTTAACAGCCGCCCAAATCTCTCCACTCTCCGCTTCAGTTCACATTTAACCTCTGTGAACTTATTTACTCGATGCCTGGACATAGCGATGAAGCTCCATGTTACCCAATGTGTATCGGTCTATATCTGTATTAGTTCAGTTGAACCCCAGTAGTGAATGAATTATGTATAATTCTTGCTGTTACTGTGTAACATCACGTACGTGCAGCTAGCCACAAATGTCCGCTCACCCAGATCTACACGGCCGCATATCCACGTGGGATTACGTAAATATACCGCCTCCTCCCTCCCTCCTCCTCCCTGGACAACAGGTTACTGGAGGTATCCGCCGTTAAACCGCCAACCCACACCACTCAGTCCTTTGTGGTCTGACCGCAGAACGAAAATCGTTTTTGCAGGTAAAACCCAAAATTGCCATTTATTTCGGACTCGGTCCGTGGCCGTAGTTCTAATTGAGGCAAAAATACTCTCTTTTTTTAGGGAAGTATTTGCAACTATATCCAATAATACGTACGACAAAATGGTTTCATACTTCAGTGGTATTATAGAATAGTGGCATAAGTACTACCAATTGTATTGTATGTCTGATTCTCCCCACCTCAACATCCATCACAACTTCCCATCTCAACCTACGCAAAATTCTGCCCCATAGGAATCTAGGAAAAGGAAGTGATCGAAAGCGTTAATTCCAAAAACAAAACACAATAGGAAAGTGGAGAAAAATAAATTTCACCCAATATTAGCCTTCCCAGGTTGGTAGAAGTGTAAAAGTAAATAACAATGATATAACTTTCTGTTGTATATTTGCGGCTTTAAAATTTATTTTTGTCCGAAATACCACTCAGCTATGCTTACAAACGACATAAAAACAATTTAACTTACATTACAATTGATATACAATGCTATAAAAAAAATTCAGCTTGCTACAACAAAATACGTTAAAAATATCATACACATATTTTAAATCATTTTTTGCGTTCGTCATTTCATGAGATTGAGCATGCTGTAGACATATATACATACATACGCCTGATGCTCCCTCGTCGTAAACCCCGTGCAAAAAGCCGCTTGAAAAGGTTCTGAGGAGGAACCAGAACAGTTTAAACATTACATATTCTCTGCTAAAACATTGCGTCATTTTCCACCAGTCACATATGACCTGCGCGAACACAATACCTTGGTGCGCAACATAATCCCTTGCAGCAGACAGCAACCCGAAAAGCAACAGTGTTTGTTTGGCAGGTATGAGCATTCCAAGGTCAATATGCAATTTTCGGTAATTCCGTTCATATGTCAGCTGCGGACATGATTCTTCTGCCAAAGTCCTGGCACTGGTTGCGAATTCTAAGAAAGCGTTTTCATGATGTAGACATAATACTACCCCGCAACGATGTGGAATCCAAATTTGGAAACAGACAAAAATGTGACGGTAACACTCCTTTACATCATAATGTCCCAAAAATCGCTCGTTTATACAAAAAAGTTCAGATTAAAAAAAAGACAGAGAATAAATCGGGAGAACACTGATAAAACAACTGACTAAATCCTCTCTTCGTTTTTTGGAACGTAGCTAAGTAGCACGCCTTTTCGAAATGTTTTTGAAAGGATCTGCCCTAATGCATGCCGGCTGCGCGTTAATCGCTCTCTGTGTTCTAACATTGTAGTGTTATTTTTTCAATATCATTAATAAAACAAGTTAACTTGATTTGAAGTTTAAACGCCGTTTATGTAAATACGTGTTTAGGAACTTTCGTACACTTCCTCTGGCCTTATTTTAATATAACGAGAGCAAAAATTCAAATTGTCGAATATATTTGGTGCGTATAAAAACGTTATGCTATACAAAAACTTAACATAAAAAATTACGTTCGTCATTGTTGGACCATGTTATTTTAACAGTTCTGTTGGCGATCGGTTAGTCAATGTTCGGGGACGTGCGCGAAGACGAAAATCGGTCTGGCACTGGCACATATTTGGTCAAAGGCAGCAACCGGCGAACAACTGCCTTTTGCCAGAATATTGCATGACACCGCATAGGTCCTCTAGCTACAGTTGGTTCACGGTTAGTTCAACACTTTTGAAAGACCAACTTATTTTTTATATTTCGATCCATTGTGTAGCCTTCAGCCATATGTACAGATTCACATTACAATTTATTTAATGATCAATATACATTACTAGAAAATGGGGGAAAAAAGTAAATTTGACTGGCGCTTCGCAAGACGTACAACTTTTATTCACATACAGTACAGATAGTATAGAGAACATGATCACTGGCACAAGGATATCTGCCGAAAATTAATGTCTGCTGAGGTGTGCCAATAGATCGTTCAGTACTTAGTGTGTCCTCTTCGAGCAGTAATTCAGGCAGAAATTCTAGCATGTAAACGGTAATAGAGGGAACGAATATCATCCTGCTGAACGGAACTCCGCGCAAATTGCACGCAGCTGGGCAAGAGTCGTCAATGGTGTAGGAGATCGGGCCAGACGACGTTCAACCCAGTCCCACACATGCCCAATGGGGGAAATACTGCGGATCGGACTGGCCAGGGAAGTTGACGAACAACTCGAAGAGCATGTTGGGTTGCACGAGCGGTATATGGATGGGCATTGCCCTGCTGAAAAAGTGTAACAATGAAAGCGAATCGGGTTGGGTGACGTTCTGGATGTATCGTGTACTGGCCAATATTCTTGTATTAACACTAGAGGTGAATGGCCACTATCCCAGTAGTTGGTCCAGAGTGTCGCTGCCGTATACACTGTGGAAGATGCTGTTCTCCAGGTCGACGCCGACCATTATTACCCCCAAGGCAGAACCAGGACTCGTCACTGAACACAGGGCTTCGCCACGCTTCCCTCCAGATGCTCCTTTATCAACACCATTGGAGACGGGCTGCGCGATGCTAAGGTGTGGGGGAAGTCTGGCTAATGGCACGCATGATGGTAGACCAGCTTCACGTCGATTGTAGATGGTCCAAGCAGACTCTCCTCAGGCTATATTATGTCTAATTGTTTGTGGTGAACGTGCGATCCGATATGGCCGCTCGTACAATGCGGCAGCTTGGCGTGCATCCGTACGTCGCTGGCTTCCTGTACCAGGTTTACTGGCATGTACAAGTAATAATATTTTTCTTATTAATATTATCATACTGTCAGTTGAGCAGCGCATATGAACTACTTGAAAATGAAAAAAGAACACAATGATGGACGGTAAGAAATTATTCGTAAAATTACCATACTAATGTAATGGTCAGGATAGGAAATTTTGCTGGGTTGCCCTTATCGACATTGACTGCGTGAGTGTGTGTCGGAAGCGTGTCGCTCCCTTCCCCGATGGATACCTAGTCATCCGGAGTATATATCCATATGGGAAGGGAACAACACGCCTCCGACCACACTCTAACGCAGTCAATGTCGATAAGGGCGAAATTGAGTTTGGTCTCCTGTTCACTCTACTTACTTGTGTTTACAGAAAAGTATCTTATTTTTTTATTAAACTGAACGTTAACAAATATTTTATTTATAAATTATAATATTTCATTTATAATTAATTATAAATGTAAAGGATAAAATAGGTCCGTTGGTAATGCCTAGTAATAAATAGTAGTTACTCAAAATATTATCACATTGAAGGTGCACGACTGCGGTGCGTTGTCCTTCTGGTATAATTTTCTAGTCTGTGTTCAGCTTTGTTTGCACGAGGCGGAGGAATACTCTGGAAGTATAACTTGAGCAGGTCTTCAGAAGAGTGTGAAGTAACGGTGCACGGACTATATCAGCGCGAAGGAGGCGCCGGCCGGCGCCAGGAGTCGGGAACAGTGTGGCGCCGGCGCCTGCGTGCTTGGCCCCCGCATCCTGCGTCACCCTGCGCACTAATGGCCCCGCAGCGCCGCGGTTGCCGACACAGTCATTACCGAAATGAACTACCGTTTATGTCGGTGACTCTTCCCCACTGCACGCTGCTTTCCTCTCCCTGAATATTTATGTGCTTGCGGCGTTTTGTCTGCTCGCAACGACACCTATTTCCGCAACGAGTTTTTTTTTTTTTTTTCTCCTCAAGCACCGTATAAATTTGCTAATCCAGTCACGCTTACTTCCAACTTTTCTGAATCCCTGCTAAAGTTTTTCTTCCTGGGTATTCCTCCGCCTAGTGCAAACAAAGTTTAACCAAGTCTAGTAAGTTACAGTAAAAGGACAACGCTTCGCATTCGTGCACTCTCAGTGTAATAATATTTTGAATAAGAACTATTTCTTATTAGGCATTACCAACACAACTGTTCTCTCATTGTTTTTATTCGTATTAATTATAAATAATAAATTGTACATGGTGGACAATATGTAAGTAATGGTTCAATTTAACCAAAAATAACAAACTTTTACGTTAACAGAAGTATAAAATACTTGTGATACCTGGCATACTTAGGGAATAACCATATACGTCATACATGGGGTGTTTTTTCTAAGGGAAATTGCCAAAAGTTTGAAGAAACCGTGAATAATATGACGATTGTCTCATCACAGGGATTTTTGTGACATCTGGTTAACGAATGTGGAGGTTGGCAGCACCTGCTTTTACTGTTATTTAATGGGCTGTGTATAGGAACTATTATTAATACGAGCCGGCCGTATTTAGTTATTGTTAATTGCTGTGTGTTCCATTTAAATATATCCATTTTATTGTATTCAAAATTAGATTACGTACATCGCATGTAGAGTATTAGATTTGTATACGTGTTTGTTAGGGGAGTCGCCGCTTGGCAGTGTTTATTGCCATAGGCTGTTCACGGTAAAGTGAGCACTTTCGAGGCCCTAGTTACTTTTTTCTATTCGGCCATTTTTATCCTTTAACCACCTTTTAAAATCAATATTGCAGTGTAAGTAATAAACACAATGTGTATATTCCACCGCACTCGGAAGTTAATGTCTAAGGCTAAAATATAATATAATTTTTGACTATTATTCGAAATGAGAGGGCTTTCAAAAGTGCTCACTTGATCGTGAATAGCCTATAGGCAGTTATGTTGCCGTGTTCGCGAGGGGTAGTCATGGTTGACCGGTCTGCCGGGATCAGGGGGGGGGGGGGTGAGACATTATATAGGGCTTACAATCGCCTTATTTGAAGTAAGTGCCTGTGGAAACACCAACATCGACATTTTACTACTATAATTAATGATTTTTTGGAACAGATCGGTTTTCAGTCAAAACTATGAGTGTTTTGTGTCTCAAACATACTGATTTAACCTACATATATTTCAGGTGCTGATTTAGTTACTAAAACGAGTAGAAATATTTAATCCGTTTTTTTGCACTGCTTGTGCAGGATTTATTCTATTTTGTTGGCCACAATTGGAGGAAACGTAAATATTTCAAAGACAGAGCTAACTCAAACAGCGCAGATATATATATATTTAATTATTGCCGAAAACAGCATTATGCACTAGGTTCTAACCAAGCAATTTTAAAACGTCGTTCTAGAACCGCTCAAGAATAATGCACGCTGTTAACATACTATAAATGCTACCCGGCAGGGAAGAAAAAAAAAATATATATATATATATATTTTTGTAAATAAGCTATTTTATTAAACATTGAATACAGCGTGATTATTAACTACTTCAATGAAGCATGTTTATCATAATATAATGATTAAAAACGATAATCTTTGTTTTATTAAACTAGGTGATTATTTTTCGTAATGCGTGTCTACTGTTGGTATTAATCCAGCCACCTACCACCCACCCTCCACCCCTAAAAAAAGATTTTCAAATAAGAAGATCGTTACAACATGGAAGTGTCCGCTCTTGTCTCCTCACTTGCTCTGTGGCCAGGAAGGTGCGAGGCTACAGTTGTCCGTCGTGGCGAGCTGGGCAGTGCTATGCGACGAGCTAACCCGATGCCGTCAAACATTTCAGAAGGCTGAATCCTCTTGGGAAGGTAGTGTGTTGGCCGACTGACTGAAATTATGCTCATGTTGCCTGCCCGGTCAGCGTACTTACAGTATTACGTTGCTAGTGACGATCAATGTGCTTCGTGGAAACTTCAAACGTTAAACGTAACCACGTTTACGTGCTGTTCTGCTGTCGACGTGGAGGTTTGCATCAGCGACGTGCCTGGCGAGGTACACTCTAATTCAGTAACTGATGATTCAGTGAAAACATGCCATTTTTCCTTTGCTTATTGATTCTGTGACATTTTCCACTGATTCGCTAGCCACTTTTTCCCCGCTTTTTTTTTTTTTTTTTTTTTTTATATACTAATGGATCAGTTAGACAGCGTGTAAATATGGCCATCAAACAACGTGTGAAAATGGCCGTTAAACAACGTGTATCAAGTGAAATAACAACGCATAAACTAATGAAACAAATAGAAAATAATTTCTAAAATGTGTTTTGTATTTCAAAACACTATTTTATGAGGTATTCAGTCTTTCATTCCGTTTTTACGTTTTCCATTTCGTTAGCATGTAATTATCACAGCGCTCTGTTTGAAGGTTTAAACTGCATACAATGTGGTGAAGAGAGTGCACTCATATGTACTACTCGTATTCGAGGGCGGTTACGTAGACGCTAGTGTATATCATTTACTGGTTATGGACAGCACAACGTAGCAAAGCCGCGGCTCGTTAAATTGCAAAAAATAAAGTAAACGATAGCTGAGACTGTATTTAGAACAGAAATAATCGAACTCTGTAATTAGTACGGTGATTAAAAAATGATCGTGTATTGAATTCTTTCTTATTTTTGCCGTACAATTAAATACCTTAGCAGCTCGTTGGAATCATTTTTTAGAGACCTTACCACTGTTTAATATTAGCGGAAGTAACAATTACAGATTACGCTTGTGTATATTATATAGGAAGAGGCAGACTTGAAATAACTGGAACCAATCTGGTGGGGAGGTCTCAATAGACTATAGTCACTTAATTTTCTGATATCTTATGATCTAGTGCGAGTACAGTCAATAATTATTTGTTTCACACAAAACAGCATGGCGATGTCTTCGTAATTAAGTACCGAATGTCGAAATGTCAATTAAATAAGCAATAAAATGTATTTATTTATTTTGATATTCCTTTTCAAACAATTATTTTGCTCTGGTGATTTCTGGAGTTTCCATAAAAATGTTATATAATGCGTAATAATACATAATAATATAAGCAAACAAGACTAAATAACCAGAAGTCTGTCAGTAACAATAGTTAACATTTTATTTTACTCAAATGAATGCAATACATTATTCTTAGGCTTTTTTTTAAATACCGTTGTGGCAAGGAAATGTTTCAAATAATTTTTATATGCGAAATATTATGTACTTGGTTTAAATAGCTCGTGTTATGATCATGAACGCCATAATTTCTTTCAGTGGTATGTAATTTTTCATAAGTGTTTGCAATATTATAATACATGTACATACCCGGCACAGTCAATATGTGAACACCTCCTTTTAAAAAATTCATACATGAAGTACGGTAAGCTACTCCAATCTTGATTCTGAAAATTATCTTTTGAAAAACAAATGTGCTCTACAAATTAAAGGTAATTTCGCAAATAATTAAAACCATAGAACTGTTGCAAGTTACGTAATATTAACAAGTTATAATTTAACACCTACAAAATTTTAAACAACCAAAATTTAAATTAAAAATAAAATTTTCGTTTACTTGTTAATTAAAACGTTTAATATGATGACATTGCACTTGTTTTTATTTCGGAATAAGCTTATTACAGCGAATTTTAAAACAAGCACTGTGGTGACATGATAACTTAAAATCTCGGTAGTTTTGTATGTTTCAGTGATATGAATTACCAGCAGCGAAATTTCTATTCTATTACTGTAAATACTCGTACAAGTCATCTATTAAGCTTAAAAAGTGTACTCGACCCCTGGTTTTTTTTTATAAACTATTTGTTAATTAGATTTTAATTTTTTGTGTTTATACTGGTTTCTATGTAAATTTCTTAAAACAGCATGCGTCATTTCGTATGAAAAAAAGAGTTAAATATTGGATTTTGCAGCGAACGTTCAGGAATAAAAAGATTAGAAACGATAGGGAACTGAAGGATTTCAGTGGTTTCGTAACTATGTGGATAAACAAGGTAGGTACTCGTAAATTGAAACACGCTGGAAGTTTGGCTGTAATCAACACCGGTTCTACCGTCCCGTCACCAGGATGTACAACCTAACGGTGAATAATCTAGCAGACATTAATGTTGCGGTAACCACTGACTACTAGTCGCTTATTATAACGGTAAATGGTGGCCACAGCTAAAGCCTCTAGACTTCGGCTAGTGCAGCGTCAGTTGTACACACAACGTTAACGACACGCCAGTCCGCAGATATAACGCAGTCGAGCTGAGTGGCTGCGAAGCGTTACTGCAAGTGCAAGCGTGTGTGTCTAACGCTTGCGCGGAACTGTTGGTAATCGCGAAGCTCATATTGTGACCTAGAGATGGGTTGTTACAGTAATTATCCGTACATGTTCTTCAATGATACGTATACAGAACTGTATATTTTACGAAGTATCAGATACAGAAATGCCCGAATACGTAGCTAGTGTTCTCCAGTCCCTGCTGTGGCCTTGTCCGCAAATGTTATCAGGTACGCGTGTTACCAAGTAGGTGGTTTGGGTTGGTGTACTGTGTGTTATCTGTTACAGTGAAATAAAGTATGGATAAGAAATAACATGAGCAGAAAAACTACTTAACTTAGGCGGACTTTTTTCAAAGAAGATAATGAATTTGCTATATGTAAATTGTGTAAACGAAAACTAAGTTTCATCCTGTGCAGTTGTCAAATCTTAAACAAGAAATTGAACTTCATATTTTAAATGTAATTAAAATTTTATCGGTTACGTGGAACAGCAAATGGAACACACTGGAAATTGTAAAACTGATACTTAAAAGCACCTGATAGTTCGGTAGTGTACTCGTTTACAGTACCTACTACAAGTGGGTATCAGATACAAAGTAACAGGTTGATACTCAATGATCCACGTCTATTGTGACCATTAACAAGTAAGCTACTCGTCTGTGGAATACCTGTGTCCATCTTACGTTGTATCCGTTTACGCGCCGTTCTATGGCATGATTTTGGGTTTGGTGGTTTTTGTGCTCTGGCGTGAGCATAGATGACCAACATCACTGTCAGTATTCCGCTGCGTAAATACATAAAATCTAAAATACTTGAAATTATTAAGAGTGTGTACAGAAGATGATAGGTTTGGGAGAGTGTAGAAATGTGAAGGAAATATAGAAAAATATTGAGAGACTTGTGTTGCAAGTAGGCTAGACCACTTTCTGGAAACTATGCAAGATGATGATCGACTATTTTTGTGTATAAATGTTTTCATAAAACGCTTGCAATCTGCGTTAAAGGTTTCAGGTTCAAATCCATAATAAAGTATATTTGCTTGTCATGGATGTTTAATATTTATGATAGATAAAGATATGAGTCATTCCATTAGTAAATCGTTCAAGATGTCAAAAACAATTTACAATTTCATCGTTTATTTGGTGGGAACCCAAGAATGTTAAAATATGACGTATCGACTTAATGACTAATTTGTAATATATCTTCAGCTTAAAAGTAGAGTGGAGATATTTGAGTTGCTCTTAACAGCGAGGTCTTTCGAGCCGATGAGGTGAAGTGAAATAAGTATGGAGCAGCGCCGGAATGCAAGAGCGGTGGAAAACGGGAGATCCCCATGAAAACCCACCGGCACGATTCCCACATGCAAAAATCGGAGACCGACTCCGGCGGAAATGGAACCCGGTTCGCCTAGGTGGGAAGCGTGTAGTCTAACCACTTCACCACCACGGCCCCTCCAGGTTAAAACACGACGTAGTACGATGTTTGGTCATTTACTTTTCATCAGTACGATATTTCTATGTATGTGTAGTCCTATTCTATGAAATTTTCCCACCTCTCATAGAATTCTCTATTGTTTCAGGTATGTCATGGTCTGCCCAGGACTTCGGCAGGTTGTTGGTACTCAGCTTTCTTCCAGTGTAAAACAAGAGCATGCATAGTAGGTTCGTATACAGCACGTGCATGTTTTAAAACGTTTCTGTCTTCATGTCACATACATACTGTTGGAATACTCGTGGTATGTCGCGTTGTTCGGAATCAGCTCTCCTGCGTGTGTCCCAGGCCGCAAAGGAAGAAGCTATGCTATTGCATGTATAAAAGGGCGTAGTATTGGAGTCTAGGCTTTAATTTACGATCAGTTGCGTAACCTTTTATAGCTTCACTTTTAGAATGTACAGTCGATTGGGGAGATTTGGGCGGCTTTTAACAACAAGGTCTTGATTGCCGATGAGGGTGGTTATGAATCAGACGTGGATATGGACGAGCGCCGAAATACTAGGGTAGGTGGAAACGGGAATCGAACCCGGTTCACCTTGGTAGGATGCGAACGCTCTAGTCGTTATTGCAATGGCGGGCCCCCACTTTCGAAATACTTTAGTATTTGTTCGCCAAGTTTTTTTTTCTTTCTGTGAACAAAAAGTTGCGAAACAACACGAGTTAATTCTAGGCTAACGACAACCTTGCCGTAAACAGATGTTGTAATTTACATACATTCCATGTTCTGGACACCACCGTCAGGTAACAGGTTCGTAAATTGGGTTTTGCCATTTTTATTTCTTGCTGTGTTTCCTCAGATAACTGCACCAGAGCTTGAATACTAGGTTTCGTCAGGACAGACGTGCGCAGCTCCTTCAGAATAATAACTATAAAATCACTTTTTTTTCCTGACGAACTAGAGGCAACTGAGTACTTTCACTCTAAATCTGAATCTGTGAAAACTTACTACTAATAAGCTGAAACTGCAACTCTGGAAAACGATGAAAGATTGCGGATTACTTCAGTGAGCCAGTGTCGCAAGTTTGTAAGTGATTATCGCTGATTTATAGTGAAATCGACTGCTGCAAACCTGATTCGCCAGTGACAGAGACGCAAAATAACTGAATTTACATCAACTATAAGTTGATTCCAGTCACTGGTTGATTTTTTTCAAAGGGCCCCAAATTATTGCCAGAGAAATGTAGTGGCTTGCTGCTTGCGATTTAAGATATAAGAAAAGTGGGTTTCAATGGAGCATTTCACCCGCCGACGGTACAAAATGAAGAACTTTAGAAAAGTAGTACATACACTATGAAAACTGTCAGAAAAATGCGGTTTAGTATGCATCAAAGAAGAATGCATATATTTTGCAACACTGTAAAATATTTTGCTATGATTCACATATTTGAACGCCTTTTTAAAAGCAGTAAATAAGGCAATGGTTTTAATCAAAATTTCAGCGTATACCCATTCTGGTTGTTTCAAAAAGTACAATGCAAAAAAAAATTTCAAGCAAGACTATTATCATAGTTAGTCTGGTTGCCTGTCATAAAAAATTAGATATAATTTTCACAAATATTTTTATGGCTAATTTTATTCACATCCATTGCATTTGTAAACATTATAACTTTCGCGGCTGAAATAGATTTGCTTAAAATCAATTCTTAAATCCATTTATAAACGTTATTACTAATTTTTTCGTTTCGTATAGTGACAATAATTATAAGAATTATCTTTTGGAATTTTTTTTCTGCAAACTGTGCTTTTTAAATTATAAAGATTGGAAATACGCTAAAATTTCGATTAAAACCATAGTCTTATTAAATGATTTTTAAAGTCGTTAAAAAAAAATTTAAATCCCAACATTTTATAGTGTTGCAAACATTGTGAATACTCATTTTTCTTTCACGTGAAACATAAATCGTACTTTTTTTTTTTTTTTTTTTTTTTTTTTTTTTTTTTTTTTTTTGCGATTTTGGTACTATTTTTTAATAAGTTCTGCATGTTTGCACTCCTTCATTGAAAGCCAGTCTCCCTCTGCCTTAACCCCTACTTCCACGTAGGTATGCCGTGAATTTTAGTTCCACTCTATAATGAGTGGACTTCTCCGCGTAGTTAAATAATACAGTTAAGTTTTTTAAACTGTCTTATTATAATTTAATTTGTTTGAATAATTTATTTCTTTTGCGCCAGCAGTGTTTAAAATTGCAGAAAAAGCTTCTATTCAAAAGTACATTTCTGTAGAATAATCCTCCAGAAGGTATGCACTGAAAAAAAAAAAAACAGTTTTATGGTGACTAACAAAATTTTATTGGTTGCCACTATATTCTTTTGTCAATATAGATATCACAAAATATTTTGTAGCTCTAACAAAGGTTTTTTTTTTTTTTAAATATATTTCAGTATTTAGTGGCAACTACAAAATGACGCCTGTGGTCACCAGAAATTATAAACTAAATAAACTTCGCCAAGAACGGAACGCGAACCCTGGACCTCGCACATGCGAGCTCAATGAGTCACACATTGCTCAGCGTTAGTGTATTGTCTGGAGCATGTAGATAACGTAAGTCTAATATGTTGCACACACGACAAGGCCTGCACACTTTACAAGTTAATTTTCTGCAATCATTTACATGTAACATTTACTTATTTTGAAGAAGTGAATTATATAGACGATGTTCTTAAGAATATCCCTCATGAATTAGTTCGTAACCTGATGCAAGGAAACGAACACGGACAAATATGGCATCGTGGCCAGACAGAAAGTGGCCACTTCGAATATAGCAGCCAGAGCGCACGCACGCAATATAACCTATGTAGTTTTGCAGTCGCAGCAACATTTTACTACTGTGGATGACAATAATGCTATTGCTGCCAACTAAATGTTTTGGTGGGAGCCAATACATTTTTTATTCATAAACAAATTTGTTAGTGAGCACTAAATGTACGTGTTATTAGTAGAGGCATGTATTTTTCCCGAAAAGATTTCAAGACCAGCTTGCCTCCAAAACATTTTAGTTCATATGCACTTTCGTGATTGAATGATTTTAAATGTCACGTGGGGCACGAATCATGGATGTTCAATGTCAGAGTAATTTATTCTGATTGGTCCAGACAAATAACGTGTCTTCTCTCTCACGTAGACGCGCGGCCAATAACCAAAGGAAGTTGTGTTTGTGGACTCAGGATATGAAAGCATAGCATGAGCATAAATAGTTTCGCGAAAAATACATGCCCTAGTTATTAGGCACCACGATCGGTTTTTTACTACAAACAAAATTTTGCCTTGAAAATCACCAACCAAACAGTATATGTAGCCGCTAACAAATATTTTCTTTCAGCGTGAGTTTAATACGATCATTGTGGATATTTCAAAATTTGATACAGAATTTTCCTCCCCGATGAAAGTGTGAGGGCAGACAAGAAAGAGCTGTGACGTATTCCATATTCAAACACGTTAACCCTTTTACAATGCGACTCCAAGCGATAACAAAGTAATGACTGGGGAGCGCCGCTGTAGTTCGTTCATGGTTAATTACTTCAAAATATGCTGAACCCTTGCTAAAGTTGTACTTCCAGGCTATTGGTCCGCCTCACGCAAATAAAGCTTAACTAAGTGTAGAATATTACACCAAAGGGACAACGCACCGCATTCGTGCTCACACAGTTAAGTAATATTTTCCACAAGAACTATTTCTTACCAGCCATATCCAACACACACACATTTTCACACTTTTTATTCGTATTAATTTAAAATGAAACGTTATAATTGATAAATAAAATATAAGTAAAATTTAAATATAGCAAAAAATAAGAGACTTTTATGTGATACGTATCTGCCATATTTAGAAAAAAATCAAACACACCATACATGGGTTGATCAAAAAGTGTGCAGAATCCACGAATAGAGTATATTTTCACTTATGAAGTCATTTATAGGCTGTTCACGGTCAAATTAGCACTTTTGAGAGATTTGCTTAACATCTACTTGTGTGCAAGTTGTGTATTCGTCCGCCATATGTAAAATTAACATTGCCATGGGCCTCATCACTTTATTCATGTGTCGGTCAAGTGAAAAAGTCAAATTATTATAAAAATAAATATTTTACAAATCTGCTCATTTTTGTACGTTGATGCATAACAAAACAGAAAACGAAAGAAATAATTGAAGTTATCACAAATGGTTACCTAACACTTTTTATTTGACGTTAAGATATGGAACTACTTCCCATCCATCGTTTACCAACTTTACAGTGTGCGCATGTCCCTCAGTGTGCCCGTTGAAATATATGCAGGCTGGGTCAGTGATTATTTTCTAAGGTTCATTTCAAAAGTGCTTACTTTATCGTGAACAGCCTTTAAGAAGGAGGTGCCACGCGCAACTCGGGATGCTCTAGTTATACCTCTAGCGTAGTAGTCCGCTGTTGAGGGAAGGTACAGTGGCGTGTGGTGAACCGTTGCAAGGTAAGCTCGCGTTAGCTCTGTGCTGTACCCTGCTGCTTGCTAGTTTACACTTCTTCCACTGAAACGTAGTTCGGCAGCTGATGCCACAGGACGCATGAATGGGGTCCCTTGCTGCTCGCTTGTGAGTGGTCGGAATGCATTCAGTTTCCCTACGCTACACGGCTGTTACTGGATCCTGCTGCGTGCGCCGAGTGTGTACAGAAATGAGCAAGCACCAGCGCGATGGTGTGAGGACTGGAATGGAGGCGTGAGAGCGAGCGTCGTATTGATCGGCACTTGACGTCACCTGTCATGCGTCGAGTCATATTCACTCGGCAGCGTGTCTGTGCAGTGGGCTGATATGATTTGTTTATACTGTGATGGATATCTTCATGGAGGTAATAAATAGATTTTGGAATGACAACAACCTGTTTTTCTCCACGATTGTCAAGTGAAGCCAGTTTCTTGTCCGGCATCTTTCTACTGCGCATGCACAGACCTATTTTTTTTTTATGTCAGCCGCCATATTATGAGTGGTAAAAGTTACGTTGTACATCGGTATTACCAGTGACATAATTATTGCGATTTGTTCCTGCGGGATGTTTTCAAATGTACGTGGACTAAATAAGCCTGTGCATCAAAATGCTATACAATATTTTGCCTCTAGCTAGAATTAATTAAATGAAAAACACGCCCATTTAACTACATTTAAAAATGCACCTTTTTGCCACTTGTATTTCATTATTGTCTGCTGTCCGGCTTCACTTTCGTGTCTCGGTTTCCACTCCATAGACCAATACCTCCATGGATATCTTAGTTCCTGGGGTTTCATGCCGTAAGCGTAACCTGGAAGCGTCTTACACGCGAAGATAACGTAACTTACACTCGGACAACAGCCAACAAAGTATTTGTTTGCATAGTGCCAAAAATACATTTAGTTGCCCCAATAAAGTATTCTGTTAAGTAAACAAAACTTGAAAAGCAACAAAATTAATTTTGTATAATCAACTAAATATGCGCTTGAATTGGATCAATAGAAATTAGTATGTCAACAAAATATTTGGTTGGATCATCTTTATATATTTGTTTGGCCGCTCATTTGCTAGCCTTCGTTCGGAAATACAGCTCGAGAGTTTGTTTGTATTTTGTGTGCCAATTAGGCTGGTAACCGTGTTTGTTGGTGCATTTATTGATGCTAACTAACGGTATCCTAATAAAACAAGGTCAACAGGAAATTATAAAGTAAATGTATAAACTTCAGATATTTATTTGCACGCGTCCAGTATTTCAAATGTATCTATGTATTTAAACACATTCCGACTTCAATAGTAGTCAAGTAAGCCGAGGTTGCTAAATCGTAACGCTTGGGTGCAGCTGATTTCGATTCGAATCACGCTCGGACATCAAATACTTATTTTCTATGAACCGTAATTGATTAATGTACGTAGAGGCAAACAAATCTTTAGTTGCACCAACCAAATCTTTGTTTTGGGGCAACCAAACAACACAATACAATAATCTATTTTCAGCAAAAAAAATTTAGTCCCTATACAAACAATTAATTTGGTTGCGCCAAAGAAACTTTATTTTCTAAATTTGTGTACTTCCAGGAATAGCACGCTCGTTCATGGCTTGTATGGGGTTCAAACCCAAAACCTCCGAAGGCAATACCATAGTGATCTAGGACACGAAGGTCGCCAAATGCTGTAAGTAGACAGTTCGTCTTTTATGGGTAGGAGCGAGGTCAGAGCGGAGCTTACGAAACGGATTGTCACGCCTGCAAAATTCGCGTTATTATTTGGCGGCAGACTAAACTCGAAGATGCTGTATGTTTCTTTTGACTTTCGCCAATGGCAGACAACTTGTGTAACACGTCACGAGGTCACTTCTAGCCAATAGTAAAGGCTCAAAAGTTGAGCAACTAATCTCCAGTAAAACGTCTCACAGGTAAATGACGCCGTATGATCGTCAGTAACCAAATGAATCACGAATTGCTCTCTAGTAGTTACAGGGAAGTGAAGTTTAGCATGTTGCCAAATAATAACGCGAATTTTGCAGGTCTCTAGCCATAGAGTAGGTAAAGTGTGCAGACACGAATTGGCGTGGCGGTTCCTGTGATGTGAGATTAGCCATTTACTGATTGGCTGCGCGAGACTCTGGGAACGGTCTTTGTGTCTGATAGGCTACTGCGTGCCGTGGGCTGCCGGCTGGCGAGTAGGTTACTGGACGCTGATTGGCGAACGTCGTTCTAACACGTTCCTGGCGAGTGACGTCATTTTGCTGGTCATGTGCGGTTGGAGTTCGAGGTATGAACGGCTGTTTCTCCTCTCTATTCTTAGAGATTCTTTGATAACACCTTCGCGTTTACGGTATCGTGCCGGACGATGTCGTTGCTCGGCGGGTTTGCTCGGCGATCTCCCGTTTCTCTCCTCATTTCACCCTCATCGGCTCTCAAGATCTCGTTGTTAAGAGCTGCCCAAATCTCTCAACTCAGCTCAACGTTTGGGGTATGATTCACCTAGGTGCTTATATAAAAATCCTGTATTAATATGGCTTGATTAAGGCCATTCAGCTACACTAACTGCTTTAAATACGGCTTTAAACGCCGAGGTCGCGCTAGACTGGCTTCACTCACCTAACGACTATAGTCCATTCACGCTTTCTTCGGCCTTTTGGAATCGAACCATTGAAAAATCACCCTAGGCGTATTATGTCAACCCGTTTTTCCAATAACTTGTATTCCACAAATATTTAACACTGTGATTAACTTTAGAGTACTGTACAATTGAATAACTGAAACTTTACCTTAGTATCTTATATAACTTGTAATATTTATTTCGTATTAAATACGAATTAACAACAGCGAGAGCAGCGACGTATTGGCAATGGCCGGTAAGAAATAGTTCACAGTTATAATATTTTTTAACCTCGTTTTATGTATACTATTTGTAAGTTAAACGTTGCCAATTGATATATTTGTATTCTTAGGTAGCACTGACGGAAACACATTTTATTGCTGCAGTTAAAAATATCCGCCCAAATTTCCGTGTGTAGGCTGGTATTTTTTTTTTTCCGTCCAGAATAAAGGTTCATTAAGCGAAGCAGAGCGTCTCTCTCTCTCGTTCTCTCTGTCTCTCTTCTCGCTCTCGAGAAGATCGTACCACCTATGCAGGAAAGGTATACATTTTGTTATTTCTAATTTCAGCACATCTCATACTAATTACAGTAACAGTAATAATGCCTGTGATTGTAATTTATAACTGAAATGAGATTTTATTGTTTAAATACCTATTGTATGTTATTTAGATGCGACGACATATTTTAGATACGATGGTGCGACACAGCTCGTTGCGCGACACTTACAAATCCAGCAAGTTGGCAGACGTGGTGTGGAAAGCGTTACCAATATGGCGGCAGCAAGCGACATACAATGACACTGTGTATTTCTCAATGAAGCGTCAAGTTCGTACTCGTGTTTTTGAAACATCCTACGGAAGTTACAATGTTGTGATAAATATGTGTTTCCACGGCAGAGTGAAATGTGTTGTGATCGTTGCATATGAAAGGGCGTGGTGTTTGCGTTGTAATCGTTACGCAGGCCAGGTATGTGTGTTGATTTCAAATATGTGCAAAATTTATACGTTTTAACCATGAACTGATGTTATGACGAAATTAATTATTTACATTCACTTCTGTTTATCACAACGTCGTACCTTTGCGCTAGGTGTTTGGAAAACAGTTGTGTAACGAGCTTACGTTTCTGTTATTTGAATGTCTGCAACAATCCCAACGAAATACTAAGCCCGCCCAGATAAAATAAAATAAATAATAAAATAAACCTGCAAACCAGTAAGTACCAATGCATATTAATATTAGCAGAATAAATGTTACGGTAGGCTATGCGTTTGCATGTTCACCACTATCGTTTACGTTTGTCAATGTACAATAAATAAGCCACACGAGTTGTGTGCTTGAGTTTACTGCGTCGTTTCGTTAGACTGGTTGACCCTTCGTTTTAATTTTTATTCCAAACACATATTAGTAGCAACAGGTTAAAAACTACTGTTGTTTACGCCACAGTTGTAACAATCACCGTCGTGGCAAAATATTAATGTGTATTATGTGTAACGCGCTATGTCGTGTGTAACAAATAGTTATAAAGCTGACCTAAATATTGTTGTAGGCCTAAATTGTGAACATTCGTAAGAAATGGTTTCTGCAATATGACATAATTCTTTGAACAGCTATATATAGCAACCAACGCATTTGACAGTTGTTAAAGTAGAAGTTACATGGCAGTGTTTATGTTTACGTGTAGCGGAAGGATACGTAATCAGTAACCAAAAGTAGAGATTTGGCAGGGCTTCAGAAAAGGTTAAGGTTATCGTGAATCAACTATAAAGAGCCAATAACAGCTGCTAAGTTCGGAAGTGTAATGCGGAGTGAAATTTTACATCCATGGCAGACCAATTTTGACCCTTGTAATCAGCGTCGCTGGTTGTACCCGCTCCGCTGCATGTTGACACGTGACGGGCACGATCATGTCTTGTTGTTTACTTACCTCCTGAAGGGAGATTGTCATTTGTCACGGCCGACAAGGGGACAGTGAAGCTTAACTTCGCTGGGGCAGGCGTGTGATGGTGATAGATAGTCATAAGTACGAGGGTTGTGGTCCAAGCAACCTCCTCGCACTACCTGTCAAAATTTCCACTCCTCCCTTTGTTGCTTATCTCATTTATACTTTGTTTTATCCTGCTCTGGTCTCTTTCACCATCCAGCCGACGAGTTTTAGGCAATCTTCCTGCGGGAAAAGGGACAGTACTATACAGCACTCGCGTATGTTGTATCATAACTTTAATTATTGTAAGCTGTTCATGGTAAAGTGAGCACTTTTGAGGTCCTAGTTACTATATTATTTCAGCCATTTTTTTATATTTTAACCACCTTTATAAAATAAATATTGCTATGTAACTAACAAACACATTGTGTATATGCCACCGCACTCGGAAGTTAACATCTAAGGATAAAATAAAATATATTTATTGGCTATTATTCTAAATGAGAGAGTTTTCAAAAATGCTCACTTTACCGTGAACTGCCTATATTTACTCAGTTGTGTGCTTTTAAAGAAGTGGGCTTGACAGCAGAACCTGTTAAGCTTTGTCGCCAGTACTATTAACGAAAACACAACTGTATTTCTGTATTTTATAACGCCTATGTGAATTAGTAGTGTTATTGGTCGTAAGGTAGGTCGATAAGGCGTTACTTAAGGATCAGAAAATGTTATGTTTCAATTCCGGATAAAACATGATTGTGTGTGCAGTTTGGAGGTGTTTGTTTAGGTCAGCTAAGTATGTGGCCCGCCTCCTTATCAGCATACTAGCATATTTATATGAAGCAGTTATTAAAAATTATAAATAATGTGTTAATTTCTGTTTCAGTTCGAACACAATAAATAATAGCAATCCAGTACCGTTCTATTTCCATTGACTCATCGATCCCATGCTAATGATGACACTTCATATTCATACGACTGTACATTATTAATGATTTTTCACAACACCTACAATATAAAGTTTGGTAGTTACTTTTGGTCAGTGAAATGTTACTTCTTCAGGATTCAAGTATTTTATAGCGGCTAACTGGATTCCGGACAATCGATGGTTTGAATCAGCGCAATTGAATCTAAGTTAGTATTAACGACTCGTAAATATGTGGTAAAGTATATATGAAGAAATCGGTGTTTTTCACTGGTTCTCGCTTAAGTTTTTTCGCCTAAAGGCTGCTCACGATAAAGTGAGCACTTTAGAAACTAACCTTAGAAAAAGCCACTTCCTCTACATGTGTATATTTTAATGGGCGCTCTGAGTGACATTCGCCCAGTAAGGTTGGTAACAATGGATGGAAAGTAGTTCCATATCTTAAAGTCGAATAAAAAGTGTTAGATGATCATTTGCGACAATATATATATATATTTTTTTTTGCTTTCGGTTTCGTTAATGCATCGAAGTGTAAAAATGAGGAGATTTGTAAAGTATTTACTTTCTTATTAATTTCACAGCTTCATTTGACCGATGTATGAATAAAGTGATGAGGCCATTGACAATGTTATTTTTACATTTTTTCAAGGCAAAAGAATATACAATGTTTACACAAGCAGAACTTATGCAGGGCTTTCAAAAGTGCTTATTTTACCTTGAACAGCCTATACTTCCTATAACTTTCAATTAACTGGACTCAGTTTCAGTGATTCAGGTTTGGTATGCATATTATTGCAAGTTCTATATTTCACCTGTGCTACCCGCCATATTTGTATATGACAAGGTGGGATCTTATGCTTTATCAGGATCCTGCCCCAGTACACAGTATACAAAATTCTACGTAGGTAAACAAATTTTATTTTAGTCCTATTTATGTACCTTATAACGTACTCTCATCATTTTTGTGTGAGTTTTCTAGCTTACGCAGGGATAACCTGAAGTTTATAACCTGATCCGTAATTTGCATGCATATACCTGATATTGTTATTTGATCGTAAGTAAACTATTTTACAAATTTTCACAAACTCCTTTTTTTATTTGTGATTATTAATATTCCAGTCCGCCACGCCATGTAACAGACTTGAGTGCAAGTTGAATGTAAATGTCACGCCTCTGTAGACGGAATGTAACGATCACGGCCAAAATGTTTAATGCCAGCATTACTATAGGCTGTTCACGGTGAGCTGAGAACTTTTGAAAGCCCTGCTTAAGATCTACTTGTATGCACTCTGTGTATTCTTCCACCGTATGTAATATTAACATTGCAATGGGTCTCATCACTTTAGGCATGCGTCGCTCACGTGAAACTGAAAAATTATTATAAAAATTAAATCATTTAAATATTCACAAACGTTTATGTGACACTAATTAAGTGTCGCAACATGGAACTACTTTCCCTCCGACGCTATCCCTCATGTGCGGCTTTTAAAGTGTGTGCAGGTAGGGGCAGTGACTTTTTTTTCGAAGGTTAATATCAAAACAGTTCAAATAACGGTGCATAGCCTAGACTACTGGCAATGAAAATCCACATGCACCGATTAATTATTTGAAAACAAAATGACATCGCGCCTGAGGCAAGGTTACGTGGGAATATGAGGAGTCTCTGATCCAGCTACCCTACCCGAGTGACAGACCTGTCGCTCAGGACCACTGGTTATGTCGGTATGTATATGGTCCGTCGGTTCCCAGTAGGCTGCAAATATTTTACAAACTTAATTCAGTCTGAATCATGGTATTTTAAAATTAGTTTCGTACCGTTTAAACTCTTCGTGCAGGTAATGCTACTGGTCTCGCCCACTTTTAAACACCTTTCCCATCAAACTTGCCGTGCATTCGGTGTAAGACTTTTAATATTCAGTTGATTAAATATGTCCTGAAAAGAATTTCCTGCTATTGTGTGAAGTGTGAGTTATTTTACCGACGTAAAAGTTACTTACGAAAAGATTGCGCTTCGAAGCACAGGTTAGGTACCACATAAAACGATTCCTTGATTATAAGTAGAGACCCGAGAAATTCGCGAGTGCAATGACCTGTAGGCTGGACTTGACGGTCTTATATACTCTCATACACATATCTACGGTGTATTGGTTGAGTGTTGTGGTAGTAAAAGGCGGGGGTCGGGTGCACAATTTATTGCATGTTCGTTATTGACTCATTAATCTCCAGGATGCGTCAAACAACACGTCGACCAATTACAAAAGTAACATGAACCTACAAGTGTGTGAATTCCAACTTTTCTACAAATGAACCCGCGAAATTCTCGGTTCTCTAATCATAAGTCCTCAGGTTGGTACAACGCAATCCATGTTGGCGTAGAGATTATCGCCATTTATTGGCTAGGACGAATTTGTTGCGATCATATTGTAATCGGTGATTCTTGCTTTGCGTAATTATTGTAGCAGCCATGTTCCGATGCGGATATGGAATCCGCTTACGCCCCACTGTATTTGTGCGGGAATTGCAGAGAAGAATGGTTAAAATGGGGGGGAGAGGGTATGTTTGTGCAATTCATGGATCGTTGCCGGGGCGTGATTAAAACAACTCGGTTGTCCGGCAGTCGGCGATGGAAACTGATGCACGGAACTTTTTTTAATGAGGTTATTATTTGTTTGTCGGACCAATTACAGGCCGTTACGTTCCGCGACGCCAAAAATTGGTCAGTTTTTTTTTTTCTCTCGTTGCCTGATACATCCACGTGCTGGCTGAGGTTCGCGTTCGCCCCTTTTGTAGAAATGCTTAGTTTTCGTGTCATAATTTCAGATTCAGATGTATTATTGAAAAAGTTTGAGTATAAACAATTTACAATTTACTAGTTCCTTTTGTATCTAATTTGCATTGGGTATTATTTCCTGCTTGCAAAAGGTAGTAACTTTTTGATAAAATATAAATATGTTGTCGACTCTTTACAACTCGAGACGACACAATTAAAATTCAGCACAAAAATTTTAAACAACTCGTAAAAAGTCAATTTTTTATAATCGTACTTTGTCAGTAATTACTATTGCTATTCATACCTGAAAGGGGCTATGGGTTTAGCTAAATAATGAGTCGTGATTAAGTAAACCACAACAGTATAAGATGTGGTTTATTGAACATAAGGATTATACACTAACGATTTACGTGACTATTGATCGGGGGAGCTTAAATGGAATATCAGGATGCTAATTAATTATAATAAGTTTTACTACCGCACTCATATTGCAGTCTAATTGTGAAGTCTCCAACTTGTTCATCTTGCCGTAGACTGATTCTAGGAGGCGGTTAACGATGGCCGGACATACCCATCTCCATGTTCTTGGACCGCTGCCCCGATGTCTATATCGGGCGCGTCGTTTAATATTTTCGGCCCCGTCTACTGGCCGGTGGAGGGGGTTTCTGCAACTTTCTTTCACAAGATGTTGTTGCAATCACGCTCGTGTCCTCGTTAACTGGCTGGAGGTCTGACCAGGCAGGCCGTTCAGCTAAGGCCTGAACACTAAATAACGCTATGAATCCGAAATTATGACGCGTAAATGAAAACTTTCTCTGATAGAGGTGAAGCCGAGCTTTGGTAGGAGAGTGGCTTGCAATGGAGCAGAGCACGCGACTATACGACATTCAGAAACTCATCAAAATAAAGTTGTATGTACACACGCCACCAGCATTGTCAGAAAAGTACGATTTATGTTGCATATTACAGAATGATGCGTATATTTTTTGACAATGTAAAATATTTAGTTATTAACTGCTTCCTTTACTGTTTTAAAAAACTAGTAAGTCTATTTTCAATTAAACCTTAATCGTATTTCCGTTTGGTATGCTTCAGAAAACACATTTTGCAAAAAAAAAAAAAAAAAAAAAAAAAAACATCAATCAAGATTATTACAGCCATAACTCTGGTTGTAGGCTGTATAATGAAACATTTGTTGTAATGGCTGCTAATAATTTTAATAAATGATTTTATGCACGTTCATTTCAGACAGAAAAGCTATAGTTGAATGAAAATTAAAAAACATTTAAGTACACCAAATTAATTTTTAACATTAGTACCAACGTATTCTCAAATTAAACCATAGTAATTATTATTCCACTGCATTACTTGACGAATGCTTTCTTGCAAAATGTGTTTTCTGGAGCATCGATAATAGAAATACGTTTATATTTAAACTAAAAATACACTCTTATCAACAGCTTTTTTAAAAAGCATTTAAATAAGTAAATTCTAGCAAAGTATTTTACAGTTTTACGATGTATATGCATTCTCCTTTCATATGTAAAATAAATCGTAATATGTTGGTAGAATGTGAATACTAATTAATTAGTTCTGCATAACGATATACAGTCCGGTGCAGTAAATCACTCTCCTGCTGTAGTGAGGAGCGGGAATACGAAGCTTTTCTCTGACGCGACATCACGTTGCTCTGCTGAAGGTTCAAAGTTCGATGGCCCAGACCTTCTGTGACCTGCAAGCTTGCTCTTCTCTCAGATAAATTGTTGTTTGTACTCGGTAAATTGAATATTTTTAAAGCTCTGCTTCGGTTCTTCACACCGAACAGCAGCGCATCGTTCCGCCACGTGTTGAAATCAACATTTCCTAACGACTCGTATCTGACCATCAATCAAGCGACTCTGTGTCATTACTGGAAACGTAGATGTGTCACTGATTTAAATACACTCGTATTACCCTGGTGAGACATAACTTAAAATAAGTTAATTTCAGCTTTTTTGTACTTCGCTGCCAAAATTTCTGTGATTAGTGTCGTTAATATTCAGGTTTAAGTATGCTCAGTTAGTGGCAGGGATTTTTTTTTCAAATGGTGTCCAGTTAGATGTGTACCAGCTATATGCGGCGTTATTATCCACGTGTGACTACAGAGTAGATAAGTATACAGAGGCGAAATGGCTTGGTGGTTCCTGATAGGCTGCGCGAGGCTCTGGGAACGAGCCGTAAGTCTGACTGGCTACCGCATGCTGCGGATGTTCTGATGTCTTGCTGTCCAGTGACGCCATCTTGCTGGCGTGTGCGGTTGGAATTCGCGGAATAAGGAGCTGTTTTACTTCTGTACAGTTAGTACTCTGTGGCGTGACTATCATATCGCATGAAAAACTTCCGCTTTCCCTGTAATACAAGCCCTACGCCATCCCCTCCCCCCAACCCATTTTTGTATCCTTCCTTTACTTCAATTACCTATAGTTAAAGGCTGTTCACGATAAAGTGAGCACGTTTGAAATCAACCTTAGAAAAGATTCACTGCCCCTACCTGCATATATTTTAACGGGCGCACTGAGTGACATGCTTCCAGTAAAGTTGGTAACGATAGAGGGAAAATAGTTCCATATCTAAATGTCAAATAAAGAGTGTTGGGTAACATTGGTGATAACTTATATTATTTCTTTCGCTTTTATGTTTTTTTAATCCACCGAAGTGTAAAAAGAACAAATTTGAAAAATGTTTACTTTTCCAATAATTTCACAAGTTTCACCTGACCGACGCATGAATAAAGTGATGAGGCCCATGGCAATGTTAATTTTATATGACGGAAGCATACACAACGTGCTACAAGTACAGATCTTAAACAGGGCTTTCAAAAGTGCTCATTTTATCGTGAATAGCTTATAGTGTCTCACATTTTAAATTTTCAGGTCACTTTATCGTTTGTCATTTAAGGATACTCATTGGTTAAAATACGTAAAACACTGATCACTAAGAATTCCTTTTTTGAGAGACACTAAACGATTTCTGGTAATAAATGTCACGTGTTTTTTCGATTACCTGATATCCGTGGAAATTCTGTGTAGTCTCGAGTGTCTTAAACAGCCAGCAGTCTTTTAGTGATTTCAGTGCAGAAGTTTTTCTATAGTTGAATGTTATTGTGAGTATAGTTCATTCCCGATTGGAAGCGACTTATGAAAATCAACCTTCGAAAAAACACTCTAGGTATAACATGTCAGCCTGTTTTTTCAATAACATGTATTCCACAAATATATCACTGTGGTTAATTTTAGAGTACTGTATTATTGAATAAATGAAACTTTACCTTAATATCTTCTATAACTTGTAATATTTCTTTTTAAATATGAATTAACAACAGCGAGAGCAGCGACGTGTTGGCAACGGGCGGTAAGAAATAGTTCACAACTTATATATTATTTTAACCTGGTTTCTTAATATTCTATTTGTAAATTAAACGGTGCCAATCGAAGTATTTAAATATTTAGGTAGCCCCCATGGCAACATATCTCATTTTTACAGTTTAATAAAATAGCGGAAAATATCATTAGTAGGCCGTAATGGTACGGTGTTGTTTTATCGAGCGAGAGCAACTTTGAAGCAAGTGTCTGCTGAGCGAGGCTTCTCTCTCTCTCTCTCTCTCTCTCTCTCTCTCTCTCTCTCTCTCTCTCTCTTCACTCTCTCTCTCTCTCACTCACTCGGGAAGTTTCACTTCGCTAGTATGCAAAAATAATTGTACATGTTTTCAATTGTAGCGTATTTCATACTTATTACAGCAAAATAATGATTTTTGAATTTGTAATTTACAACTGAAAAGAGATTTTAATGTCTGAATACGTATTTTAATATATTTATATACGATGACGTGGCAGAAACAAAGCGAAGTTCGTAGACGTGGCGAGCCGTGACATGGCGTGTTGCTGTTTTACCAAACGAAGCGAAAATTATACTTACTCAGAAAAATACTTTAAATTACCACATTATGTTTGTAGACATTGTATTTATTAAACCTACCCAGACAAGTTACGATTTTGTGATAAATATGTGTTCCCACAGCAGTAATAAATTTACTGTGACGTGTGTTTCGTTAATCATTGCGTCTGTGAAATGGCGTACCTTTGTGCATCGTGGTCGATACGCTGGCCCTGTGTGTGCGTGGTTTCAAATATTTGATATTAACTATTTATACGTTGTAAATGTAAACTGTTTTTATGGCGAAGTTATTTATTTACATCCATGTCTTTTTATTTATCACAACGTTGTACCTTTGCCCTAGGGAATTTGAAACACAATCATGTAACGTAATTTGTCACAATCCCAGACGAAAAATACTAAGCCCAGCCCGATAAATTTCAATAAACCTGATAAACAGTAAGTAGCAATACATAGAAATATAAGCGGAATAAAAGTTATTGTAGGCTTATGTGTGTGCATGTTCACCGCTATCTTTTAAAGTTTGTATGACAAAAATGAGCAACAGGAGTTGCGTGCTTGATTTTAATGTCGCTTTTTCGTTGGACTGGCTATTCCTTCGTTATTCGAACTGAGGCCGTCCTTTTAAAGAAATAACCCAAGACATATCAATAACAAAAAGTTAAATACTTAAGTTCATTACTCCGCAGTTGCAACCGTGTTTAACACAGTCGCGGCAAAAAATTAGTGTGCATTACGTGTAATGTGCTATGTCGTGGAAAACAAATATGTTACTGTAACGTAACCGTAAGAACTATCACTAATTCAAGCATTTTTAAAACGTCATAAAGCTGACCTAAATAATGCTATAGGCCTAAACTGCGAATATTCGCACGTAATGGTTTTTGAAATAGACCTAAGACAGAATGCTTTGAAAAGCGGTAAACAGTAAACAACACATTTGACAGGTATAAAAGTAGAAGTCACATTTCAATGTTTATTTTTAGGTGTAGCGAAAGTAGACGAACACGTGTACACACACAATGGCATGCAAACGTTGAGTTTTACAGATGCTACATGGGAGACACAAGGCAATGTTTATATACATTTGGCGGAAGGATACGAAACGGGCCTGCAAATAGATATTTTGCAGGGCTCCGAGAAAGTTGCTTCCAATGGGGAATGGACTGTAGTAATTACCGAGTGGCAAATAAGTTCTCTCAATTTCAATTCGCTGTTTTGTTTACTCTGTCCTGATTATCCCTATGAGCTGAAGTTCAACAATGTGGACTTTGTGCCCGCGATTTTCAGGATTTGCTGGGTCGCTTTTTACAGAGAATGAGTGAAGATAAGTTCCCGTTATGTTATTACCAAAGAAGTTGAAAAGGTCCGGGAAGACCTATAGTATGTGATGGCCTAAGTTTTAGACCCAACAGGCGTAATCATCCGGTCAAGGAGGCGTAACTATACTTAAAAGTTGAAATTATATTATACTGCATACTTATGTAAATACGCCGATTTGGTAACTTTGTTCTCGTAAATTTTGAGTAAGATATACACAATCAAATATTTGGAGCTGACATTCTTCTTAAAAACCACATGTATGTAGATATAATTGGATGACTTCTTTCGTGGCAGCTGTGTTTTGAAATGCATAACAGCTCACGTTTGCCTCCTAAGCCAAAATGATGAGTCGAGTTTTTTTCTTTTGTCATTTTTTAACTGTGGTAATGTTTAGTGGTTATTTAAGTACAGCAGCCATTTCGTATTTAGAAAATTACAAACAAAAACGTGCTTGTGAATAACGCCATAAATGAAATTTTGTAGGAATCCTAAGGAAAAAAAGCATTATTATGTCCCCCTTCCCCCAAGATAAAAACTTCTTGGTTTAGAAGGGTAGATATGATGCAACTGTCGTCTTGCCATACTGAAATCGCCGCAGATCACAACTCAGCTACTACAAGGATTTGGCAGATTTTTTGGTTAATTTTGTTCTGTAGGTGATTTCCCTTTCTAGGAATAAGCATGCTTTTATATAATTAAGCGACGTAGAACTCGCTTCACTGAAATGTTTATTACTTTGTATTTCCTGGGAGAATGACGATGGAATTCCTTCAGAGGTTTCTGTTTGAGTGACTAATGCCAGGTTGCACCATCGTGGTTCGAAACTCGATCCGAGATCGGATGTAAGCTCGACACAAAAAAAAACTTGTTGCACCATTCGAGTTTAGAGCTGAACTTGAGATCGAGATGAAGTTGATTTCGAACTGCCGAAATTGGCGGTTCGAAATGCCTATCCGAGATCAGCAGCCATCGTCGACAAATGTGGTTTGAAAATACGTCAACAGATAGAACTACGTTAGATTGTTTTCTTGGGAAATTAAAACATTATACGCACTCGAATATTATTCAGAAAAATTCGTACAACAATAATTCACTTAAAATAGATGAAACATCGCACATCTAGTTCTATCTATAATGAAAAATACGCCTACTTCCATGACGTCATATATTACGAACCAATAGGAAAATTTGTCTCATACTTAATCTCGATCTCCCACGTTGGAACCAATATCGACGAATCGAAGATCCAGAATCATGAAATTTCGTTGGTGCAACACTTTTACATTCGAACCAAGATCAAACTGGATCCTGGCTCGGAACTAGGATTATTCGATCTCGGATCGGGAAAGATGTTGGTGCAACCGGGGCTGAGGCATCCACTCATTTGAGGTGTCGTGATAGTAACATGCCGTCGTTATCCGAGAGTGGGAACCTGTCAAAGTTATAGAAAAATGACAGGATATGCGTAATACCTACATAGATAGTCCCTGTTTAGGTGGGACCGCGGTGGTGTGGTGTTTCACCATGCAGGCGAATCAGGTTCGATTCCCGGCGGGGTCGCTCCCGGGTTTTCGTATGTAGGAATCGTGTTCGGACGGTGTGGCTGGTTGGCGGGTTTTTTTTTTTCGGGGATTTCCCACTTCCCCCTCTCTTGCGTTCCGACGCCGCTCCTTACCACGCTTCACTCACTCTACTAAGGACCTGTCCAAGCGATCCACTGTCTCCACGTGTCACTCCTGGACACAGACCAAATTAGCTGTTTGATTGCGTTCCAGTTTCCCCGTGTATTTGCCTTGTGGTCGGACCGAATAGGTGGCATTAAGGATCGGCCACATGGTGGAACGTTGGACAATTAGCGGCCAGACCGGTTTGAGCTCAAGACAGGAATGTTAATGTCAATAAATACACATGTACGGAGACGTCGAGGACCAAGGTCGCGACGAGCAGCCTTGACAAGTGACAGGTATGGCTTGTGCCTGCCTGAATTGCTTCTGACCGCAGTTGTAGGGGCGTAGGCGTTCTAGATACAAAGACTTTTTTTATATCAAAAGGTTGAATTGATTGAAAGGGTTTATCAAATTGATTGAAAGGGTCAATAAAATTTACGAAAGGGTTAATCGAATTGATGGAGCGGGTTAATCTGATTTTAATCGGATGAAAAAAATTTAATCAGATTTTTTAAATAGTTTGGTGCAAGTGTGTTCTAAGGGGCAAGTTTATTAGTTTCTTTCTTTCTTTTTGTGGGTTGGGGAGCAGCTCGACTGAGGTGTGGCATGTTGGGGACAGGGTGTATGTATGTGTATGTGTGTATATATATATATAGTGAGTTTTGTGAAAGAGTGGCATAAGTGTAAATTTAGTTAGTGATATTACTTGTAGATGGTGTTGGGAATAGGCGATTTTTTGGTAATAGTAATTACCACAGAAAGATAAAACATTACATACAGTTAACACATGAGAGAAATTTCTGAGTCTTATAATGAAATATATTTCTACATATGAATAACCTGTTGTCGACAAGTGCTAAACGACCACAATTACATGCGTCTCCAGTATGAAATTAATTAACGAATCAAAAATGTTGCTATGAATTAAACTGTAGTCTTCCTAATCACAACAGCAAAGTATTTGCAAACATGTAAAAGAAATGTGACTCTATTTGATGCATCTCGCACGTACCTGGCATGATTTTAAAACACGTCTGCCTGTGAGACTGGTGAGGAAAATTTTGAAACGGAATCCATACATTAAACAAAGATTGGGGGAGAGTGGGGTAATAGTAAACACTTAAGGGGTATGTTTGTTTTGAGTTTTTTGTTAACTGATACTTTGCTTCATTCGGTGTTTGTGTTATTCAGTATTTAGTGCTGAAAAATTGTATAGCTTATAGAACATATTATACAGTAATTTGAAATTAGGAGAAAAAGCTTTTTTGTAAAAGGCTGCAGTGTTCACCATTACCCCACAAAATTTATTTTCATGTGAAAATATTATAATTTTGTAACATATTTACATTTTATTTGGGAAACTCAATCTATAATTCATAAATACAAAAGTCTCTTGAAAACATTATTTTTTTTCCCTTTGTAAATTATGTTAAACCTTATGAGACAACAATATTAAAACCCTTTCAAGAAATAAACTTTAAAGTAATCATCTATATAACAGTATGGCAGCTTACGAGTGATGCACATGATACATCAGAGCAATTAAATGAACAACTTCTTTCACTGTTTATCGACTAGGTCCTTTTATTTTTAACTTTTCAAACCTATATCACAAGAGAACCCTTCCCTTCGCTCGCATGCTGTACAGTCTTTATGTGCCCAATTTTCCCAAGAGACACATTTAAACCAAATTTCATTACTACAAGCAAACTCCTCACAAATGCAGAAGATATCTGTACTGTTTGCTATCAGGTGAATATTGTCTGATTCATCATCACATAGTTGAGATTCATCAATGTCTTCCTCAAACAAAGATTCAAAGTTTAGTTTTCTAGACACTTTTCTTCATTTATTTCTGTCAGCTGATGAGTGTTTAATTTCCAATCGCTTTCCTTAATTTTCTTTCCTCTTCTGCCTTCCCTCTTCTTTTTTTTATTTGTAAACAGCTTTCATTGAGGTTGAAATAATATTTTCTGAATGCTGCTCCTGTCTTCGTTTGGCTTGTGGCCGTTTTGAAGGTCCTGGCAAAGGGGAAATTTCTGTAACTGTTACAGCACAAAGAGCATCTTTGTTTTCGTCACTCCTTCTGCAAGATTCAGTTGTGATCATCATTTTGTCTTGAACTGGTCTGGGAATGTAATTTGGAGCATGGGAAGTCATTTCCTCTTCAACACATGCTGCTGAGATGTTATTAGGTGAGTTTTCTTCATCCACCACAATTGGCATCAACCGTAATGCAGCGAAGAAATCATTGTCTGAAGAAAAGTTTTCATTTAAGGGGACAATTCCTGCCTTCTTGAACTTAGTTACTGCTTTATATATGTTTGCTACAGTAACATAAGCTGTATTGAAAATGGATACTACATCAGTAGGAACAATTTTTTTCTGCTGAATAGTGCTTTAAAAACTTGTCACATTCTCTGTTCAGAGCTGCCTTCTGTGGTCCAAAAAATGAAATATCCAAGTGTTGAAGCCTGTGTGACGAATGTGGTGGTCTGGATAACAATGTGCTACCCTTCTGCCTACAGTACTCACAAATTGCTAAGGACATGTGGCTGGAGTGGTTGTCTAGGATGACAAGTACCAGGTCATTCACTTGTGGTTTTGTAAAGGAACAAAAGTGTTCAAGCCACACATGAAATAGCTCCTCCATCATCCATCCCGATTTTGAGCACTGATAAAAGACCCAGTGGGCCCCCCTCTACTGAGAGCAGGATTCATTCTTCTCCTGGGAAAAATGAACATAAGAGGTATAGTCCATTCATGGTTTCTTCAGCCTTTTTTAATCAAGCCTTTGAAAAATCTCCCTGTGTATGATGTGTTTATTTATTTCCTAAATTCGCCATCTATCACAAGCATTTTATACTTTTGGTAATAAAAGTTAATTTTTTTCCTGTTAAATTGAAATGTTATTTATATATGATCTATAAATTATAATGCTTAATTTATAATTAATTTAAATAAAAGCAGAGAGAAAATAGGTATGTTGGTAGTGCTGAGTGATAAATAGTCCTTATACAAAATACTGTTACAGTTAGTGTGCACGAGAATGGTGCTTCTAGTGTATTTCTCCAGGCTTAGTTTAACTTAATATACACGAGGCGGAGGAATATCCTGGAAGTATAACTTTAGCAGGACTTCAGAAAAGGCTGAAGTAGCCATGAATGGATTATACATATGTTCCTACAGCATTCATAGCACAGCAGACGGTAATGTTGTTTCCCCTTTCCCAACTAGTTGCTGAACAAACCTGCTTCTTCCCTTTCGGACCGATTATTCTGCAGGGTTTTTGCACCGTAGATATCCCACTCTTTCAACATTAAAAATGCACTGTGGTGGAAATTTGAATTTATCTATGTCTAAGATCAAATCTGAAAAAAAAAATGCTGCACCTAAACTCTGTTGAAACTAAGAATTCGGTTTATACTTGTGGGTTCTGGTTTTCTTAAACTAAGCTGTGGGTTTCTCTTCAGAAAACCACACATCCAGTCCTTGCCAGCCATACTGCTAGCTGCATTTAAATTGCTCTTGATACCATTCTCCATAGCATATTGGAAAAACAAACACCTCCGTTTATCACCCGACATGCCATAGAAAAGTTTTGCCAAATTCAGTGCATGTTCAGCAATCTCCTTTTCCTGTTCCTCAGTGAAAACTGGCGTTCTACCCATCTGAGGACCCTTACAATTTGCCGGATTTCATTCTTCTGTGGAGAGTCCCAATTGGAATTTGGAATAATCTTGAAACATGACGAATCTTCTTACTCTCCTGGATAGCAGTAAGATTATTCGACATAGTTTCCTCTGTCCATTTGGCCCTATTGATCATTCTCTTCTTACTTCTTGCCATCTGCAGTGAGATGACTTGGGAATAATCTAAGCTCACCTCTGGTTTTTCACAAATAAAATATAAATAATTACAAAATAAATATAAATGATTACATTTTAAATACAAAATTACAGTTTGTGTTTCCATTAGATTATATGGACAGACATTTTTTGTGTAATGTTCCAAGACAGCACAGGTGGTGCTCAAAACATTGTTAAAACATTGCACAGTACTAAGTTTGTGACAGAATCGTCAGCAGGTTGCCTGCATGTGCCAGCCATGTCACACAGGTAATATTGTTTGTTGTACCATGCAGCATTCTGGCAGTGTGCTGGTCATGTGCTTCCAATGTGCTGGTCATGTGCTGGCAATGTGCTGATTATGTGTTCTCAGCATTCTGGCAATATAAACCAGTCATATGCTACTAAAATACTGGCAACATGCTAGTCAAATGCTGACAGTGTGATACAAATATAGCCTACTGGCAGATACCAGTATGCAGGCAATGTGCGACTGTGATGTGCAGGCAAATTGCTGCTGGGTCATTATACTACCTGGGATGTTAACGGCATTGGTGCATAAAACTACAAAAATTGAATACAACTGCACAAAGTGGCTGGAAGAAGGGTCAGTGGGGTTTGCTTGCTTAAAGTTACAAGTTCTGAAAAGAGATCTGGCAGCTTACAGCTACAATGGGTAGAGATGTGACATGTTACACATGCTGTTGGAATGCCTGTTTCAGCACATGTGTTTTATGTTACACCATAACTATAATATGAAGATGCAATGAAATTAAAAGCATCAATATATGTCAGATTAAATGGTTCTGAGCATGTCGAACAGTATAATAGCTTTCCCATGTACGAGTGTAATATTTCGTTGTCATGTAGGACCTAAGAAAATGTCACAGAAGAGTCCCATGATTCTGCTTCACATAAAAAAATAATGTGTTTACCTTTCAAGGTTCGTAAATATTTAGACCGAATTGTTAGGTACATTTCACAATATTTTTATGGTGCAGTTATTTTTTTATTATAAATAAAATATAATTGTTTCTAAATTTAATTAATAAACATAGTATTAAACTATTATTTTCAATATTTAACACAACATTTGGGACAAATATTTAATTTATCAGTGTGGGGTAATGGCGGACATGAAGAGGATTGCTGTTCGCCATTGCCCCAAAGTACACCATAAGTTTGTCGAGCATTACTTAGGTTACAAATTCCCATCTACAGTGAAAATAAAACACAAATGCTTGTGACATTTCCCATTTAATTAATATATAGGAATTAAAAATCAAAGTTAAAATAAAAACCCACTTATGTTCTTTCAAAATGAACACAACACTTGTAGCACAACACTAAAAATAACCAAAATTTTTCTCACTGCTTTGCAACAGCTCCAACATCAATGGCAGCACTTGGAAACATTTCCCAAAGTAAACTACAGGTTCTAGCATCACCCAGACCACTCTTGTGCATGTAGAGACCTCAATATTCGAGTGTGTTATTACCCCACGTTCGCCATTACTCCAATCTCCTATTAAAAAAGAAATTAAAATATTAACACATGTAAAAAAGAAAACATTTAATATATGTCAATTCGCTTGGGAGGTCGCTGCAGTATTGACTTGGATATAGATAGCACTTACATCAACTTATAAGCTGTGTTGAGAGCAAACATAACCTGCATCGGCCTATGTTTGATTATAGACTGTGGTGAAAAACTCGTAAAAAAATGAAAATACAAAATGAATGTTTCCAAATAAATTAAATGGCTAACAAACACAAGTACATGACAGTCACTAAACGAATTACAGAACCCAGCTATCCTGTTTTTTTAAAAATATAATCGCTTCAGGAGCTCATCCAAAACATCTGTCCACCTGGGAAGCTGGTGTATGAATGAGTCGAGCTTACGTCGAGAGCCTGACTATATACGTGGAGCACGGCTGAGTTGAAATTTACAACAAAAACTCTGAATACACTATTCGCCCTACAACAGACAACCAAGCAATAGTTAATTTATTTGAAAACTTACCCTGATTTTTAACGAAAGTTTCACTATTGTAAGAAGAAGAATTCACTTTTAACACAAATTTTTTCTGTCGAAGTGCAAGGAGTCTCAGTTGGATTATTCCCGCAACACTTTATAGAAACATACTATATATTCTTTATATTATTTGATGTAATGGACGTACTACAAAATTTTTCCATTACGCCTGTGAAATTCACTGCACAAGTTAGAGACACGATATTTGAAAATGCTAACTAGTCTCGTCGATCAAACTCAGAAATGGGGTTTAAATGATAAACGCACTATATAGGTTTAACACACAAAAATTATTTTTTCCCGATAAATTTAAAAAATGTTATAAAAATAATTTTTTTTAAAATATGAAAATGAGAATCGCCGCTAGCACTCAGGTGTATGATATGCCTACACTCTCTGAAATTCGCAAGAGTGCAGTGCCCATTGAATAAATGGTTCAGAGGAGTGAGCAATGTATATGTGTATCTTGGACAAGTGTTTGTGAAGAACTAAGATGGCACCAACCCACGAGAACTGTTCACGTTGGGGTTACCCTCCCCCCACCCTTGTCCAGAAGATGACTTTGTGCAAAAAGAGACTTCCAGCCCACGGCTCACTCAAGGTCAGAACCCATTTTCGGATGACTGCCCTGTCCACAAAGGCTGCTGCACAACTCCTGTAATCCATCAAAGGCATTGCATCTTCTCCCTTCATCCCCGCCCCAGAACACATTTTTGGATATCTCGTGAACTGACCAGTTCATGCAGCCCTGGCCCACTCCCTTCATCCCCACCACAGTGTGCACATTTTCCAACACAAGATTTGCCTCGGCCAGGAATGGAGGCTTGCCTCAAGGCCAAAGCACGTATTTAGTGCAAAATGCCAAGAAGACTCCATTCCTCGGGGCTGCGGATTTTGAACTGACCTGGGCTATCTCCCCTCTTCCCTTAAACTGCTACTTTCGATCGAATACTGAAGTTTCCTCCCATTTTTCGAGATGCAAGAGCCTGGTGTATTCCCAGCGAAATAAAATTTCACAAGTCCCGCTGATGAAATTTATATCCCTGAAGCTAAATGTTACCCAATATTGTAATCACCACAGTATAATTCCAAATATTTAACACTTCATCAGAAATTTTATATTTTAATTCTGTAAGCTTTATCCCGTTTTCCAGCAAACTATAACTATCTATAAGATATATTTTGACTTGTTAAAATCTTTTGTCAGCAATGAAAACCACACATGATTCCACTTACACAAGTTCAACTTAGAACACCATTCACACATTATTCGATTTAAGCAATACTCAAGTAAACTTTTTTACTTTCAATCTGTTTTTAAATATTAATTCGGCTAGCATATAAAATATACATATTCCATCTGATTTTAAAATAGTTATACATTTTTCATGTGTAGTTTTTCCTAGTTCAGAATTTCGACTCTACTATATACCATAAAATGCATATATTTGAACATATTTTACATACAAAATACTATTTTTTCGATGTGATATTACTGAAATAGTACATATCCATCTTGAAATGACTGCTAGCTGAAATCCTTGTATAATCTGATTACTCTACGGAGGCTGGACATATATAACAACTTATTTTATGTATTTATAGTGTTTTGTCAAATATTACTCAGGGTTTTTCAGCAGACATCTTTTACCAGGAGACAAGTTCAAATATATTTACTGGAATAGTAATTTTTGGTGAACTAATAGTTTGTTTGTTATCTGATTTTTTCCTCTGGCTTTTTCTTTACAATGCACATACATATTAATTCGACATATTTGATAGAAACCAGGCATTTTTTTAAGAATCTCTCTCTCTCTCTCTCTCTCTCTCTCTCTCTCTCTCTCTCGCTCTATCTCTCCCTCTCTCTCTCTCTCTCGCTCTATCTCTCCCCCTCTCTCTCTCTCTCTCTCTCTCTCTCTCTCTGTTGAGAGATTTTTATCAATAATTTTTTGTTTCTTACCAAAATCAAGTAAACTTTTAATAAGGATTGCTTGAATGTACGTTGAAAAGGAATTCATTTTACAAGATAAATTTATTGACAAAATATATACAAACACAAGCTGTTTCAAAAATTAGCAAATCGCTCTCTTAAACTACATAGTAATCTAAAACACGCACAAGTAAATATAGGATGTCCCAAACATAGCATCAAACAACTACTGGTTTTTCTCCAAAAATTTATATACAACTGTTTTAAACAATAGCAAGTACAGGATTATGCTAAACATATCCAATTTTTAAAAAAATATACACAAACACAAGCTATTTCACAATCAAGTACAGGTTAAGTCAAAACACATAAACAAGTATAGGATGTCACAAAATATTGAACAAATTTGTGTACAACTCTAGCAAGTACAGGTTGATTCAAAAATATAAAACATATCCAATTTTTAAAAAAATATACACAAACACAAGCTATTTCACAATCAAGTACAGGTTAAGTCAAAACACATAAACAAGTATAGGTTGTCACAAAATATTGAACAAATTTGTGTACAACTCTAGCAAGTACAGGTTGATTCAAAAATATAAAACATTTTTTCTTTGAAAACAAATATTTTTATAAACTGTTAGAAACTTCGGTGAACAAATTGTTCACGTATTTTCTTAATATTGGATCCATATCCCCTTCTTGAACTCTGCTTTCTAGGTGGGAGCATTTCTTACACCCTTGCTTTAACCTGTCTGTTTGTACACAAATGTATTTACAACTAGGAGCATGTAAAACAATGCTTTCAACCAAATCTGAGTATGCTTCAACATAATGTGTGTATACATCTTCAGTACTATATGGAAGAGGTGTGGTTGCAGTCATATAAAACACGGGACATTTCTTGCTGCATGGACCAGCCAGTTCTCGAGATATCCGAAGAATGTGTTCTGGGGTGGGCAAGAAGGGAGGAGGTGCATGGCCTTGGATCGATTGCAGAAGGTTTTGCGAAGCGCTGCAAAGGAAGAGGGCAGACCTCTGGAAACACATTCTGGGCTGGTGTAGGCAGAGGGGATGGTTGATGCTAAACATGTTTTTGTGGTACTGGATCGACAGTGTGGGTGCATGACCTTGGCAGAGCCACCCTCCAGCAAGCAGAAAATAAAGTTTGTGTCAGAAGGGCAGGGGGCTGCATGGCCTTGGATAGAAACTGTCTTTTTGTACAAAGTCATCTTCTAGACAAGGGATGAGGGGAGGGCAGCACCGAGATGAACAGTTCTCATGTTTTGGTGCCATCTTAGTTCTTCACAAACACTTGTCCAGGATACACATATACATCACTCACTCCTCTGAACAATCTATTCACTGGGCGCAGCGCTCTTGCAGGTTTTGGAGAGTGTAAACATATCATATGCCTGGGTGATAGCCGCGATTTTCATTTTAATATAAAATCATTTTTATCACTTTTTTAAAATTTATTGGGAAAACAATTTTTGTGTGTTAAACCTATAGAGTAGGTTTATCGTGTAAACTCCATTTCTGAGTTCGGTCGGCAAAACTTGGTAGCATTTTCAACTATTGTTTCGCGAACTAGTGCAGTGAATTTAACAGACTTAATAGAAAAATTGTTTGTATGTCTGTTATATTAAATAGTTTAAAATAATATATAGTACATTTATATAAAGTGTTGCGGGATTAAGCGATCCTAGTCTCTTTGTGCTTCGATAGAAAAAATTTGTGCTTAAAGTGGCTTCTTCTTCTTACAATAGTGAAACTTTCGTTAAAAGTCAGGGTAAGTTTAAGAATAAAATTACTTATCGCTTGGTTGTATGCTGTAGGACGAATAGTGTATTCAGAGTTTTTGTCGTAAATTTCAACTCAGTCGCACTCCACATATATAGTCAGGCTCTCGACATAAGCTCGACTCATTAATTCACCAGCTTCCCAGGTGGACGGATGTGTTTTGGATGAGCTACTGGTGCGATTTGATTTATTTTATAAAACATGATAGCTGGGTTCCGTAATTCGTTTAGTGATTATCATGTACTTGTGTTTGTTAGCCATTTAACTTATTTGGGAACATTCGTTTTGTATTTTCATTCATTTACGAGTTTTTCACCTCAGTCTATAATGAAACGTAGGCCGACACAGTTTATGTTTGCTCTCAACACAATTTATAAGTTGACGTAAGTACTACATCCAAGTAAGTGCTGCAGCGACCTGCCGAGCGAATGGACGTATATTAAACATTTTCTTTTTACATGTGTTAATAAATGAATTTCTATATTAATAATCGTAGTTGAATGTATGGATTCTGTTTCAAAATTTCCCTTGCCTCTCTTAATAGCGGACATGTTTTAATATCATGTCAGGTACGTGCTAGAGGTGTCAAGTAGAGTCGCATTTTTTTATGTGTTTTCAAATACCTTGCTATTGTGATAGGGAAGACTGCAGTTTAAATTTATATCAACAATTTTGATTCGTTAGTTCATTTCATATTGGAGACTCGTGTAATTGTGATCGTTTAGCACTTGGCGACACCAGGTTATTCATACATAGAAATACGTTTCGTTTAAAGACTCAGAAATTTCTCTCGTGTGTTAACTATATGTAACATTTTCCCTTTCTGTTTAATTACTATTTCCGAAAAATCTCCTATCTCCCAACACCGTCTACAAGTAATATAACTAACTAAATTTACACTTATGTCACTCCCGCACAAAACTCACCATATATATATATACACACACACACACACACACCCTGTCCCCAACATGCCGCGCCTCATCGAATGCCAGAACTCCAAGGGTAAGGAGTTACTGAAGGTGCTCCCCAGCCCACAAAAAGAAAGAAAGACTAATAAATTTGACCCTTAGTGCACTCTTGCACCAAACTATACACTTATCAATTAAAAATGGGATGAAAAATCTTTAATTGGATTAAATCGGATTAAAAATTTTTGATCGTATTAATCCTTTCCATCAATTTTATTAACACTTCAATCCATTTAATTATCACTTTCAATAAATTTTATTAACCCTGCAATCAATTTAATAAACCCTTTTCAATCAAGTTAACCCCTTGAAATAAAAAGGTGGCATCCCTTTGTATCTAGAACGCCCACACCCCTACTACCGACCGCCCTGGTCAATGATTTCCTCCCTTACGTTACTGCTTTTTCGGTTCGTGGACAGGTTACTGACCTGCAGGGACAAAACCACTATCTCATTTCGCGGTGGCGAATGAGGAAAGACCTTCAAAACAAGTAATCAAACAAAATTAAATATTAAACAACTGCCAGTATCCGGAAGTGCCGAGCAGTATATTATACATACACAGTATAGAAGGTGAGTCAGGAGGAAAGGGAAATACTTTGGGACGATAGTATAGGTCACCTTAACGAGAAAAGTTTATATGAACATGGCTGATAACGGAAGACTACTCAACAAAGCCGTCAACAAGAGAATAGTTGATTGCTCGCGTTGCAGATGCTGTTACTCGTCTGAAAAACGAACAAGTCATACTTCGGCAAGGGACACGCAACCTCAGGAGAGGAGCTGTAAAATGTCTTGAGTTTCGCGGTTCGACATTCGAGCATTCGCTGTGAACGTAAAACATATATCGTTCACTAATTTCAAAGATCTACACCTCAGATTCCACTGAAAATAAGAACCATGTTCATATACAATTTACTCTTTAAGGTGGCCTAACTGTCATCTCCCAAAATATTTCCCTTTTCTCCCGTCTCACCCTGCATAATTGATTTGTAAACCAACCAACTCAAACAGTTTTCAGCGCATATCGACGTGAGGTAGATATTCAAAACTTGCTTAAGCTGTCGGATATAGGAAGTAGCCCGCCCTGTCTTATTACACGTGACCAAAATAGCTACTCAGGTGGACGTCACAACTGTGTTTGTTTCCTGTTTCTCCTCTTTGTTGGTGGGAATGTTTAACTGTTTAGGATTGTAGAGGGGGTGTGTCCACCCCCTCCCCCACACACACACCTCATCCACCCGCCTCCGCTACCTGCATACACCCCGGCCGACCTGTAATAGGTTCAAGATTTTTTAATGCTCGGTTGCAGAATATACTGGCCATTTATGTTTGAAGGATATTCCTCTCCCATTTATGAACCTGGAAAAGGCTGCTTCAACTTGTCTTCGCTGCCGACCATGAAGATATCGTGTGGCCATTCGTGACGAACCCACAAATGCCGTGGAAAAAAATAATTCTAATGACGATCGGGGAGGTTCATTGGTGACCGATCAACTGAGGTTGAACTCATGGTGGCAGTGGCTATAATCTGTATACTATGTTTTTGATTTTTTGAAACCTATTTAAAGTCGTTATTGGGTCTGCGAAAATCCGCATAAAAGTACAAACAAAAATTTTGGGGTGACTGTAGGAGACATGACCGTAGGTTTATGTGCATACATCTGTGTTCGCAGATAACATTTTCTTTGAAATATGGGGATGAAATATATGAAAATAAACTGATTCTGGGCGTCTATGGCTTAAATCGACAGATATAGAGGAGACCTTGCGTTTGGCACCAAAATCAGCGCACTTGCATATCGGAGTCGCGAGATATACTTTCCGGAAATTCCCGCCAGTCGCCGCGGACCCCCATCCATGCCTCGAGCATGCGCATCGGCGTCAGTTCATGGTCGCATTGTAGTCGTATGTACCCTCTTTAGAGCTATGAGTATTTTGCGAATAGGTACATTCGGAGGCGAGGTAGACTCCAAGCACTTGTTCTCTTCTCCTACTGTTGTGATTGGACGACAGTTCTTCTGATACGCCCCGTTCAACTGTGAGCCAGTAACAAGCAGGAATCAGTAGCGTGAGTGAGTGTTTAACAGTCCTGTACAGAGGCCTCACTTTATCACAGCAACCAATAAGCAAACGATAGTGTCTCGAGTGTATAGAGGGTTGTCCAGCCTAGCTTACTGCCAACTCAATCCGCGAAATACTCGGGACTCTACCGATCGAACGAGACCACATTTATTTCAACTGTGTTGTTAGTCACGAAATTATATTGTCGGAAATCATCTCACTGCAAACTACATCGTCATTTCCATCCTGGTGCCCCACGTGTCGGTCTGGTTTTAAATACGTATTTACGTTTAAAATGCTATCGCGTTATGCGAAATCGTTTTGCAAGGCTACTCATGCATTTGACCGCGTGTTCTCAACTTCCTGGAACTCACTGTCACGGATGTAGAGGTTACTGGAGGACAGAGAAACGCCCTGAGGCCACTGGAGACACGGCTGATATCGTGAACGAAAGAAAGTAGGCTACAGTGCAGACAATCGACTGACAGTGAACCATTGTTCCGCTCATTAGTTTCCTTTAACTTCATTGTGTTCATGCAGACTTGAAGGAGCTACTGCGGCTGCATGTACGGCATTTGCACACAATCGCCATTCTGCCCGCCGCGCTGGGGTCTCTGTGTGACGAGAGCGTCTCGGAGCCCTGGAGCCAGGTTGTCTGTACCGCGTCTCTCTGATCTGGCCGATAAGTGACGAACAAACCAGTCACGGAGAAAGTCGTCTGCATTGTGATTGTATGTAGTCTCTGAGGGTAATATGATGGACTTCGATGCGATGTATTTTCTGGGTTACAAACAAGGGCGAATCATGAATGTCGTGGTGAAATCAACTACACTTTAAAAATAAATGAATGCCGCCTATTGGCAGACTCCTGGAATGGGCCCTCTAGTATCTATGCCATCCTGGGACGAAAAAAATTAATTGTTGGGGGAAAAAAAAGTATGCCGTATTTGCTAAAGTATACATATGATTAAAGGTTGTTCACGATAAAGTAAGCACTTTGGAAATCGACCTTAGAAAAAATTCACTGCTCCTACCTGTACATATTTTAACCGGCGCACTGAGTGATATTCGCCCAGTAAAGTTGGTAACGATGGAGGGGAAAGTAGATCCATATCTTAACGTCAATTAAAAAGTATTAGGTAACCATTTGTGATAATTCAAATTATTTCTACAACTTTCTGGTTTTTTTTTTTTTTTATGCGTCGTAATTCAAAATTAGCAAAATTTTTAAAAAATTTTGTTTTCTTATAATTTTATGATTCCACTTAGCCGACGCATGAAGAAAGCGATGAGACCCATGACAATGATAATTTTACATAAGGCAGAAGAACACACAACGTGAATACAATTAGATCTTAAGCAGAGCTTTCGAAAGTGCTCATTTACCGTGAACAGCATATACTACAGTAGAGCACTGTGTCCCTACTACAAAACAGATAGTACCTCCAACAGAACAACTTCAACAAATTTTGGATTGTTCTCACAACAATCAGAATTGTAATAACCTAACAGAATATCCTGTTGTTGCTACTCTCGAATCCGATTACGGAACTGTTTAGCACTAGCAACAGATAATTATGTTAGATTATTACAATTCTGATTGTTGCGGGAACAGTCAATCTTCTTTAAGTTGTTTTGTTGATGGTACTATCTGTTTTGTAGTACGAATGCAGTGTTCTGTCGTAGCAACCATATGCACAGTAGCAAACACAATCACATATAAGAATACAAGTAGCAATTCTGTTGGAATTACTATCTGTGTTAACAATATTTAAGTGGTATCTACAACTCATCACATGACTGTCACTATTTTAACAGTCTAGATGGTTCCTACAACAAAATTACATAGAAAGTTTTCTCATGTTTGACCAACTGTCAGTTATTCAGTTTTGCTGTGCGTAAGAATCCGTGGTTCAGTCATTTAAGAACCAAATATTTTTAAAAATCACTTTGTGACCATTTATATTCCAAAACACTGTATCTGCGGAGCATCCTACTATATAAGTAGACGATCTCTGTCTGTCTTGTCTGTCCGTCTACAATACCTTGTCAAGTCCCTTGAAACTCAACAGAAATTCATCAAATTTTGCAGAGCGAATCCTCAGGGTAAAATTCAGGTCAAGTTCGAATTTCTGCAATATCAAATTACACTATACCCTTTACCCTAAAAAATAATTTTTAAATTATTTTTTCTTATGGAAGTTTTGTATTAATGGATAGAGAATATTGCATAGAGATATGAAGGTAATGGAATGCCATTTCTGTTTACTTTAAATGTCTCGCTTCAATGTTGAGTTAAGTGGGGCCACAATAGCTCAGTTGATAGAGCGATTCCAAGTGGGGTCTTAGTGGCTCAGTGGATAGAACTATGTTAAGTGGGGCCGCAGTGGCTTAGTGGGTAGAACTATTTCAATTGGGGCCACAGTGGCCAAGTGGATAGATATATCAATTGGGGCCTTAGTAGCTCATTGGATAGAGATATTCCAAGTGGGGGCTCAGTGGCTTAGTGGAAAGAACTATATTAAGTGGGGCCGCAGTGGCCAAGGGGATAGATATACATCAAATGAGGCCTTAGCAGCTCAGTGGATAGAGAGATTCCAAGTGGGGCCGCAGTGGCTCAGTGGATAGAGCGATTCCAAATGGAGAAGTAGTTGCTCAGTGGATAGAGAAATTCCAAGTGTGGCCGCAGTGGCTAAGTGGATGGAGAAATATCTTATGGGACCGCAGTCGCTTTAATGTTGAGTTAATTTCACATCGTTTCATTATTACATATATATACACATGCAATATTTTTTTCAGTCTTTGTATGACAACCAAATTTTTTAACATGATAACTGTTCTAGCCCCGTGACAATACAAAAAAAAAGGTCACGGAATAACCCTTAGTCTAGGAATAAGGAAGCTAAATTAGCAGAGCGTATCGGAAACTACAGCCTATCAACGTGGCTGCACTGGTTAACAACATGGCTGCACGTCCTTTGCTCTTAGCGCACTTAGTTAATACATTTAGTTAGTGATCATTCATCTACCAGCTGCTAGCAAGAGAACTACAAACATAATGCACTTCAAGTAATAGAATTCTTAATAACTAGTCGGATGAGAAGTTACGGAAATAGTTTCCCGTACAGCCCAAGACGAATAGCAAAAGTTTGGCATCATGTGTTGCTGAAAATGCTTAAAGAACATTCTGCTTTCGCACAAAAAAATTTCGCGATTGAAAACTAGAACGTTTTTCGTAGCTCTAGAAAAATGCTTTTTAATGGCACAGCTATTCTGAACAACAGTCCTTTACCGAGAATTATTAAGCTTTTCACCCCGTACTAATTTTCATTGTGGTCTGAAGTTCGCTTGCTCTGATTGTTTGATTTCCGCATTTTCTGGAAAGTAAAAGTACGAAAGGAGCCTTGTGTATCCTACTTGTGCACGAAGACGAATGTCTTGGGATTGTCAGTAAAGTATGTTACATTATGTCAATTCATAATATTAAAAATAAAAACAAACAAGTGTAAATTTAGCCACTGAAGAGAACGGGATGCATGCTTGCCAGGTTTACCTGTAATTTCCATTGACGGTGAATTCTATCGCTCCAAGTCGATCGCTACGATTCGCTCCAAGTCGATTCTACGGTTTATTTCACAAGTGCTTACTTTATCGTGAACAGGCTGTAACCGAGGAGGTGGCGATCACTGTGTCGTCTGCGCATGCTCGAGGCAAGCTGCTGCGCAGTCAGTACGATCGCTGTAGTCGGGATTGGCGTATGATAATTTCCCCTCGTGTCCTGTCGCCCTTATCGATTTTCTGCAGACCTCGATGTGAGTGCTTCGTAATTCCGGCAAATAATTAACGTGCCCATGTTTCTCCGTTTTCTCCAGTCCGCCGTGATTGATCACGATCGCGAATTTGAAATTATAGCGCGCCGCATATCAACCAGAGTAAAGGAGTACGGAGAGTAGAGGGTCTTGGGAGCTGATGAGGGTGAAGCGAGGTGATTATGGAGCAGCACCGGAATGCAAGGGCGGGGAAAACGGGCGATTTCCGAAAAGATAGATACTCCGCCGACCAGCGGTCTCGTCTGGCACGATACCCAAATGCGAAAATCCCGGAGGGGCGATCCGCCGGGAATCGAACCCGCTTCGCCTTGGTGGGAGGCGAGTAGTCTAATCTCTTCACCACTGTGGCCTCTAAGTCGTTTGTTCCACGACATTGCCATTTTGCATTTCTATACACTTTTACCACGGGTATCCAACACAAACTAGAAGTGTGCCACATCGACCACTGCAGGAACGCCATTTCTGTTGCTCTCTGCTTTCTCACTTATCACACACAATGCTATTGGTTCGCCCCATATTTCACTCGCTCACCCCGCTGAATAAAGTTTATTACTGGCTGTCTGCCAGTCAAATCTCCTATTGTATATAACATATAGTTAGGGCTTCGTGTTTTTCTCGAAAACATCTATGCTTATGCTGTACTTCAATGCTACGTCCACAACCACAACTCCCTTTGGTTATTGGCCACGTATCTGCATGAGAAGACATGTTCTTAATTGACTCGATCAATCAGAACAAAGTAATCCAATACTGAACGTTTATGATTGGCGGGCAGGCACTTGATGTACGTGACATGTAAACTCATCAAACCACGGAAGTGCATATGAAATAAAGTGTTTTTGGGTACAACTGGTTTTGAGATCTTTTCGCATAAATCACGTTCCCTTACAAATAGTACAACCTATAAGCATATTGTTCACTTCAGTTGTTATAAAAACATAATTATTTGTACTCGTGATAATTAGTGTTGATCCGCTGTAAAGTTCGTTTAACTTCCTGACACAGCTTATTTAAGAACACAGTGGTGACGTCAACTGCGAGCTCCAGACACGCCAGCGCCAGCAAAATGGCCTCGCCGGCCAGCTGTATGGCGGGACGTAGTTCACCAATCAGCTCCTGCAGGCTGACTTGCCAGAAGGCAGCCCGGCCAATAGGAAATATTTCATAACGGGCAATAGCCTATCAGACTCACGGCACGTTTCCGTAACTACGCGCGGCCAATGAGCGATCGAGTTCGCTTGCATCAAAGGAACCGCCGCGCTATTTTACTTACGTGTACTTACTTATTCTGTCATCGCTACAAGCATTAACGAAATAATCAAACTACATCCACGCGAATTTTGTTTTCAGCAAGAGGGAAATTTTTCTTTTCAGCGTAGCCCGGATTACGCTCGGGCATATATGTTAAGAGTTCCGCCTGCCTGGCGGTTGAACTGCAACTCAGAGTTTGAAATCCGGATTCTTTTTTGACGAAACTATTAAACGAGCTCCCGGCATTTTTATCTACGAAAAGACACCATACCCCACACGAGGACGGAATGGTACGTCAAAGTTACCGCGCATGCTGTAAATATTATTGTGGAGCTCTCCGATATGTTTAAAAATTGCAGGTGGAGTACTAGTTAGGAGCAGTCAACGATATCGACAAATGTCCGCATCTAGCTGCAAGTTGTTCAGCAATCTTCCGCTAGATAGCAGCATCGTCGAAGCAGCTATGACGCCACCAGTTTGTCTGCTGGTGTCCCGTGAACATGGGTATGTGCTTGAGTGGGAGGCCGGGGGGGGGGGGGGGGGCGCTTCTCTATCTGCACTTTGCTAATCCCCTCAGACCACTCAGGGCAATTAGCGAGTGTGGTCAGATGACAGATAACAGGCCAGCATAGCAAGACTTCCGAGCGATACAGACTCTTACTCGTGTTCGTTGCCGATTCTCGAAACAATAAATACTCTTTTTCAATATTGCAAATTTTACGATTTCCAATTAGGGGAGGGGGGAGGCGCACGGATAAGGCATGTATTTCCAGCACCTATTTAACTCGTCTTAAAAAATTTTTAGTTTTAAACAACGAGAAAATAAGCAGTCTAATCTGCTGTGATAAACAAAAAAACGTCATTGCGTTCGTTAATAAAAAAAAAAGGAACTACGGATTACTCTAATGTTGGTTTAATTGAACTTTTCAACTATATACTGAAAATGTAGTTAGTTATTTACCATATAATGGCTGACGAATAAAATAATTCCTGGTATTTTTTATCCTGTTCTAAATCATGCAGTTATGTACAGAGTTGTTCTGTAGCCGCCGTCGATGACGATTGGGAATTTTTGAACCTCGGCGTCGAGGTTGCGGCGTCACTGTATTTGTGCCTTTTGACGATTTTGCGAGTTTAATGGACTTTTGAATAATGGCTTTGTCGAGTTTTGAGGATTTTGCTGCCGTGTTTAACCACGTTTTTCGTTGTTTTCGACGTTTCTTGTATTCGAAATTTGAATTTTTGCTTGCTGTACGAGTTCAGCTCATGGCAACGTACCTTTGCACGATTTAGGCGAAGAAGAAGAAGTTATGTACAGTACTGTAAAATACATAAAAATTGGTGTACTACGATACACTAACATAACTACTCCAGAATATTTCTTAATCGTGAAGGCAACATACAAGCAAATAATATTTAGTAATCAGTTTTATTTTTTACCCACAAATATTGTATTCCGAATTAATATTCGTTTATAATTTAAGACTCTTTCTAACCGCTGTTATGAATGTAATTAAATATAGGTACGCATGGCCAGATTTGACTTGGTGGCATTTGAACAGTACTGTTTATAATATCTTGTTTATTTTAATGGCTTTAAATTAGAGTGTCTAAATTCCCATTAATTATATATGAGTTGTAATTAACTGTGATTATTCGGAGAACTCTATATATATACATATATATATCTACTTGCCACATGTATGGCACTATAAAATTTCCTACCATTGCAGGCTGTCGATGCTGAGTAATTTACTAAAATTTTCTTCACAAATATCTAAATATCATTGAATTTATTCCCATTGAGACTGATTTCCATAATCGTGCTGTCAGTAAACGAGTAGTATGAAAATAATGCACTATAAAAATCCATACAACACTTTCTGTATAGAGAAGGAAAACATTTATTGGAGGTGTTTGGTTTTCAGTATTACAATATAGGTTTAGTTCAAAGAGAGGATTACAGATACATACAGGTTTCCTGTTATCAGAATGTTTCTTTATATGTTTTTGTTAATTGTAATACTACATTATTTATAGCAAATACAAATTCTTTGATCGTGTTTTGTTTAACGAAAGTAAATCTAGCTTCATACTAAAGGAAAATGTTTAGCGATGTTAAGAACTGTACGTGTGTATGGGTGTGTGTATGTGTGTGTGTGTGTATATATATATATATATATATATACACACACACACATACATTTTTACCTAATGGCGAGCTCTAATCACTCATTATGGTTTATGTAAAGCAATTGCTGTCTTTCCTCTGCTTGCACGATACCTTTATCTCAGGGGTCGCAACTATAGCGGTGTGAGAGGTAGGTATACTATGTCTATACTCGATTCTACGGGAGGCAATGAATGTGCTAGTATAATTGGATGTAAATTGGGAGCGAACAAGAGGGCTTGTCATAAAGGAAAGTTTAAATAAATAATTAAAGTTAACTTTAAAATTAAAAAGATTTATTGTAACAGTAACATAAACAATATACAAGCTAAATTAAAAGAATTTTTTTTTTAATACAGTAAAATGGACAACCAAATGAGTGAAATGAAAAAGAGGCCCAATGAATAACCTAACTGTAATCATGAGTGTATGTCCCTTTCACACTAATGGTTGTTCAGCCCTTTCCTTTGTAGAACTTCTATCACATTATGGTTTCCCAGTTTTTCCTGGGCGTGAAGACCTTAGGGTCTGTCGCTATCAGCCAATTAACGATGGGGGACCGTCCGAAGTTATATATGTGCCGGCCGCCAAAAGCTCCCACTGTGTAAAAAAAACACCACATTGCATTAAAAATAACACTAGCGGTCGGCAAACGCTCTTTTGGCACCCAGATTGCAAGAATAGACTGATGTTCGCAACAAGCGGACCATGACCCCACTGCCTTCAAACGTACATAACGAAAAAATCTGGAAAACTCTCTATACCATGAAAAAAAGTGTGCAGATGGAACAATGTAAACATATGCATACACGCATATTATATTATCTCCGATCACTTACTTATGGGATTCATATTAGGAGAATGCGTATATCGCATTTAAGTGTTTAAAAATTTTGCAAAATTTTTATTCACGGTTGGCGATGGTTTCCTCAAATTCTCATCTGTTCATACCAGTTAGGCAGTATTGTAAGTTAGTTACCAAATTTAACTCAGTTGTTTTATTTCTTTTAAATTGAACATATACTTTTTAATCAAGAAACTCGTTAATGGCAAAGAGCTGTAATGATACAAACTACAAGATCTATTAAAATTTGTCATTTTTATAACAGCACATCAAGTTACAAAGAAACAAACACAGAATTACTATAACTATGCTAACTGTCAGAGTTGCATAATGGAATATATTATATACCATGCAGTCAAGATTTTGCCGATATACAACTTAGTTTAAATGAAACTGCACTGTGTTACAATGAAACATTAAACACTGTATAAACGTACGCCATAATGTATCAGTATGCAAAAAATTGCACAATTATCAATATCAATCATTTAAATGGTGCAAGATCTACCTAAAAAGTTTTGACCAGGGAAGATGTACAAACCAATATACAATACCAATAGCTACATCCACGTATTAGCGGAAGTTTCAGCCGAGTAAATTTAACTACTTTTGAGGCCTTGACTGACGACTCTCTTTACGTTTCAAGGCTATAACCTACATGTCAGAACAATGGGGAAAATGGTTATTTCATTGGCATTAGTTAACCGCGGATTTGCACGCCCGGATATTTAAAATTTTTCATTGGGTGCAGAATTAAATAAAACGAACTCTTCGTCCAACACTTCGCCCACATCGAAAAATGAATTTTCAGTTGCGAAAATAATTTCTGCCATATGTATTTAAAAACATTTGAGCTCTGAACAACGTTCCCGCTGGATGGTTTTATCGGTTCCATGTCTTAGGTGCGTGCCCGCGAACCACAGAAGCTTAGAAACAGAACGAAATTCAGATTGAATATGTCACATTTCGCAAAATATTCTCTCAAGGACACGTGGTCAATAACCAAAGAAAACTTCTGTGTACACGCAGCTCATCTAAACCAAGGCTGCTTAGAACTCTTTGCGAAAATTAGGCATCTATAGATGTTGGCCTTCGGAAGATAGAAAATACATTTCCTGCCCACGACATTGCCCACTCGAAATTTGGATTTGTCGATGAATCAGGTAGACTGAAATTAAATACAGCTTTTGCCCAAAACCAAGTCCAACAGGTATTTGTTTTGTTGTTTTTTGTCATAACAGAAATAAATAATTTGAATGAAATTTAAAAATTTAAAATGGAAATAAACAAAAAAATGAAAATAAATTAACAGAAATAAATAAACTAATAAATCGAAATAAATATAAATAAATAAATAAACCATGGCTTCTCTTGTCGGAAATACTGTGATTACCACGTCAAGTTATGTACAGTAACCTAGTATTAACAAAAAAAATTGTGGTCTAACTCACGCTGCTGAGCTCATTTCTGATATCGCATGATTATTTACACTTTTCCATTAATCCACTAACATAAGGAAAAATTAGTGTAACAATAAGCTAATACAACAAAGACATGTGCATAAAAATACGTGCTGGGAAGCAAAACTTTACATAAAAAATTAGATTTTTACTTCTCATCTTCCTTTTGCTATAGGATGATACATACTTAAGTATCGGTTTAAGACTTACCACACTCACAGCGATTTTGGAAAATTCGCTTAGTAGATTTTACTTGATGCCAAAAAAAATACAGAAATTAATTTACTTTCTTTAGCTCAATTTTTTATGAATACGCTAGATATTTGCATAATATCATTTATATTTAATACAGTATTTTTTACAAAATCCTCAATAATTTTTTATCTGCAAAACTATTGTGTTACTTAACAACACTTTACACTCGCAGATACGTACGTGTGTTTATTTGAACACATGAGTTACTGTTGGAATCACATATTATTAAGGATGGGTATATATTAGTTGCGTGACTGTCATAAATACTATCATGAGGAGTAATAAATACGTATAGTTAATAATCAAAATAAACTGTGGCATTGACTGATCACTACAGCACACAATAAACTGTTCTGCCAAAAAAACACATTGCAACAAAAAATTCTACACATAGAGAGACAAAAGAAATGAAATTTCTATCTCTTAAAAAAGCCACACTGTATGAATTTATACAAGCATCCGCCGATAAAAAGGTTTAGCTGCAGGTTGTAATAAATTTGCTTGAAAACAATTTTACACCTGAACAATATTTTGTGCTCTCGTACAATCTGATGTTTCTCCAAACATGTGAATTTATTCCCTTTAACCGAGCGAAACATTTAAACATAACTTGTTGAGTGAAATATTTATATAACTGTTCCAGCATCATTTACACGCTTTTATGGATACATACACAACTATTTTACATATACATTCAGGTAATTAGTTTCGTTACCCTCAAAATTATAAATAACATGGTAGTAAAATATTTTGTTTAAAGTTAATAATTGTACGGTTAGCTAACAATCATATGTATTCATTGTTATAGAAGTTTTCACGACAGCAAAATCAGTTTGTTGCAGTACTGACATGTATTTGGTTGGCTGTAGCGCAACGAGTCATTTGATGACCTTCGAATTTACAGTTCGAGAAATCATTTGTAATTTTTTTGACTATTAGAAGTATTACAGTGTTAGTGTATTTATTGATGCTTAACAGTGTCAAAAACAATCGCAATGAAACGATTTAACCAAAAAAATCTGCATGACTTGACATTTCTGCATATCTACGTACATGCCATGCACTGAACTTTCTATAACAATAAAATTAAGTAGATTGCCAAAACAAGCTGCCTAAGTGTTTTCTCTCCTCTTCCCCTTGAACTCTTCTGCACACGCCTGGAAGAGGTTCCAAGACTCGCCACTGCGATCTTCTGCAGCAGCACTGCATGGACGAGAAAGAGAGAGAGAGTACTGAAATCTGAAAAGAATTGTCTTTCAAACGACCAATTTTATCATTCTAAATACACTAAATTTGGCCATTTCGGACACGGCATTGATGTGTGTTAGCAATAAAAATGCTAGTTATTGTTTCTTCTTTAGATGCCGTAATTTTTACCCTGGCACACTGTGTATGTACGAAGTGGGAAACAATTTCCTACGACTCTGCACTCATCACCAACGAAAATTTGGCGCTTCTTTATACAATTAGTTTGGCTTTCTCGGATGTTGTAAAGGTGTTTTCTAGCCATACAATGCTAGCATAATGACTTGGAAAGAGGCATATCCTAGTTTTATCTGTATCCGAGTTTTGTATAATGTATAGTGGATAATTTCTCCGGAGTCTGCACATTGACCTTATGAAGAGGTGCAAATAAATATTATTTAATAACAGAAATATTTTACTTACGTAAACCAAAATTCATCACAACAAAGCAGAAGGTTGTATGTTCACATGATCAAAACCTCGTACACATATTTTCAACGGGTATCGTATTATGAAGTGACAGACTAATGAAATTGATTGTTAAATATCTCTAATTAAAAAAAAAAAAAAAAACGAAATCAGGTATACACAATAAAAATAGCTTAGCAAAGTAGTGTACGAAATTTCACTGAGATCGGCCAACAAAACTGTAACTAGTGCTCCACCTTAAGACATACTAGCCAGACACGAGTCAAACTACGATAGGAACCTTTATTGAACTTTGCTACAGACTTTTCATCAAAATGATAGGGTCGACGCTGGAAGCGTACTAGATACACGCAGCACTACGAGAACACTGCGCAAAGCCCTGCGCGTAGCGGCGATGGCGCTCTTGTAGCGCGTGCCAGTGTAACCCTTATGGCTCCCGCGCTTTTCTGTCAGAAAAGGAAGGAAACGACGCAGATGGGCGGGACCCTTTAATTTTCACGTGTGGCTGAAGGATCTAGAGTTGGCAGGAAGCAAGGACTAAGCAAACTTTTCATACATATTCAGTTAACCTCGAAGCACCCCCTGCTAGCTCGGTGACAGGAGTCGAGGTAAAGCTGCGAGGGAGCGTTGTTTGCCCAGACGTGGAAGAACAAGCGCAGCCCCCGTGTTCCTGACGGCCGTGCGAGGGGATGGACTTGCGCCCGTAATTAACTTCCGAGACGCCCTCTGCAAACCCTCGTCTAGCTGACACTCGCCGTCCTCGTCCCTTCCTCCCTACAACCCTGCGTCCTGCTGCGTCTGGTGCATGGACGCCGGAGCACTATCTGCTCATTTACCTGTTCACTCACTGTGTCTACGATCGTGGACACGTTGCAAATGAATTATACTTATGGCCAGTACAGTACAAACCAAGGCATCAGTGCCGAACACACCTTGTGGCTAATCTGATTTGTGGAATGTTCTACGCCTCTTTGACACGAATGGTTAATGTCCATATCATTGAGCAAGCAGCACATAGTTCATTGGCTGCGAGAAAAAGGCAGGACGCAAGTACAGTTCATACCAGAAAATTACGTGATTGCAACACTTTGATTCAGAAATTAATGTGTGAACGAACGGGTTAAATAAAAACTTCTTCCGACAGCTTAGTAGGCCTGGTCAAGGAAAAAACAGAGAATGACATAACAAACATAATACGAGAACAAGCTAAGACTTCAACAGATACTTAATACAATGTTAACAATAATTAAATAATATTCAAACATTACTGTGTTGACAACAGCTAGTCTTCGTTTGATTTCGTGTATATTTTTAATGCCATCGTCTGTGTTTTCCTTGGCGGCATTGATCTGCAGAGGCGTGTGTCTTGAGTTTTTTTCCCGTTTAATCAATTACCTTCATTACAAGTATGGTTTATGAAACACTTGTTTATCGATTCGATAGATAAATCGAGCCGCGTGCAGTTCTCACATTCTAAGTCCGACAACGTAGTGGACAATACCAGCCACATTGAAATGAACAGTAGTGGTCGTGTATAGTGCTGTGATGTTCGCTTTCCTATACCTCACGGAATCCTGGTTTTCAGCGAGGCGTGCGTATCTATGATGTCACCTCAGTGATTTATTTTTAAATGTTCTCTTCCTTTACGAGGTGAAGTTATAAATCAAATACACAAATTTTTTGTATGACTGTCCAGAAGTCGAATGTTCATCTCAATTTTATCAACGTCCCGACGACGCGCGATATGGTCCGCTTCTTTGCGCTGAAACTCTACCTGTAGCAGGCGAACCTCTCGGGTGCGAGGGTATAGTTAATGTATTCAATAAGGCGCAGGCTCCATGCTCTCGCTAGCCGCCCCTGACCTCTCAGGGCGCCTCTCAACCAGCGAAGAAGTTAACAAACTATGGCGGGCCTCGCGCCCTCGCGAAAATCCCCCGACCTCGACGGCGAGTGTTAAAAAGATAACGGCATGCCTATGACCACGGCTCCAAAATGCAGCAAAACGTCCTAGCCAATCAGGCGCTCCCAATACAAACAATAGCGAGCATACTTGTCGGTTTCGGGGGCTCCGTTTATTGCACCTCAGTTAAATTTTAATATGTTTAGAGTAATGTAATTCTCTACATACACGTCAAAGAGTTACGTTATAAAACTAATAAATATCACATTAATTTTTAGTTCTCTGCAGGTATCCCTGTCTGCCTCGCCTTCGGGGCGTGAAAATTCTCTCTCCCCCTCCCTCTTTCATCAAGGTTAGCCTGCTCGCCTCCCACCAAGGTGATCTGGGTTCATTCTCCGGCCCCGAGTCACTCCGGATTTTCGCATGTGGGAATCGTGCCGGACGATGCCGTTTGTCGGCGGCTTTTTTCGGGGATCTCCCGTTTCCCCCGCCCTTTCATTCCCGCGTTGAACGCCATACTCAGCTCATTCACCCTCATCGGCTCTCAAGACCACGATGTTAAGAGCCGTCCAAATCTCTTCACTCGCTAACCCTCCCTACAACCACCTCACGTGACGAAGCTGATATCATCTTTTTTGCCGCAAGAATGCCACGAAAAGTGACCCTTCACAAAAGGGAACGGGGTAGTACCCATGACGCTAACAATTACGACCTTTTCTTGCTTTCCTCATACTCATAACACATTGAAATTGAATCTATATATCATTATCATCAATACACGCATCTCACTATGCTAATAATTACAAAAAAAAAATGAACATTTGAATCAATTTTTCTATGACAATTCTAATATAAGTTAAATTTAAATTGTATATTCCATCTATTACAATGCAGTCATGACTCAAAATGGCCTGTCACACTGCAAGCGTTGATGAACAAACTTACCAAGCATTTACACAACAGAAAGGTGCACACGCAGATGAATCCCGTGGTTGACGTTAGCGATTTTGGGACACTTTTGATTAGTTCCAGCAATATATTACATTTTAATACGATTTTAGGCATATCAGTTGTAAGTTCCCATACCTGCATACAACCCATACGTTTCTTTATTTGATCTGATCAGTACGTTCCTTTTAGTTGGGAGCGATTTTCAAACCAACGCCACCAGGAGTGTTATTCGTCTGTCCAGGGTTGTATGACCGTTGTCTATCCAGGGTTGCATGACCGTTGTCAGTCCAGGTTGCATGACCGTTGTCTGTCCAGGGTTGCATGACCGTTGTCTGTCCAGGGTTGCATGACCGTTGTCTGTCCAGGGTTTACATGACCGTTGTCTGTTAGGGTTGCATGACCGTTGTCTGTCCAGGGTTGCATGACCGTTGTCTGTCCAGGGTTGCATGACCGTTGTCTGTCCAGGGTTGCATGACCGTTGTCTGTCCAGGGTTTACATGACCGTTGTCTGTTAGGGTTGCATGACCGTTGTCTGTCCAGGGTTGCATGACCGTTGTCTGTCCAGGGTTGCATGACCGTTGTCTGTCCAGGGTTGCATGACCATTGTCAGTCCAGGGTTGCATGACCATTGTCTGCCCGGGGTTGCATGACCGTTGTCTGTCCGGGGTTGTATGATCGTTGTCTGTCCAGGGTTGTATGACCGTTGTCTGTCCAGGGTTGCATGACCGTTGTCTGTCCAGGGTTGCATGACCGTTGTCTGTCCAGGGTTGCATGACCATTGTCAGTCCAGGGTTGCATGACCGTTGTCTGCCCAGGGTTGCATGATCGTTGTCTGTCCAGGGTTGTATGACCGTTGGAGATGTGAACGTATAAGGAGTTCAGGAACACTGCCACGCGCTCCACCCGCTCCACCCGCGAGTAGATAGTGCAAAAGGGGGGTGGCGAAGGGGGGGGGGGGTGAAATCAGTCCCCGCCATTTTGGATGTACGGAATTTTCACCGTCACTTGCAATAAAGATTTTATATTTCATTTTGGGCGTCTACTAGTTATAGGTAGGGCCACTGGTTTTTCGCTAAACGATTTACGCTCTGGCTAGACTTCAATATCCTACGTGAACACCTGCATTTTTCCTTTGGCTATTGATCACCTGTTTTTGTGTGAAAACATTCTGTTACATGAGTGAGCCAATCAGGATTAGGTTTCTTCGATACCGACCGTCCGTGATTCGCGGGCAGAAAGATAAGAGATGTAACAATTCAAATGATCCAATCACTAAGTTGGTTCTGAACTAAAGTATTTTCAAACACAACTTGACCTGAAATTTTTTTCGCGAAAAACAGGTGCCCCTAGTTAAAGGGCATTTCTATAAAATGTGTTGCTGGACTACTGTTGCCACGATTATTTTTGTAACAGCCCGCAAGAAAAATCAAATATTTCTTGCAGGCAGTCACTGGTAAAAAATAATAATACACGCAGTAGAGTTGTAATAGTTTGATAAAGCTTTAGAATTTTTTGTTTATGCAATGTCCTGCGAAAAATCTCGTTAAACGTTCTTGAAAGGAAATTATGACAGAAATAGTGAAAATCCCCTTAAAAAAAGGGGTCTTGAGAGCCAATGAGGGTGAGGCGAGGTGTTATGATCTCGACTAATCAATAACGGGAAGGATAAAAGGAGGGGAATTGGATGTAGATAAAGTTAAAAGAGAAACCTTTTACTGTAACATTGTATCAATTACAATTAAAGGCTGTTCACAATAAAGTGAACACTTTGGAAGTCAACCTTAGAAAATAGTCACTGCCTCTACCTGCATATATTTTTCTACGGGCACCCTGAGTGACATGCGTCCAGTAATTTTGGTAACGTTGAATGGGAAGTTGTTACGTATCTTAACGTCCAATAAAAAGTGTTTTTCTAATAACTTAAATTATTTATTTCGCTTTCTATTGAATTTTTAATGTACCAAAGTGTACAAATTATCAGACATGTGAAGTTTTTATTTTTCTAATAATTTCACAGTTTAACTTTATCGACTCATCAATAAAGTAACGAGGCCCATGTCAGGGTTCGTTTTAAATAAGGCGGAAGAATACACAACGTGCATACAAGTAGATGTTAAGAAGGGCTTTCAAAAGTGCTCAGTTTACCGTGCACATCATATGGGCAGATAGAAACTCTTTCGGAAAACCTCGCATACGGAATGCCTGGTGTTTCCCTGTCTCTCTCTTTCTCTCTCTCTCTCTCTCCTCTCTCTCTCTCTCTCTCTCTCTCTCTCTCTCTCTCTCTTCCCCTTCACCTCTCCCTCTGTATGACCACTGGGTTAGTTCGGTGGTGTCAACCATACTTTACCTACAGAGTTAAGCGTGTCAGGAGTGTTTTGCGTAAAATACGAAACAGTTTAACCACCTTCTCAAAACTAGTAATGTATGATAGTACACGTCTAATAATGTGCAATCAACATTGCACTAGGCGATTAAATGTTACGAAAACAGGCACAATATGCCACGAGATTGCTTTGCAACATTGGAATGGTCTCTTAAGTGGGCTTGGAACATTTCTCATTCAGTATTATGTTGTGCAAAATGGCTTAAATACGTCGAACAACCTTGTACGAGATTACTGGTGTGTTGGTTTCAGAACACAACTCGTCAGCAGTGGCCAATGAGCCGTCTGCCTGGTATGTGATCGAAGCTGCTGGGTCGACTGACAGTAAATAATAAATATGAATTCCCTCCCGGGGCCGCGGTGGCCGAGCGGTTAGCTAGCTCACCTCCCACCAACGCGATCCGGGTTCAATCCCTGGCCGGATCACCGGATTTTTCGCATGTGGGAATCGTGCCGGACGATGCGGTTGGTCGGCGGGCCTTCCCGGAGATCTCCCGCCTCCCCCACCCCCTCACTCCGGCGCCGCTCCATACTCACCTCAATCGCTCTCATAGGCTCTAAAGACCCCGCTGTTAAGAGCCGCTCAAATCTTTTCACTCGCTCACTCAATTCCCTCTCATTCTCCTTCTCTTCGTGTATAGTCTGGCTGACGCGTAGATTGCAGTACATGGCTTATGGCGCTCACTGTTGCCAGATTGCTTCAGTTTTGTGAAGTAACTGGCAAGCTGAGAAAAAAATGGGCGGTGAAGGAAACCGCCTGATCAAGATAATTTTTATCTGTTTACCAGACTGCCAACTCGTAAAGGAATCCAATCTTGCGATGCAAAGCTAAGCGGCTCCTTTGACAATGAAGCCTGTGATAAATCCTATCATCGTGATGGAAGTCACGCAAGCAACGTAGATAAGTTTTCATTTTCGAAGTTGCAAAAAAAAAAAAAAAAAAACTTATCTTGCAACAGCGCCCGCAGGAACAAGGACAGCGTTAACGACAGAAATCGTGCATTGGCAAGAGAGAGTGAATGTCCATTACACGGCACACTGCAATCTAAGAGTGAGACGTTCTATAGTATTTGATTTACACGTGGCCGAATACTCTTGAAATCAGTTTTTAAGAACAAGGACAGCGTTAACGACAGAAATCGTGCATTGGCAAGAGAGAGTGAATGTCCATTACACGGCACACTGCAATCTAAGAGTGAGACGTTCTATAGTATTTGATTTACACGTGGCCGAATACTCTTGAAATCAGTTTTTAAGAACAAGGACAGCGTTAACGACAGAAATCGTGCATTGGCAAGAGAGAGTGAATGTCCATTACACGGCACACTGCAATCTAAGAGTGAGACGCTCTATAGTATTTGATTTACACGTGGCTGAATACTCTTGAAATCAGTTTTTAAGAAAATCTCTCTAGGAATGTAGTCAGCGAAATCATAAAATTGGTGTTGTGTCGTAACGATTTATTAAAAGGGTAATGTTTCCATTTGTAATGATAAGGTAAATAGCACTTGTAATTCCATTTGATAAGTTGATTTTTTTTTCAATTTATTGGGAGGATAAACGTTGAGCATACGGAAGAAAGTAAACTGGGCTTTCAAATTATTTCATTGAGACCTATCTGTACTCCTTCTACATCATGGATATGGACGGTGAATATGGAAAACGCGTAAGAAACTAAATTAGGCCCTTTCGCAGAACATCGGAGGGAAGCCCGCGGGGAGAAATTGTCCCCTCAAACACCGTTGAGTCGGCCGAAATGGAAACTGCGACCTCCCGAATGTGGGTTAACGCGCAAGAACAGAATTTCACGCGCTCTCCTGCCTTCCAGTTGTGTGACTGTGAAAAAGCATGAGGATATTCCATGGCGTAATTACACCCACAGCCGCCTTGTCCGCCGTTTCGTTCAGTATACAGTTCTGTGAGAGATAATTCGTAAATATACTGATTTTGTGGCAGTGAGACCGGAGTTAGCCCTACTCTGTTTTGAAAAGCCGTGTTGCTTTCGTGTAACTTGATGTTTTTAACGATACTCCGTACAGAAGTTATAACGTTGTATTAATCCATTCTGAGTTCAAGTGTTGCGATCTCGTAATTTTTTAGCATTCGCTGTACTCGTGTTCCGCACAAGTCTTGCAAACCGTGAACGACGTGTTGCATGCTCCGTGATATTGGCATTAACCATTCATGTCAAATAGGCGTGGAAAATTTCACAAATCACGTTAGACACAAAGTAGACTGGGCACTGGTGCTTTGTTTTATACAGTTGATCATTAGTATGATTCATGTGCACAGTGTCCGTAATCATCGACACGATGACTGAACGGGTTTAAATTATTGGAGGTCGATAGACACACCGAAGGTAAAGGCTGTTCACAATAAAGTGAGCACGTTTGAAATCAATCGTGTAAAAAAAGTCACTGCTCCTGCCTACGTATATTTTAACGGGAGCGCTGAGGGACATGCGCCCAGTAAAGTTGGTAACGATGGAGGGCAAGTAGTTCAATATATTAACAAAATTCAGTGTGTTAGGTGAACATTTGTGATAAATTAAATTATTTCTTTCGCTTTTTAGTATTTTAATACATATCAGAGTAAAAATTATCAGGTCTATAAGATATTAACTGTTCTAATGATATCACTGTTTCACTTGACCGAAGCATAAATAAAGTGATGGGGCCCATGGGAGTGTTAATTTTACATAACGCGAAAGAATAGACAGCGTGCATACAGGTAGATCTTAAGCAGGACTTTCAAAAGTGCTCAGTTTACCGTGAACCGCCTATAACATCCAGGACACAAAAAAAAAAACTCTCCTTACGAATATGCATCAGTTGTTAGGTTTTCAGTTTGTGGTCTTCTCTATTTCCTGTGTAGCTGGAGCAGCAGCTGTGATAATCCTCTGATCCCCTCGGCCTCCTTTACCTTTCAGGGAGCTTGTTTGCGTTGGAGGCAGCGACAGGGGGAAGATAAAACACTGGGAGTTTGGTGTGTCCCGTCCACCTCCCCCAGAGGTTCGCGCGCAGGTAATGCAAAAGGGCTCCTGTGTTGGCAGCCTGGAGATGGGTGTCCCCGGAGACAAGGTGGCGCCGGCGGTGTGCCAGGAGCATGAGGGTAGCAACCCCGAGGGCCCTCTGCGTGCCAAGCCGAGCAGACAGACTAGCGGCTCCCTCTGTCTTCCGGGTCGCACTGCGCCTTCCCCTCGGTTGACACAGGGTAGTAGGGAGGCGTCGACAGCTCGCCTGGGTCTGCGGCTGCCCCGGGGTCGGCTTCCTCAAAGCGCGGCGAGAGAGCCGTGCGGGAGTTTGCGGTGCCCTGGGGGACGTCTTCGATTAATTGAACTGGTAGCGACGGCGGCTTGTGATCCCTTTCCCCTGTTTAACCATTCTCCTGTTCCGCTCAGTGAGCCGTTCCTCGGGTCCTCCAATACTTGGAATTGCCACACCTGTCCTCCAATTACTGGCGATCTTGTTAAGCAATTCCTTCTGTGCGAATGAACGCGCGCAAAGGAACGGGACACCGCTACAGTTTTGCAGGAAGATCCTGGGGTGGTATTCCTTACTCTCGGTAAATTGGACATGTTTGACAGTACCCTCTATAAAAAGAATCCTTAGCCGTAACTATCCATTATGTTAACTTAGCGACTGGGGTACTAAATGTTGTGTTAATGTAGAATTAGAAAAAAAATATTCCCATGACGCACCGGCTTGTTAAATGTTAATGTTTAAGTAATCTATGACTTAATTTTGATGTAGTATTCCTATTTGAGCGAGAATATGCATTATAAAACAAAAATTTATGTTTCAAACAATTTCAGTGTTACTTGATCTGTCTGGATCCACTCGTGGATATTTGTAATTAAATCCATTGTAATGTTTATTGTTACACGTAGCTATTGAAGGATACGAGGCGGATGAAAGAAAACGGAACGTAGCAGGGCTTTCAAATGTTCTCGTCGAGGAGCGATCTCTGGTTCACTTACCTTACTCATGAACTGCATTGCAAAACTTTGAAAAGCACAATTGAAGAGAAAAAAATTCACTATCACGGTCTTTTTTTTCTACGATAAGAACGGTCTGAAATGAATTTTCAAGACGTGTCGCATATATATCATTAATTTGGAGACGTTCAGGGTGGCCTGAAACCGACATTTTCCAACGATGTACAGCGCACTGCTGTGAACTGTGCTACAATATGTTTCAAGAACGCAAATAGTTCGTTTAGCTACGTTTCATTCGGTTTATTTGAAATTTGATAGAATATTAATAAATATGTTATGACTTATGTACGGTCATTACTAAAAATAATCATCCCTTTAGACGACTACCAAGAAAGGCATCGCATACGCCATTGTGTTTGTTTTGTGTCATGAAAAGATGAAATTGTCACATTGAATTCAGCGGCGTTGTGTGTTACTATCGCAGCCGTGCGAAGATTATTCATAATGATTTGCTGTTGACGAAAAGGCTGTTTCTTCGTAAAAATAAAATGAAAAATAAATTCGCACTTTTATATGCATTTTTTTACCTATTGCACCTAAAAATTGTTATGATTAAAAGGTGAGTGTTAAATGTTTAGTAATAAAATACAAATGTGAACTTCATACATGACGCCCAAAATCTTTACCTTGTTTGTGTTAACTGCGAAGCGTGTTTCAGAAATGACTTTTTTCATTTACACTTAGCTGAGAAATTCTCAGTGCTGTATTGTAACGCGCTGCAAAAATAATCGTATAAAATACGGGCAAAATATGTAAAGCAGGACTGTTCTGACATTTAACACTAAAAGGGAATTGTGGTTTAGAGACCTTAGATAAGGCTGTCAATACATTTTACTGAAAAATGCATTACGTTTGTAAACACCGTTTGACGCGAGTTTAAAAATTACCTTCTACTTTCAAAATGTTTGCACAGTAAGTTTGAGGAATGTTGCATCTTGAACACTAAAATGTTCAGAGAGTCGATTATATGCATCTCACACCGCAACAACCCGCACATCGAGAAAATAAATTATCGGTGTACAAACGCAATCGACATAACGTGTTTTGCGTTCCCAATCAGCGAATATGGGTTATATTATGAAATTGCAGCCAGGAATACTCGTTGCGTTCGGCAAACACCGCAACTGCCATTCGCTATCTTTCGCGAGGAAAACGACTTAAGTCCTCTCCTCAATAACGCGATGCGATGTGACATCACACCGAACCAGCCAATCGTAATTCATATCGCTCGCGACGAGCGACAAGCATGACTTGCCACGGAGGCGAAATCGCTGACAACCAATCAGGAGCAAGAATGTGGAAAAGAAGAAAAGTAAATAGTCATTTTTGTGAACAAAGGGAAAGAAAAGAGATACCAGATAGTAGAGTATATATGTGTGTGTGTGTATATATATATGTGTGTGTGTGTGCGTGTGTGTATGTGTGTGCATCTTCCATTTGTGAACATTGTTTTAGAAACTGGTGGAATAGTGTTTACTTTAAGACGAGTCTTGAAGAACTTCTGATTCAAGAGGTAGAGAATAAGTCATATTGTACGATGTAAGACTTATAAGGACTGGCTGCAGGTATCTAGCAGTTTCGGGGTCTTAAGTTTGTTTTACGTACTAAAACCCAATAAAAGCCGCTTGAAATTCTGTGGAAACAGAACACATGTTGATTGTAGTACATTCACGGTTAATTCACACTTTTCAGAAGATATGCTGAAGTTCTACTTCCAGGATATTCCTCCACCTCATGCAAACAAAGCTTAACCGAGTCTAGAAAATTACACCAAAGGGACAGCGCACAGCATTCGTGCTCACTCAGTGTAATACAATTATGCATAAGAACTATTTCTTGCCAGGAATTACCAACGTACTATTTTCTCTCTGTGTTATTCATATTAATTGCAAATGAAATATTATATTTACAGAATATAAGTAAAAAAAAAGAGTACCTTTAAGTTAACACAAGTGTAAAACGCTTGTGACATATAGCATATAGCCTACAGGAAACAACAAAACACGACATACATGATGGGGTTATTTTTCAAAGGTTTGATTCGAAACGTGTGAAGAAACCGCGAATAGACTATAGGTGGCCTGCGACCTTGAGGTCGAGGCAGCAGATTCTGGTTGGTATTTGCTCGCGAATACGGATCGCAGAAGGAACGTCCAGGTCTAACGACCGGAGACGAGCCATAAGTCACGGCAGAATTGCAGGCCGTGCCACTCTAATGCGATCGGAGGGTGGATATTTGCCGGTGTCGGGGGGGGGGGGGGGGGGAACTCGATAAGCGACGTCATCACAGGAACCGGCCGTTCTCCATCATTTCTTCGATTCCGCAAACTCGATTACCGCTTTCCGCCGTTCATAATTTATTTTTGTTCATCGCTTTCCTGAGACACTTTAATCGGAAAGATGGCTTATACGATTGTGCATGTGCCTACATAATATGAATAAACGTACATGCTTAAATGTATGGATTCATTGAGTTCTACATTTTCCTTTCGAGAAATAAATCGGGCAATAGACGTCGTTTTTCTCTGTACTTTTTACGTAGAGAATTAGATAAATATTTATAAATATAAATACGTAAAGTTGTCAGATATTTATGAAGTTTTCATACGCTTGTCAGTTAATATTTTTTCACATATCAGACTTCCACAGTTTTAAGGTGGCGACAGAACTAAGATTAAATCTGATTTGAACCAGAGTTAGTACGCAAGCAAAAGAAATAGCCTATGGCATGAAAAACAAATTTCAGTGGCAGTTTGTGCGTGTCTGCTATTTTGGGAGGCAGGAGCGAGATAATACCATTATTTGAGGAACTAATCAGTCGCTTGTCGAGGACCATCCTGACCGAATTCGCCAACACCGTGTCTTCCGTCAATATATTCTGGAAAACCCCGGAAATGCTTTAATCGTGTGTACCATTAGTTCACTATGTTTGCTGTCTCGCGATTAGGCGAACGATAAGAAACGGTATAAAGTGGAGGCGTCAATAATTGACTAAAGATAAGGTGGACCGATTCTTCGTATTCTGTGCATGTACCCAACACTGGCCTATTCCAAAACAAGATAATTGTCAAAGTCACATGGTCAACAGTGATGAACGTGTTTGTCTATATACTATATATATATATATCTTAATTCTCGAAAGATGAGCACTTTTATATGAATAAATTACTTTCACCAATTTGAATTTAATCAAAGTGCAATGCAGATTGATTATACAAAGCATACAAGCACCTGAAAGCACTTGTTTACACAGGCACTGTTCTAACCTCAAATCCTGTCCATGTCGTTTATGAACGTCATGTTGGCATCAAAGAAGTTCAGTGTTGGGACGCGGAGAATGGACGCAGCGAGCGAGATCGCTATACCCCACATTCACTCTCTGGCATCAATAAGGAATAATTGAACTAATTGATCGTCGCTGTATGAACCACAAAGAGAGGTACTGTGAAATACATTTAATTTTCATGATTTGTAAACCAGTCTATTTTGTTTTAACGAATGTCGAACGTCTATCACGATTTAACACTAATACTAATTAACCCATTGAACTTGAGGAAATGTTTACCTGTGCCGATTTCGAAAATTAAAACAATATTGTTAACTGGAAATAATAGGCCCTTGAACTATTATTTGTAAGTGATGATGCATGAATGATCCAGTCGAATTCCATCACATTTCGTCTTACCCAAATAAACTCATAAATTGATGGCATCATCCATTTTAGATTTCGAGCGGACTTGTAGTGCGTAATAAATAAAGTAAAATAAACGTGTATGAACATCAACGTGTTTGTTTTTAAATTCAATGGTGTCGGCCATTTAGGAGTTTGAACTCCACTGAGAAATCGTGTGTAATTAACTAATTTACGTCTTTGATCAGAATTCATCTTGGTTGATGCTTCCCCGTTTTGAAATGTAACTACTCCGGGTAGAAGGTAACAAATAATAGTAAATTCAGGGTAATTTAGAGGAATGCAAATAAAGTATGTGGAAACAACAGTCTGATGAGATGCATTCTAGCCATTACATACTAACGATATCAATGTGCAGGAAAATGTAGGCACGAAAGATAATTATCTGACACACAGTGCAAGCACACGGCTGTGTATTGTTATTCCTGTATACACGTGGTCAGAAGGCAGCATGATCATAGTGTCATTTCAAAAAGTAGCCCACCATTGGTCACACAGATTGTACAGTATTGCCTTATGTTTGCGACGCACATTATTCGCAGACAGTCAGTGTGGCGCTGATGTCTGTACGCTGTATCCAATGTTAGCCCCGCCCTGATGTCAACAGGTGTCACACATAGAAGCTATTTAACGTGGGCCTGAAGGAAGAAGCCAGGTGGTGGGAGGTAGGTCAGGTGATCGTAGTGGCCATTCAATGGACCCGTCTCTGCCCGTCCACAGGTTCGGCTCCCATGTGCCGAGGTGTGTAAGAGCCGGCTGTAGCTGTTAACCTATTTATTTATTTCTCTTTAATGCAATATTTCAGAGAATATACTAATGAAAGCTTACGAGATCAATCATGCATGTTCTTTGTTGCCTACGTCACTGGGTAAACCGAAAGTGGCTTACACTAAAGTGAATCATAACCCATCCGTAAAAACATAGATAGATACATTTGAATTCCGAAAACCTCTCACTGTAAGCTGGAGTTGCGACCAATCAAGCCACGAAAGTAATCACTACAAACTTTTGTTCTCGGAAAAGAAGAATTCTGTGCACCATACGTGGTAAATTGGCTTACTTCTCGGCCAGGAATTTGTAATGTTATTTTGATGGCGGAGTGATGAAAGTATTATATTTTCTTAACAATCCGAAGAATGTTACAAAATATTTTATGTACGTGCAAAGGTTACATATACGTTTTTCATGCCCGGTTGCGTCATTAACTGCCCTGAACCGAGATCCTAAGATTATTCTTCAAACATGATCTTCACTTGGATCCGAGTTCCAATTCGCAAGTGTTTGCACCAAAGCGACTGGCTGAGTTCCGTTCGTAGATCTCCTGACGTCGATTCGGAACTAGGATTGGGGTGAAACACCGTTTGTGATTGGCTTTCATTTTGTGACTTCATGACGGAACGGTTTATTTTGAAGATAGAAGAAAATTAATGAGTCAGTGTGGCCATGATCTCTTAAGTCTGTAGTACATTTTACTGTATAACCTGGTTGAATGCATTACAGAATTGCCGTTGGCGTATTGTGTTCGACTGGTAACAGTTACTCGCAATGTTTTCGTAGTTTTAGTACGAGTGTTCTGAAGAAGGCAGCGAACATACAACTATATGCTGCGATGTTCTCTTTGTTTTAAGTAAAGTAGTTGTTTTAGAACTTTACTGAATCATTTTTGTAAGTGTGTATGATGTTGGTTGGTAATATTTCCAAATAATATTTGTCGTTAGTAGACTCTGTAGGTGAATTTTCGAACTACATTATCTGCGAAGTCTACTCTTTCGTGGCAAAAATTTCGTCGTGAGATTAACTTATCGACGTGGCTTGTGCAGAAAAATTAGGCCAGTTTTTCGTTGTGTTTGCTCGGAGGGATACGCATTAATGTTGTTATGTCTTTACAAAACAATAATACTTCTTTAGTTAAATAAAAGCACAAGAGTTTAAACCTTTGTTATATGTCTCAATTTAGACTTTACAACCTAATCCATGCTGTATCTAAACGATTTAAATATGACTTTGTTTATTTCTGGTAAATAAATATATTCAACAGTGCTTTTAGACGCTATTCTTATCTCGGATCAAGTTTTTGAACCACTATATTTAGTGATTGGAAATGAAGCTCTTCTCGATCTCCAGTCATGCTTTGAACTCGCATGGTGCGACAATGTTCTGTGTCGATCTTAGATCAAATTCAGACATGATCTCGGATCGAGAGATGAACGTCAATGGCGCAACCGGCCATCAGCCAGTAAGTTCGTGGAAGCTGTTGTGCTTTGCTGCCTACACTCGGGCTGACAGTCTGGCCACGAACTTACTAACTATGGTAGTACATACATACATACATACATTGTTGCATACATGCATACAGTGGGTAAGTACATGAATGCAGACATATATTCTTACATGCCTACTTACAAATGTACGTACATGTGTAATGAGTGAGTGAGTGAGTGAAGAGATTGGGGCGGTTCTTAAAATAGAGGTCTTGAGAGCCGACGATGGTGATTGAGATGAGTATGGAGCAGCTCCGGAATGAAAGGGCGGGGGAACCGGATATCCCCGAGAAAACCCGCCGACCAGCAGCATCGTCCGGGCACGATTCCCACATGCGAAAATACGTGGGCTTATGTTTATATACACATTTACGTACGTATGTAAGTATGAAGTACGGATGATTTTTTTTTTTAGTGTTTACGTGAGTACGTATGTATTTGCTTAAATATATACGTACGTTAAGTATGTACAGAAGTATGAAACGTGGCCGCGATAGTGTACTTGTGTACATACTTAAGTACGTACTTAAACAAATGCATGCGTATTTACGTAAACATATAAAAAGTACATACTTACGTACTTCATACTTGCATACGTACGTCAATGTGTATATACACATTTATAATCAGAGAGAGTGTGTGTGTGTGTGTGTGTGTGTGTGTGTGTGTGTGTGTGTGTGTGTGTGTGTGTGTGTGTGTGTGTGTGTGTGATGGAGAGAGATAGTCTCAGTTTTCAGAGGGTAACTTGACCGTACGATTAATAAATGCCATAGCCGTGCTGCGAGTTAGAAATCCCTCCCCACAAGCTGTGCTCGAAATACCGCACCGACTGTCGTTAGCCGCGTCCCCCCCCCCCCTCTTTCCCTGTACACATCGTGCAGGCTGTTGGCTGTAGTGTGGGCGGGTCGGCTGACTCGTGAAGCCGAAGTGTCTCCCCGCCCTGAATTATTCATCCTGCCGCCACGCGGTGCTCTGCGATCGTAGGTGGCGGCATCTCACATACAGAAACTACCCTCCTCCTCCTCCCCCCGCCTGTCTAGCTTCTACCTTATTCCTTCTCGTCGTGCTTCCCTTCGCCAGCTTGTCTCCGGCTAAGTTGATCCGTGACTGAGAGCGGCGAACGAATCGTTTTGCGGGCGTCTCACTCACCACTCCACTCACTGGTACGGGAAAGACATCTAAGAACCCTTACGAATCTCTTACAAGAGTAAGTAGTGGTAAACTGCATTTACGATAAACTTGCACCTGTAGAAACTAATTGTTAACTGTCAACTCGCCTACCTAGTCCTTGAAATGCATTTGAGATAATTTCAATAAGCTACATTTTTTTACGAAACTTGTTTACGTGTTTCCAAAGGATTCATTTGGGAAACGAATCCCCACTTCACGCTACATAGGTATGTTACTTCCAAGAAATCGCGCTTATTAGTAAAATATAATTTGTATTTGGAAGTGTCCGGATTATGTTCCAAATAATTCAGTACTTACTCGGACCATAACTCATTTTTTCATGAAACTGAAGCTTGGGAGATACTAATGAGAAAAAATGTCTAACGTGCTAATAAAAGACCAACTTTCTGAGGTAAACGCCAAATGGTGGCGTTTCCCTAAAAAGAAAATTTATGAAAGCTTGCAACGCAAGCAGGAATACTGTACAAGAGTTCCCACGAGTGATTTCTAATGATGAAGCATGGTTTCATTTGATTACGTACATGAAGAGTCAAGCAGATATTGGTCTTCTGAATATCCCCATGTTTTATGTCAGCCATGTCTTCATAGTGCGAATGCTTGTGTATGATGCGTATAGTAACGCAATCAAGGATTTTGACGTCTGTAGTCTTCATACTTGTCGCCGGCTTTTTGTGATACTTGAAAGGGTGTAGTGTACCCAAAGAAATTATCAGTTCTACAAGAAATATAAACTACGGTAGTAATTCAGTAATACTAAAGAGACTACACAAAATGTCGTCTAGTATGATGACGTCTGGCACTTGTATTCAAAGTGAAGGCAATTAGAACCCCTTTCGTATAGGAATTTCTGACACCATTTCCTTACCACATCTGAAGGTTGTAGAACAATATTTTTGCAAATCAAAAATTTGTGTTGCTTGTTTTCTTTGTGTTCAAGATACTTGAAAACCAAACTATAGTCTAGATGAGTTTGTTCAAAGCGGTACTTGAAGATCTTTTCTTCGCATACTGCGTGTGAAGAAGAGTGGTCAAGGGTAAGGGTGTCGTCCATTGAATGGGCGGACAGTGGATGCGTATGTAATTACACGGGTGTCTAAGCCGATTCACAGCTAACCTTCTGGAGGGGGCCGCAGTGGCTAAGCGGGTTGCCTGCTCACCTCCCATCAAGGCGAACCGGATTCGATCCCCGGCCGGGTCACACCCGGATTTTCAATGTGGGAATCGTCCCGGACTATGTCACTGCTCGGCGGGTTTTCTCGGGGATCTCCCGTTTTCCCCGCTGTTAAGAGCCGCCCAAATTTCTTCACTCACTTCACATTCTGGAGAAAAAAAAAACGAGGCCGCCGAAAAGCGAAAAGAAATGAATCTCTGTTTTTGAAACCTGTAGGCTGCCGCGGGCAAATCACGTCTGCATCGAACATACTGTTATGAATGGATTTTAACAGTACATCCAATTCTGAAAGAGGCCTCACACCTTAAAAGTAAAACCAGGACGCCAGGGATTGCGTCAAAGCAGTGCGACAAGGATAACCATCTCCACCAACCAGGGAAAGATGCCATCTATGTCAAAACGCCTAACAAACGCGTAATCTTGAGGCGATTCTTTGACCACATCACAGCGAACCATATTGCATCAAACACACCAAATAATTTAGAACTAATCGAAACACGGAACCGGGTAATAGTAGTGCTCAACAAACACAGAGACCACTCACCAGACAATGTTTGCAAACATTACAGTCTACAAGTGAAACAAACAACAACACAAAGTGAAACGCCATTAAAAACAGCACAGTATGCACCACGCAAATATATAACACGCCTAACAAACATTCATAACAGTAGGAAACGACGTGAAAGCAAAGCCACTTCCCACATCAACTAGCTGGAGTCGAACCCACGGCCAGCCGTGCAAACCGCGCGGGCAAACACGCTCGGCGAGTCAGTGATTAACCGCCAGGCGCCCTCCTGAGTGGGGAGGAGGGTGGTGGAAGGAGGGTAGACGCACGCTAACCACAGTTGTCGCGATCAAACACTCCCGCCACTCGCCGATGTTTGACCCCGACGCGAGCGGCTTTATCACCCTCCTAATACTGCAAACAGCTCGCACATTCTGGTTATACTGCAAACAATGCCCCGGGAGGGCGCGCAGACCGTCGTGTGTTTTACGATTATACCCTTGCGTCGGTCCGCGACCCAATTCGAACCCCCACGCCGAGAAAGCATGCCCGCGGTGGAAGCCGAGTATAACTCCCCGCCGAGCGAATGGAAATAAGGAGAATATTGCTCGGTGGAGTGGCAAGGGAGGAGCTGGATGTAGACGCTCCAGAAGAAGACTACGACGAAATGTGATACAGGAAACAAATAATACTGTAAATAGCATTTGTGAACACGGTAGCAGCCTGACTGTCGGAGCCAATATTAAAACGAAACCTCCGATTGCATCATCCCCGCTTCCCTCCACCGTTGGATATTTACCGTACCGTTCTTGGTTTCTTTATGAAACTGTTTTGAGACACACGGAGACAATACTTCCATCTTATATTGCCATCTCATCGGACTTCCAAGAAAGAAGTCGGATTTTTTGAAGCACCAAGTCTCCCATAACGATCTTTACGGTGCATTTTCCAAGCTACCATAATCAAGTGAATACTATTTCTGACACTTCAAATTTTAATTAGTAAAAATTGAGTAGTCGATCATTGAAGGAGGCGGCAGCCTGCGTGATACTTCAGCGACACAGTTTAACCATTGTGCCAGTGATTCCTACTAATGTAACCGAGCGAGATGGCGCAGTGGTAACTCACTGGACTCGCATTCGGAAGGACACGGGTTCGATTCCAGGTCTGACCATCCTGATTTCGGCTTTCCATGGTTTCCCGAAATTATTCCAGGTGAATGGTGGGATGGGTCCCTAACAAAAGCCATGGCCGATTCCTTCCCAGTCCTTCCCCAATCCCTCTACCGTGCGCAACTTGCGCCGTTATTAATGACCTCGCTGTCAACGAGACGTTAAGCCCAATTACCTACCCACCTACTAATGTACAGTGAATCCAACGTGTCGAAATTACAGTTTCTTCGTTTCTCTGTCTCATTTATAAATTGTAGATTAGGACTGATTCTCGTCTTGTGCTCATGTTCAGCACTGGCAAGCTCAAGCAATTGACGACGCTCATGAACGCCAAGGACTTGTAACGCTAGAAAATATTCTGTTCAGCAGGCGGGCGTAATTAATTGTGCACGCGGCTTTCCTTAAATTATGTATTGAAATAAACACGAACTAACGTTATAAAACCCAACGTTTAACAAATGTTGGAACATTCAGTAGCATTTTTGGATATCATTTCAATGAAAAACCTTCGTGCATTTTTGCACTTCGAACGAAACACTTCGCGTTTTGTATATAAAAGCAGCGTATTTCGAGAAACATTTTTCATCGTTCCATGAGACGCTCATTGCATAATTACTTACAGATCGGAGTGTCAAGAGTTCTCAACATAGTTAAAGTTGTTATTTTCTTATGACCCAGATGATTATCCCTTGTGCCAATATGTATCAATTATTTTCTTCAGAACATTAAGGAAATTGACCCTTGCTTCTTCATAGTAACAGGTTCTTCTTATGATTATTTACTGTTTACTCAAATATCTAATTAATTAAAGAGCATCAATGATTCTGTATGTTTACCGGCTACAGAGACGAATTTATACTTGCTGATATGCTTTTTATGAAATATTTTCAAGCATTTTATCAGACAAGGATTTTACATTTATAACTAACATAACGTCTTTTTCATAAAACAAGTTGACTCATCAGGATTTTCTCGTTGATGTTGAAGATAATGTGCAGGTTCCCCAACGAATACATAATTATTTAAGGAGGTGCTGGCATTTCAAGTGATACTTCCTTGACATTCCGTACTCTCAGAAGAGCTTTCAGATGTTTTTTTCCATTGAATTTGTAATAATCAGCATTGCCATAAGACGACTGAATATGTTTGGCGACCCTACGCAGGTCACACACCTAAGACGTTAAGTCGATCGTCTTCTGCTACGGTTCCTTAGTTGAAATCGCAGTCTTCATTACACATGCTACGGCATCAGTAGCTATGGTTGCATACTTGTCCCAAATAATTTCACTTTTACAGTGATTCACTTCTTCCAGCGTTTTATGTTAATATAAATTTCTACTTTACGCCATTAGCCGCCAGTGTTCTCAAGATAACTGAGCTGTTCACCTCCCCCGTAGTCCATTGTATCATCCATTACAACAATTTCCGCGCAGCTTCCCCTAATGTGAATTAAAACCACTTGATAACAAGGCACTGAAGGATGTTTCCGGCAGTGTTGTTATAGCTACTGAATGAATTATTCTTTAAATTGATTTTTTCATGGTTGTTTTAAAATCGACGTTTTCTATCTTTTCAGACGGAATTTAAGTCTATGCCAATTTTTACACGCTTTTGTAAAATAAAAGAAAAAGTAACGAAACTGAGAATACAACCCGCGTGATCATATTGTAATGCCCACGCCGCATGCGTGCGTGAAATGTAGCCTAGAACCTGTTACAATTTCTTGGTGACCGAAGTTGAAAGTCGCATTTATATTGATATTGCATCGGAAATAGTGTGGTTTTTTTCTTTAGAATATTCGTCACTGTTGCTGAAACTGTTGGTACAGATCTTTATTCATAACATACTCATAATATTTCATACACACAAATTTTGTAATGACACATCGTTAAAAAAAAAAAAAAAAAAATGGATGAATAAAGCTGGGCTCACAACCATCCGTTGCACCCCGTCAGTCGCCCGTCCGTCAGTCTGTCAGCCGTCTGTTTTTTTCGTCCGTCAGTTGAAAGCAACTCACAACAATCCGTTGTCCGTCGATCCTTCTGTCCGGTAAAATGTCAGCGTGACAACTTAACATCGCGATCTTTTTTTCGTAGAAGGTATATTTTTTTGTTGAAAGTACATTTTCAAGAGAGAAAAATTTTGGGGAAATAATTTTTTTACGTGATAAAACTGTATACTGAGTTATTGTTTACTTTTTAAATTTCTGAATTCACCACCAAGATAAATAAACACATATACACCGCCTTCCATTTGATTTCTAAGTGCGTATTCGCGACTATGGAATGTCTAGGCCTGTCGAAAGTGAAAGTTTGAGATATATTTGGCGGATTGGTGGATAGAAAAAAAGTTGCCGTACGATTGGTTGAAGATCAGGTGACCGCCTGGCGGATGCGACGGATGGTTGTGAGTCCGCCTTAAAAATAACTTTTTGATTTTCGTACATATAATTAACTGTTTTCCTTCTTAAACGGAATGTTTACCAGGCATGTTCGGCATGATTATTGCAAGTTATAACTCAAAATTCCTTTACGTTATAGCCTTTCTACTCTCATTACTCCGGGTAGCTTCCACACATAACCAGTGTAATATAAATTAGCCATTTTAAATTGGTCAACGATGTAAAACACTTCTGTCATGCAGATATATTTATTTGTTAGAAGCATTAATATTAATCATCATATGAATCAAAGTAATTCTAAGCGTATTGAGTGGACGTGTTCATAAAGTTTATCTCGATGTTTCTTCTCATTGTCCGCGTGCTATCGTCGGCGACTGGCGAAAGTGTTAGGCATATTGCACGGATATGCTTTCCTCTAGTAAGGACTCAATATGGGTGAAAATCATTAACAGTTTGCATGTTAAAATACGACGAAGCGATTTTTTTTTTTTGGCATATTAACATCGATGTATATAGCCAGCAGTAATGTTACGAATGACAGTTTTCAGTAAATGGCATAAGAGCCGCTGTAAATACAACCATTTTTCTATACTGATTGGCGAAACAGTGAAATGTAGGAACAGTGACTTGGAAATTTCGAATACACTGTAGGCCTACTTTATTATACAAAGTACAGTTAATAAGTTCCCTAGACGCTGTGTTGCGGAGCTGCCTACCTTCAAGGCGCCAGCCACTCTACGAACGTATTGACTGTGGTAAAGTTAATTCTACTATAGGTTGGGAAGATCAATGTTAAAAGTTTGGCAGGAAGAGAATTGTTGCCACTAGGTAAGCGCTAGAATCGGCAAGGTACGAGATTTTCTCTACTTTATACATTAAAAAACAGGATAATTGCAATAATTATAAATCAAATATAAAATAACTTCGTAATCAAGCTAAATTTTTCTCTTTTATTATTCACGTAGGGGCAGCGGTAGTGCAGTGGCTAGGGCGCTCACCTCCCACCACGGCGATCTGGGTTCGATTCCCGGTGGGTTCGCTCCCAAATTTTCGCATGTGGAATCATGCTGGACGATGCCGCTTGCCGGCGGGTTTTCTCGGGGTACTCCCGTCTCTCTCTCGCCATTGCATTCCAGCTCCGCTTCATCCTAGGATCTCATTTCATGCCATGTCCGGGGTTGACGGGCACTTACGGGTCCCAGCTGGAACGTCAGTGTTGCCTCGGCCTGGGTTAACGCTCCACTCGAGTTTTTTTTTTATTATTATTATTCACGTAGCTTAAAATTTTAATTTAACATTACCTTTTGGAACACTGCGTACCTAGCGGCGGAAATTTTCCCCATGGAGAACGCTCCCATAAGAAATTTCTGTTTGTTCCTAATCTGAGTAGAATAAACCTTAACTGTGGTGATATAAATCAGTGGTAAAAATGTTAGTTGTAATGTGTAAGCTTTCGCTGCCTTCATTTGCTCGCTTATCACCTTCCGAGTGTAGTTTTCATCGATTCGAATTTATAAAGCAGTGTGCCACATTGAATTTAATTGCGAACTTCTTATTCCAGACTAAACCGTTTATTCGATTTAATGGGAACTGCACGTTGGGAAACAAAGGCAGCTTGCAACGGCGACGAGTTCATTTCTGTTGTGTGACAAACACGAAGAATTTAAAAACCGGCCAGCTCGCGGTGTGAACAAGTGAATGGCGAGTTTGCGACTGCCCAGGAGTAACGCAACCTCGACTGGAAGGATGCAAGTCCGTACGGCGAGCGGCTGGTTAGCGGAGGAGTTGGCAGACGTGAAGTTTAACGTTGTGCTTGTGTGCAAACACTCCGTGCCAATTACTTCCCAAATAACTTTCCCCATTCTCATGTGCTCAATGATTCTGGTTACTCTGTTCTGCCGCGCGCGTCCTCAAAAATATCTCTGCGAATGTTAACTTTCAACTTCTCACAGTACTTCTTCTCCTAGTTACCCATAGGCTGTTCACAGTCAACTGAGCACTTTTGAAAGCCCTGCTTATGATCTCCTTGTATGAAAGTTGTGTAGTCTTACGCTTTATGTAAAATTAATATTGTCATGGGCCTCATCACTTTATTCAAGCATCGCTTCTGTGAAATTGTGAAATTATTTGAAAAGTAAATATATTTCAAATATGCTCATTTTTAGACTTTGATGCATAAAAAAAAGTAAATTAAATAATTTGAGTCATCACAAATGATTACCTAACACTATTTATTCTACGTATTTGTATGGAACTACTTTCCCTCCATCGTGACCACCTTTGCTGGGCGCATGTCACTCAGTGTGCCCGTTAAAATATATACAGGTAGGAGCAGCGACTTTTTTATAAGGTTGATCTCAAAAGTGCTCACTTGATCGTGGACAGCCTTTAGCAAGCTGGAACGTCCGCCAAGTACTCCAGCAACAGATTCTTACAGGAAGTGCAGATACCGTTCTCCGGTAAGACGGTTGTCTACAATAACTGGACCAATGAGTTGGTTAACAATGAAACCGCACCACGTGTTCTCTGACAAACTACGCCATGAGTGTCGCATAGCTGTACTGTCTCGGACACCGTGTTTTCCCTTCACAATGATCCATACTATCACCTCTTAACGTATGTCCGTTTCCCCCTGAAACAACTATAGGCCATCATTTACGTAATGATGTTTCCGTTTTCAAATCTTTTTGCTATACTATGCGGCAGAATAACTTACGTATAGGCTATTCACGGTAAAATGAGCACTTTTGAAAGCTCTCTCATTTGGAATAATAGTCAATAAATATAAAAAGGTTGTTAGAGGATAAAAAATGGTTGAAATAAAACAGTAACTAGGGTCTCAAAAGTGCTCACTTTACCGTGATTAGCCTATAACTTGTGTAACGCTCACGTCTGTACTCCAGCGTTTGATTCATTTATGAACATATTGTACCTCGCGCTGTGTCTGTGAGTCTGTTGAGCATTATCTGATTCTGTTTGCGAAGCTCTGGTGCAGGCCTGGTGTCCGATTGGCTACTGCATGCTGCGAAAGTTCCCCCCTTTGGCTGCGCGCAGGCTGCCAAGTAGGTTACCAGGAGCTGATTAGCGTAAGAAAGGCGTGGCAACATTTTGCTGGCCAGTGACGCAATTTTGCGGCTGAAGTTCGCGATTAAGTGGCGGTTTCACCTCTGTATTAATAAGCACTCTGTGGTCGAGTTTACCTATCTCAAGCGTTCAGCATGTCACCACCATATGTACTCTATCGGCGACAGCACGATATTTCTCAGGTACAATGGACAGACACATCAGCTCTGTGGCAAAAAGGGCTCTAATTTATACATACCGTGCTCACTCCGAGATCCGGCCAACAACTGAGCTATGTGGCATAGTGTTGGCACATTGATACCGCAGCCTGCAGCAGATACCGGGTTCGATTCCCGGTCCAGATGTCGTGATTTCGGTTTTCCGTGGCTTTCCATATTATTCCAAGCAACTGCGGGCGAGTATGGCAACTTCCTTCCTCTATCTTTATAGACCAAACCACTCGCCCCATCTTTGTTAACTCCGCTTCAAACGACATTTTCGCACCCAAATATTTCACTCAAATGACTTCGCCGTAACAGCGTACAGCACGGCGGCGAAGATTCCATGTTCTCACTTCGGGAAACCTGCTACATGGCTGAAACCGCTAAGGTGTAACCTTGGTCACGAAGTTCAAGGTTCGAATCCCTGGTAAATTATGAATTCTATAGGTTTTAGATTTACGTGTAAGGCAGTTTAGTTTACTAGCCGCCCTCTCATTAACCCTCCCTGCAGAAAAAATATTGGTTTTTGCTGTGGTGGGGACACGGCCGTTTGTTTTGCGTGAATACGTCTACGTTGACGCGCTCGGACGCCTTGATTTTTTTTTTTTTACGTTCCCGGCACCGTTTCACTCGATCATATGAGGTTTTATGGGTATCACTGGATTGCTTTTGAGATGATCTTTCCAACCGTACACGATTTCTGTATTTCGACTTGGCTTTTTGACGAATATAGGCCGACATTGTGTTGAGTTTTCTTAATTTTCTACATTAAACTCATACAATTCCACCATAACCACGCCAAATAATGTTTTTATACGCGCAATCGGTTGATCTTAACGAGAACTGTCGAATGAAACCTAAACGAGCGTCGTAGCTTCCCCTAGTCAATAGTTATACTACGCGGAAGTTATGAGACGCGGCGAAACGAACTCAAAATTGCGGCGTAACCTCCCCCCCCCCCCCCAACGCCTCGCGCGATGCTTCACAGTCCTCACTCAACGTAAAATATTTATTGATCCTTTGGCAATCGATTGGTGTGATTGAATTTTGAATGTAGATGATAGATTCGGAGCTGCAATGCCAAACTGTATCCCCCGATTATGTTATCGTCGGATTTTCTGGATTGCCTCCCACTACGGTCGCAAATTTAAAGACGTATCCACGTGAAAACGACGATAAAGCCACGAATTTGCAACCTCGTGAAATTTCTCACTCCAGTGGACCAGGTGCAGTGGACAAGGTGTCGTGCGACGGAACTGCAGCCTCGCAGGATCATTTCCGCAATCAGATGCGCGCTGTGCGGGCTGCCCTTGACTCGAGTGGTTGACCTTCGTCGCCTATAAGAGAGGAGCGTGGACCCTGCCCCAGCCAAGGCTAGGAGCGATCGGAGAGGGAGGCTTGTAATGATAGGCTACGGGAAAGAGGGGGGAGGAGGCGTGGCGGCCGGATACGCGTGCAGCCGCATGCGAAACAGCGTCGTGGTCGTGGTCGCCGCGGTGCAGCACTCGAGGTTCGTGTTCTTCTCTCTGCCCGCGCCTGCACCTTCGGGTCCACGGTCAACTGCAGTAGTACGGACACACAGCTGTTAAAGAACGCCGAGAGTAAATGGCGTAGCGTCTCCTTTGATGTTGGCGTGCCAATGTTGGAGTGGTTGCGCGAGGCTCTAGGAACGGCCCTTGCGCGTGATTGGATACTGCAAACTGTCAAAGATTCCCTATCAGCTGGGCCTTTGCTGCAGGCACATATTGGCGAAGGGCGTTCCAACATTTTGCTGATGTGTGCGGCTGGAGAGTTCCCGAGATAAGCAAATGTCCCATGTCAGTTTCATGATTATGTTCAGAAAGGCTAAAGATAAGATATCAAAGATTATATCCTGTTTCGAACCACTAGAGCACCAGTTTGGTACTCATGAAATGAGGTGAGGCATGTCGGAGATTGGCCGTGAACCTTCACATGTAAGCTACTACGCTCTCACTACGTCAGCGTGAGGCTTTGCCGTGCACGGTGGTAAAGGAAACTGCAGGAGCTGCTGTGATATGTGATTTCATCGCTGTGAGTTTGTCGGAGCCAGACTTTCACATATTTACGCTGGATCTATCTCATTAAAACAAGTAGGCCATTACTGACAACTGCGCTGAGTAAAAAAATATGGTCGTAGGCACCATCTAGACTGTCAAAATACGGACTGCCATCTATTGGGTTGTATGTACCACCAAGTTATTGTTAACATAGATAGTAATACCAACAGAACTGTTTGTTTTATTCCTGTGTGTGATTGTATTTGCAAATACACTATGGTAGCTACAGTAGAACGCTGCGTTCTACTACGGAACAGATAGTACCACCGACAGAACAAATTCGGCAATATTTGGTTTGTTTCCACAACAATCAGTGTTATAATAACCTAACATAATGTTTTGTCGCCAGTACTGGACAGATCTGTAATCGGGTTTGAGGGTAGCAGCAACATAATAATATTATGTTAGGTTATTATAATCTTAGTTCTTGTGGGAACAATACATATATCGTTGAAGTTTTTCCATTGGATGGACTATCTGTATATAAGCTGTTCACGGTAAAATGAGCACTTTTGAAAGCTCTGCTTAAGACCTACTTGTATAAAAGTTGCGTATTCTTCCGTCTAATGTAAAATTAACATTGCCATGGTCCTCAATAACTTTTAAGATGCGTCGGTCAAGTGAAACGGTGAAATTATTATGAAAGTAAATATTTTACAAATTTGCTAATTTTTTACATTTCGAAGCTTAAAGAAAAACTTTCCGCAAAATAAAGTTATCACAAATTGTCACATAATTTTTATTCGACGTTAAGATATGGAACTCCCCTCCATCGTTACCAACTTTACTAGGCACAAGTCACTCAGAGAACCCATTAAAATATATGCAGGTAGGAGCAGTGACATTTTTTAAATGTTGATTTCAAAAGTGCTCACTTTATCGTGAACAGTCTTTAGTAGTAGGTACGCAGTGCTGTGCTGCAGCACCCAGGAAATACTATCACAGAGAAAACGATCTGCTGGCATTACTAGCTGTGTGAACAATATTTAGCTGGCAACTACAACCCATCAGATGGCTATCGCCGTTTTAACAGTGTAAATGGTTCCTACAACCAAATTTTTTCTCAGTGTGTGACACTTTAATAAAGTTTGTTTTGTTAGGTACTATCTGTTACATTGAGCGCCAAAATATGGTTGTTGGCTGCATAGAGTATTCCCAGCATGGTAGTCACGTTTATAAATACGCTGCACGTTGAAATCACAGTTTTATGTTTTCTTCCCGCAGGAGCACTTTCGTCTCTCATACGACTTGTGCAATACTCAGCGTTTCGTTTTTTTATTTCAGATTGAATGTGTTTCATTTGCGATATAATTTTTTTCTGTTGGGTTATCGTATGACAAACGTTCTAGCCGGTGAAAATCCTTGATACACATAATGATTATAACTCAGAGCATACTTTAGGCACACGTCGTACAATACGTGCGTGCGTCAAATTGTGAGACATAACTTAAGTATATGAAGCTTTATAAAATTCTCTTTTCGGAGACGTGGCAGCGTATTCGTATGAATATCTTTGTGGAAGTCGCATGGAATTAAATAAAAAAATTGCTGATTATTAACACTCGAACCTTATGCCTGTAGAGTGACCGAACGTCAACTTATTCCTAGTTATAATTTATCCCCCTGGTTGCTGTGTTTTTATGATGATATTTTATTCTTTCAGGTTACACTTATTGCCATAAAACCAGTCGAACCCAAAACGAATTATCTACAGGAGGCTGAATATGATATGCAAGCACCATTACGGGTATAGGCTGTTCATGGGGAAATGAGCATTTTTGAAAGCCCTGCTTATGATCTACGTTGTGTATTCCTTCGCCGTATGTAAAATTAACATTGTCATGGGCCTCATCACTTTACTTCTGCTTCGGTCAAATGAAATTGTGAAATTATAAAGAAAGTAAGTACTTCACAAATGTGTGTTAATTTTTACACTTCGATGAATTAAGAAAACAAATTGAAAGAAATAATTTTAAGTTATCACAAATGGTTACCTAACACTTTTTATTCGACGTTGAGATATGGAGCTACTTTCCATCCATCGTTACCAACTTTACTGGACGAATGTCGCTCAGTGCGCCCATTAAAATATATGCAGGCAGGGGCAGTGACTTTTTTATAATATTAGTTTCTCAAGTGCTCACTTTATCGTGAACAGCCTTTAGTATTGCAAATCGATTAAAGTTTGGTACAATTGACCGCGTATAACTTCAACCAGGGGCTACCGCTATACCCATGATAACGAGAATAGTCACAGGGCAAAGCTGTATGCAGTGTAATAGGTGTCTGTGTGTGTGGAGGGAATTTTAATGAGTTCTATGGCTTCATGCGCCTTCCTTGGTGGCGGGTTTCCTAAGGGCAGTTTTCCAACTCCATAATCCCCGCTTACATAAAGTTTCCCAGGACTCATTCTATTTTGCCGACGCTATTCCTTGGTCATTCCACGGTCTCCAGAAATATTGAATATAGTACATGTATGGAGGCAGCTGAGATGAAATTTTCAGCCACTTGACTCAACGCAGGACTGTATCATTTCATGTATACACACAAAAGGTTGTGCAACCATGTGTTAAAGGTACTTTTCAACTGCACAGTTTTGCTCGAATAAACGGCACCGATTGTATTGTTGTTGTAGTTTTTTTTCTCGTTATTTTTGTAATCATTCTGGCAAGTTATATTCCGTTTTGATGTATCCTTCTGAGTACAACTTTTTTTCATAGTAATGAGTGCGATTAAAAGAAATAGGAACAGAAAGCTACGAAAATCACATTTAAAAGTCATTACACAAAAATGATGCACGCTTTCATCATACTATTCTGAAACCATTTGGTGTCATAGTTTAAAATTTTAAATTATTACTTTTACAGACACTTGTGAAACTTAAGTGGCATTTAGAGGGAAGGTAGAGCATTCGATAAATGCATGAAGGTCGGCCATATCACGACCTCTAACACCAACATATACCGACTGAAGGGCCCTTTTAACTTATCGCAGCGTGGTGAATCTTCAGAACGTGCCGAGAACACGATCTACTTCGGGCCTCAAGGGGTAGTAAACTGTATGTCCTCGTTAACGACCCAGATAGTTCTGTTCGGTGCTGAACGCCAGGTCGGTCTAGGAGAGGGAGGGACTATATAAACGTGTACAAAGTGCCTGCAGATGTTATCGGGTAGTTTATGTATGATTCGTAACTAGATTCAACCCGCGTAGAGGGAGTAAGCAAGTATAATATCGATCCCAGCGACATGAATATGGAATCCAGTTACTCTCTTCTCCCCCCTGCCAAAACTTGCCGCAGAGAAATTACAATTTCAAATGAGCGCGATGTTTCGCTTCATCATTCCTTGCTGAAGGTCCGCCAGATTCGGATATCGCGCCGTTTCGTCGAGGTTCTCCCATTTGTTACTACCCGTTGATGAGAAGAGGCTTTCAGAATAATGACAGGAGTGACCAATCAAAGGACAAGTTTCAGGCTGAGGTGGACCGAATAACACTTAAGTTGCCACTTTACACGGGCAGTTTATGTGTCAGAAGGCCTATAAATCCGCGACGCTACAGTCACGTGCGTTAGATTCCTGATAGCATCTACGTGCAAGGCACTTAACTTACATGCTGATTTTCCGTCGTCATTGTACATGTATATGACTTTCGGAACTTCCTCAATATTTTCATACCCTATTAATAGCCATCATTCATGCTACGCTTAAACACCCATTTCGCCATTTTCTCTCTTTCTAAAAACACAAATAGAGAGGAAGTGATAAAACGACTAATGCGAATGTTAAAAACACTTTCTTACGCACAAAATATATTTTTTTTTTTACCAAAGATGAGCATACCAGTCGATGGCTAAGGACTATGCGCTCTTGAATCTTTTTGAAAACACAGTTTTCTGATAAAATGATACTGGTACAGATATTGTACATTTAACGATTATTCGAATACCAAGGACACTGAGAAAAGGGTTTTGTTGAATCAAACAACACATGTTTGGTGCAACCAAATTATTTGTTTGTATAGGGGCAATGAAATATTTTGTTGCTGAAACCAAATTATTTTGTTGTTCTCATTCGGTTGCCCCAAACTGTAAGATCTGGTTGTTGCAGCTAAAGATTTGTTTGGCTACACGTACATTAAACATTTTGGGCCGATATAAACCTGGTTCACCTGCGTCCGAGCGCTACGCCTTAGTAATTTCAGCTAATGTAACAACTGACGACGCCGGAAAACTTTTTAATAAATATACTGCTAATATTGGGCAACGTGTTCCAACAAATATTTCAAGTTTTGCCGCTTTACTTGTCAGTTTCTTGTTGCATTGTTTCATTAATGTGTTTCCACGATTGTTAAGCATCAATAGAGGCACTAACAAACGCGGTTACTAACCTAATTGTCACAAAAAATCAAAGAAACTCTCGAGCTGTATTTTCGAACGAAGGCAGTCAAATGAGTGGCCAAACAAATATATACAGTTGATTCAACAAAATGTTTAGTTGACAGTGTAATTTTTTTTTTTTTTTGCCCAACATACAAATTTTGTTTATTCAAACATATATTCTGCCAGACGAACAAAAGTAACTTTGTTGCTTTTCAAACTTTGTTTGATCAACAATATATTTTGTTAGGGCAACTAAATATATATTTGGCCTTATACAAACAAATATTTCGTTCTATTTTCTCTCAGTGAACCTCACACTTGGACGTAACCTGAAGGAACTTAGGTCATGGTGAATGATCTTGTTCACTCGGCGTAACAACTGGTCCCGGGTCGCCCCCTTGGGGTAACCTGCGATGAATGCTCTATGTGTGTTGACTCCATTTGAAATTAGCCGGGCCCGAATATTCTCGTGTGCTCTACCAACTCCCGTGTTTATATTACGACGTTAGTTCTTTATGGTTATCGAGAAAGTTAGATTCCTTTCCCATTGCCTTCTTGATATGGCGATCGTGACAACGGAAATATTATATCTACTGGTGGGATTGTTACGTGTTCTGTGTTCAACTCGTAGTACATATGTCTAGCAGCATAGAATCTCCATCAATCGTTCATGCTGTTTAATGTCATCTAACTCGAACGTTAAGAAATTACACATTTTCTTCTCGTGTGTTCTGTGTACTCGTAAATTGAGTTGGGGGAAATGTGTAGTTTTTGATGTAATAGCTTGCTTTTTAGCCTACTTTCCAAAGTCCCTTTTCTGGCTGTGTGTATGTCTGTATGTGCGTGTTCCTCCCTTTCAATTTTTGAACGCGTTAACCAAATTTGACCAAACCCAATACACATATAGTACTTATTAAGAACTCCCGCATTTATAGTTTTCGACCACGCCGAGTACTTACTTTCAAAATGGTGGCCATTAAATATTTTGGACAATATGTAATATCTCGCTCACTATTCAGCCGATTTAAACCAAATTTTAATGCTGGCAGAGCATCGTGTAGTCATTAAATTATGAGATGGATATTGATGTTAGCCGCCATTTAAAAAAAAAAAGCACCAAATGAAAAAGTAAATATTTTACACTATATCTCAAAAACTATAAAACCAATTCTCACTCAATTTGGCAAGTGAGTATTACGGTGGTAGGCCAGATAAACGTAAATTATTGAAATTGATTACGTTCTTTTTTTCAAAATGGCGGCTATACAAATATTTTAGGTTTATGTGGTATATCTACCATACCATTAATTTACTTCGACCAAATTATATATGTTAAAGCACCTGTCATAATCATTATATATACCAACACGTAGCTACTTTTGTCAGCCATTATGTAAAATAGCGGCACACGATTAAATAAAGTTTTCATGTCATATCTCGGTGAACATGTAAGCGATTCCTTCAAAATTCGGCAAACAAGTATTACTGCAGTATATCATGTTAAATTGTATGTTTTACGTATGCCAGACACCTACTTTCAAAATGGCGGCCACATAGTCATCTCAGCTTAGAATGCTAGATCGTCGAAACCATGCAATCAATTCCAACTTTAATGTTTGTATCCTGGCAGTAAATACTACTACTATGAAAGACATTTACACGAAACATCTTTTTTCCCCCATTTTGTAAAATAGCGTCACACGATTAAATGAAGTTTTTATGACATTTCTCGGGAAAAATTTGACAGCTTACTTACCAAATTTGTCAAACAAATAGCACTGCATAAGGTGGTTAAGGTGGTGTAAATTAGTTTGTTTTCAAAATGGTAGCTATATAAATATTTTAGCTCAGTATATTTTACTAACGAAACAAATTCCAACTTAACTTTGCATGCTGGCAGTAGCTATTAAAACCAACTGTGTAAGTACAGAGCCTCATTTCTCTGCCATTTTGTAAGATTAGCCCCACCAATAAAATTAAAGTTTTTACGTCATATCTTGGGAAACAATACATCCATTCTTACCAAATTTGGCGAATAATTTGTATTGTGGTAGACCATATAAATATGTGTATTTTTAAATGACACACACTTATTTTCAGAATGTAATTTTAGCTTAGTGTGCTATATTTACGGATTATATTATCAATTTTAATTTAACTTTGTGTACAGGTAGTATATAAACGAATGTGCTAATACATAACTTTTTCTCCTCCATTTACGAAGCTCATCACATGAAAGATATAGAGGGTTTTTGTTATATCTCAGGGACCAATCAACCGATTTACACCAAAGTCTTCATACAAATAGCACCATGATAGGCCATGTAAACTGTCATGTTTTAAGTGGCTCAGTCACTTATTTTCAATATAATAACTGTATAAATATTTTAGTTTAGTAAATCTATCATTCGAAACATTACACTGATTAAATCCGAAGTAGATACTTGGATTCCAACCTCCGTATCTCAGAGCCATCTCGAAGCCGTTGTTAAGGAAAAACTTTTTGGGTAGATGCGAATAGATTATTTATTAGACACGCTAGAAAAGTATCTTGGAATTAATATTTTGGGTTGAATTATTGAGCTTATATCAACCATTTATTGTATTGTAAAGGGTATGCAATGTAATATAATTTAATGGCATTTATCTAAATGTTATCTAAAACACTCTAATATGTGGGGCTGTAAAAAAACTCACTACACGACACTAGTTTCATATGTTTCAGGTTTCATTTCTAATGATATTGCTTCCAACGAAACGACAAGTACCACCTACCAACTCAGCTTTTAAGAACTTATTTAAAAATTAATCACATCCCTGTTGAGGAAAGTAGGCTCATTAGTTGTATCAGTAACTTATTGTTAATTGACGCAGCTGTTATTTTGACTGTTTTTAACTGGCCGATTAGCCACGTTTTTTGTGTAAATGTACGGTGGTTTTATTAGTTGCTGATTATGCCGTTTTTATAATAGTTCGTTGTATGTAAACGTAACGAATTAATTCACCCGTGAGCTACGTGATTTTCCTTAACATTTGTGTTTCAGCTGATTTCGCAAGAAAAATGTATTGCCTTATGAAGTAAAAATTAATTATTTTCACATTTCCTTAAAATAAACATGTTTAATATTTAGACTTTACTTTTGTTTCCCATGAAGTTAGAGTTTGTTAGAGGATTTGCTTAAGAAATTGTTTACAGTACAAAAATTAGTTTCCGTCTGTTAAATATTTTCTGCTTTTGAACTCTGCCTTATTGGAGATTATTATTATTATTATTATAAAGATTTTATTTTTCTCAGCTTTAAACTATTTCTGAAAATTATTAGTTTTAGTGATAGTTTTTTCGTCGGTTTCGATATGAATCGTCTGCTCTGCAGAGTGTCTACAAGATTGACAAAAACATAGATTGTGTTACAAAATAATATTATTTCGCGTGCAATAGTAATTAACGACGCAAGTAGGTCGGGTTGAACCTGTAGAAAAAACGCAGAAATACTGTAATTTTTTATTTAGAAGTCTACGGCAAGTGATTCCTTTACTTTCAAATGAGTTTCATTTTCATTGACTACGTAATACAGCAAATGTAATTAGGATGGTCGACGAAAATGTAAATTAGTGGTAGATACTCAACGTCGGAGTTCCATCTGAGAATTAACTTAAGTTGTCTCTTCGTCGTGTTTATCGCGGCTTTTGAAGTGCATTTTATATTGTCCTGATTTTGAATTTACATATGGCAATGACCCTTTTAGTAATAACAGCAAGGGTCACGCCTACCATAGAAGAAATACAGTAATGTATTTTCCCAACTTCTAAATATCGGAGAGTGGATGTTGCCCTTTTTTTTTTGTTCCTACTCTTAATCGCAGCTCAGACGTTGTTCACTTTAGTTTTCGCAATCGATGTACAAATTTTTAATTGGATAAAATAAGAAATTGCTACTTAGGGAGTGGCCTGTAAGGTAGTGTTCAAGTTTTTTACGTACCGTGAATTCTGTCATTTCACAATTTAGTCAACAACTTCACACATAGTTAAAAGGTCACACTCTCTCCCGTTCAGCGTTCGAGCGCCCTCTCGTAACGAGTTTATCCGAGTTTCATTTAATTTATTCCTCCTTGGGCCGAACTCGCTGCACCGTTGTCTCGGACTAAAAGTTCCCCCTAGTATAGGCTATTCACGGAAAAGTGAGCACTTTTGATAGTCCTCTCATTTGGAATGAGAGTCAAAGAATATATTTTATTTTAGCCTTAGACGTTAACTTCCTAGTGCGATGGAATATACACACTCTGTTTATTACTTACATGGCAATAATTATTTTTAAAATGTGGTTAAAGGTTAAAAAATGGCTGAAAAGAAAAAGCAACTAGGTCCTCAAAAGTGCTTACTTTACCGTGAACAGCGTATACCCGGCCTTTGGCTGATGTCACAACTTTGGCAGGGACAATAAAAACAAGTTCAGGACTACTGAAATGTACGGAAACGTTATAACGTTTCTGTGTAATTCTCATACATGTGTTCAAGTGTGGACATGACCCAGAAATTCAAACTTCAATGCTGAATGCTGCAATACTTAATGTAAATAAAGTCTAGTGTAAATGCAAGCGGAAGTGCTATCTATGTATACTACCACGTGAAATTTCGGAAAATTCAATATTCAAAATTTAGTGATAATTCCTGTTACAGAACATTATAAAAAATCTTAAAAATGAGTAGGAGGTATGGAGAAAAGGGATAAAAGATAATAAATGCAGCTTATTTTCCTCCCAAAGTTGTTGCAGTCTACTAGAATATTGTGACTGTCGTATTTCTGCTCGGTGGAGCTGAATATTCGTGGTTTATTTACTACTGCGCAGATCCTCTTAACGTCTTGATTGGGCGTGTCCATTCCAAACTAGTGACTCTGAACTTCCATTTTGACTTCTCCAAGGTCTCTACCGTCTAAGAATGGCGGCTTGTGTTGGTTGAGGGGGCGGAGAGGGGAGGGTTGAAGAGATTGTTTGCCTTCCCAGGTTTATGACGTAGATCCGGCCTCTTGTTATGGAAGGTTTAATGGATTATTGGATTATGTCTGCACTTAACGGTGGTCCTTGGTTCTCCACTGCAAATACCGGTTTTATTCTGTCATCGCTGCGATCAGTAGTGAAATTCGTTTCTGATGGATAACCACTGATCAATTAATATGAGAAATAAATATATTTACTGTAGTCACTGTTTGTATTCTGCAGTTTAACGTAATTTGACAAAGTATTTTAAAAAAATTCCATGTCCAGGATTTGAATTTAGATAATCCCGCTACTGGACCGTTACCTTACTAAGCGACGCATCAAGCAAATGTTTACTTCAAAGAGGAAAAAATACATGTATTATATTTTTATCGAAAAAATTTGGCTTTCAATTATACACTTTTTTCTCGTTTTTAATTTAATTGCTAAAATTAGAATTCTTAAAGCAAATAGTACCCACATATAAATGCACTCATTTTACCACATTTAATGCAGGTTAAACATTCAAACCGAATGCTATGATGATTATGCGAAAACGAAATGAAAGACGTAAAAACGGAATAAAAGACTGGATGTTCATGTTGCCTCGTAAAATGGTATTATAAAAGACGAAAATCGCATTTAAAAAATGTTATGGGTTATATTCGTTCATGCGTTGTTATTTCATTTGATACATAACTATCCATCAGTCAAAAAACGAATTACTGAAGAACAGCGAGTGAAATGGTTGGCGAATCAATGGAAAATGTCACAGAATCAATAAATGAAGGAAAACTTGCTCTTTTTCAATAATTCATCAGTTAAGTTTATTGAAAAGACTGTTCAATAAGTCAGATGCTGTTAACTGATTTAAACAGTGACATTCTCAGTGATTCCAATAGAGTGTAGTGCCAATAGTTACAAACTTAAACTTTTTCAGACCCACTTTCGTTTACGATTTTAGGTTTTGCAAACAAGAGATCTTATCATGCGTGCTGTACTTAAGGTAGTACAGTACCATCTGGCAGTTTTGAAAGTTTTTAATTTCAAAGACACGCTGTAAAAAAAATTGTAATTTTTACTGTCAATTGTTAGTAATTTTGCAAATGCTTGTAACAGTGCAAAGACTTCTCTTGTAAAACTACTCGTTTTCAAAACTTCAAGGGCTGTGTTTGTACTATACTGACCCGTATCCACAAGCTTCAGCAAAATGGTGGACACTCAGCAACGTAAAACTGTATATAGCTGCCTGTGCAAGAACTATGGGTGATGTAAAGTGTAGTTGCGTGCAAAAAGAAATGTATTGCAAGTTTGAATGACGTAAAACACTTAAAAACAACTCAAATAATCGCAATACAACGACAATTTCAATAAAATGACCGTACTATTCATTAAATGTTAATGTTTTCTCTTAAATCGGCTCTCAAGAACTCGTTAAGAGCCGTCCAAATATCTTAACTCAACAACAGAACTATATATAAATTTAGGCCCTACCTAATATTCTTAACCAAATAACTTCATTAATATTTTGTAGCTACTTTCAGCTATATTTGCTATAAAAATGAGTGTTAAGTTAGGAAGTCAAGTTGGTCTTCTGTGGTTAAAGGTGTCAGGTAATAATACAAGTAGTAGTCCCCGTGCTGCCAAAAATTAATTTTTTTTTTTTTTTTTTTTTTTTTTTTCGTAAATTATATTTTCAATTTTTTTTTTTAAGTTATTCTCTGTTATTAATTCTATCGCATTTGTTTTCTAGTAAAAACAAATAAATTTATGTACACTTCTCAAAAATGTAAATTGTAATACAAGGCTGTCATTTGTTATATTATAAATAAATGTTTTGAATATTTCACAAGGAAACTCTTTGTAGTTTTACAAAGGATTTTCTTGGCAACTGGGTATCCAAGGATTTTTCTTGCAAAAGTACAAAGAAATTTTTACGAGTGCACTAACCCTGGCCTCCTGGCTCAGGTGCCAACTTTTGGATGGACTCAATTCCCGGATAATGCGTTGTCATCTTTGTCGTTTCTGAATATATTTAGTTTGGATTATTTTTTCATCTGCGTTCCAACTAGCCTTCCGACATAAAAGCGGGAGCAACTATACGCCCAGTCAAAAATCAAACACATTTAATTTGTTGTAGTTAACTTGAGTACGACGTTATTACGTTGTTTCCGGCCTTATGTTCACCCCACTGTCCTGGTGAGAACAGAAGCTCAAACATTATTTTGCCTAATGATATGGTTAGTCTCGTGACAACTCTGATCAGTTACGACACCGGCGAGTCGTTCATCTCAGAATACTAAGCTTTCGGATTTGTGGCCATGTTTTCGTATATAGGTTGCTCATGGTAAAGTGAGCACTTTTGAGGCCCTAGTTACTTTTTCCCATGAGCCATTTTTTTATTATTCCACCACTTTTTAAAATAAACATATCCATGTATGTATTATCACAGTGTATGTATTTCACTGGACTCGAAAGTTAACGTCTAAACCTACAATAGAATATATTTATTGACTACTTATTCCAAATGAGAGGGTTTCAAAAAATGTTCACTTAACCGTGAATAGCCTATACGCTTATTACATTGAGACATGTACCCACGAGCGTGGACATGATGCAGTAGAAGCGCGGCGATGGAAAACTATATTTGTGATTATTTTAGTGTTACATAAATTTTAAATTTATTTGTGGTTGTCGTATTCAGGACCTATTGATGCTAAAATGAAGTTTATCACGTGACATTCACCTTATCTAACTAATAAAGATTCACTTCGTCTGGAGAATATACCTTTCGGAGGAAAGTGCCATTATTGCATGAAAGTACGTCCGAAACTGCATCCCATATGAAATTCCGAGCAGACATCAAAATATTACATGTGATATTTACTACAAATTGCGGAAAACAAAGTGTAAATGATAATTTAAGTATTTTCTGGATTTTATTTAGCTTAAGCAACATATGCTTAACAGACCTACAACAATTAATTAATTTTTGAAGGGTATTTGTATACTTACATATTACGTTACTGATTGCGACAGTGAACAGTTATTCTGACCATTTTCTTCTGTTGTGTCAGTTTTTAAGTCATAATTTGAAAGAAAAACTGCATTGTATACACTTATTGCCATAAAAATTGGGACACCATGTAAAAATATTGTGTAACAGTGAAAGTTTGTAAATGGCACATTTAGATATGACGTATAAACGGTTAAAGTGTTGTATAGTGGCGCCCCCGTCGCTCTTCGTGTGGGGTGTATAAATAAACCTCAAAAAATCTGTATGGTGTTATATCAGACGTGATTAATGGGCTATTAGCGTCCCGAGAGGACGCACGAACAACTGACATAGTTTTAGAGAGGCCATATTTCCTGTATTAATGTTTCTTTTTTTTTCGGCAATTTTTCATAAGGTGAGAAGCGGGTGGGCCAAACTTATCGGCAGCTGTTGAGTTCTCGTAGTGTCACTACTTTTTTTTTCCCCCGCCAACAATGAACGTTTTTCAACAATACGACGTGTAATTTTGGCGTGTCGTAGCGGAGAACGTGAGGTGGCACGGCCGGGTTGTGGTGGCCGTATCGTGTTCGACGGCTGCTGTGCAGCCCCACGTCGTTGTGACAGAGTGCCCGCTGGCCGACCTTGGGCCCGGAGTCACGTCCGCTGTACGTGGCAACACGCGCCGGCCGAGCTGGCCGATCCTCAGTCCCCTGTCCGAGGCGTGGTTCTTCCTCCGGAGCCTTCTGCGCACGTAGTGTTGGTAAGTGCAGTCGAAACCCCCGCCAGTGACGTCAACCCGTCAAGTCGGTTAGTGCGGTACGCTTCTGCAGACATTCAAGACAAACTACAAGGGGAAGAGATTTGGACGGCTCTTAACACCGAGGTGAGTATGGAGCAGCTTCGAGATGTAATGGCTGGGGAAAGGGATATCCCCGAGGAAACCCGCCTACCAGCGGCATCGTCCGGCACGATTCTCACATCCGGAAATCCGGGGGCGACCCCGCCGGGAATCGAACCTTGTCCTAGAGATGGGCGTTATTTAACGTAACAATTATAATAAACTGTTGCAAATTGGTAACGTCTCGGATGGCCTCACTTAATTAAACCAACGCTTGACTACTGCGCATGCTTAAAAGTAATTTTTTGGAACGTCTCGGCTGGCAACTGTGCACATGCGTAAAAGTTAATTTTTAGAACGTCTTGGTTTGCAACTGTGCGCATGCACGGCTGTTATTTCTTGAAACGCCTTGCTTTGGAACGTTGAACCATGTAATTGTTATATCCCGGAACGTCGGGACAGGCGAGAAATATTTCACAGTAACCTGTTACAAAAATAACACGTTACTGGAACGCGTTACTTACTTGGAACTGGAACGATGGAACTCGTTATATGAAAGTAACTGTTTAGCCCATCCCCACCTTATTCGCCTTGGTTGGAGGCGAGTAGTCTAACCACTACACCACCGCGGTCCGAAGACAAGATAGAAGGGAATTGATTATATTCATCACGGCATGAACACCCGTTTTGTTGGTCTCTTTGTTTTCCCACTTAGCTTCGTCCTGGTGGTCCAAAATACAACGTACGCTGCACTGTACTGTCACTAAATGGGTGGGGCCACGGTGCTGCAGCGGCTAGAGAGCTCGCCTCCCAGCAAGGAGAACCTGTTTCGATTTCCGGAGGGATCACTTGGCAGTGATGCCATTCTCCCGGCGCGTGCGGTTGGAGTTCGCGGAATAAGCTGTTCTTTCACCTCTATTTTTTTTAACTACTTTTCGGCAAAGAGCTGTAAATTTCACGAGTTCATTTGGGCGTAAGCTAGATTTCGAACACTTGCCAGATTGTGTTACTTTCACAATCGGCCCACTACTCATTTTGGCACCTCCTGGAGGACTTTCAACAAGTAATAAACATACAGCAGAATGCAGACCTTATCGCGGCCTCCATCTAGGGCAGCAAGGAGCCACTGTGCTGTTGATGCCTACTTGATTATACAAACTAATATGAAGTACAACCTAGGGCACCAAATTCACGAGATTTTTCAGTCTTTGTATGAGTTAGGCTTCCGGATGTGTAACCAATTTAGACGATTACAGGTTTAAGGTAGGGAGTGTTTTCATTTTAAACTGTGGTGGTCTTTTGCCTGGTACGTTGGCGCCTATTTGAATCTATAGTAAAGGCTGTTCGCGATAAAGTGAGCACTTTTGAAATTAACCTGCATGTATTTTAACGGACGCATTGAGTGACATGTGTTCAGTAAAGTTGGTAATGATGGAGGGGAAAGTAGTTTCATATATTAACGTCGAACGAAAAGTGTTAGGTAACCATTTATGATAACTTGAATTATTTCTCTCGCTTTCTGTATTTTTTTATTCATCGAAGTGTAAAAATGAGGAATTTTGTACAATATTTACTTTTCTAATAATTTCACAGTTTCATTTGACCGACGCATGAACAAAGTGATGAGGCCCATGGAAATGTTGATTTTACGTAAGGCGGAAGAACACACAACGTGTATACAAGTACAGCTTAAGCAGGGCTTTCAAAAGTGTTCATTTTACCTTGAATAGCTTATACTGCACTGTTGATTTATCTCTTCTGCAGTTTTTCTCAGTTTCGTCTCTATGTCGATCTTGTAGCCTTCCGCTGAGTTTACACTAAAATTAATCCATTTGCAGGGTTTCGTGTCTTCCTCCGAAAGTTGGTCACAGAATAAATGTATCAGTTTATGTTTTTGATTCAAAATATCCATTTACGTATTTTATGTTCAGTGTTTTTTTTTAAACGCATTTTGGTTTGTAGACAGCGAATGATTTTTTTTCTACTTTTCGAGTAAATGGAGGAGTGTTTTCTGCTGTCTGTTCTCCATATGTTCGGCAAATCCGGATTTTTTAGTTTCGACTTTCTTAGAGTGGTTTGTGTGTTCCTTAGCATGTGCTGGAATTGGCGGTTAGTTTCTCCAACGTATTCATACTCATTCGCACGGCGTTTGATAAAAACAGTTCTGAATTTGTAGTTTTTCTGTGGTTGGTTTTACCTTTATGTGAATGTAAGGGTGTTCTGAGATCATATTTGTTACCCAGTCGTCTTACTTTTTTTTTTTCTGGGAGGCTACTGAAGACTAGTGAATAGTTACTGTTCCTTTTGGTTTTTAAAACATTTTCTGTGGACTGACATGCGATTTTTAAAAATATTTTTATGTGTTGTTTTTTATAGAAATAGGGTAATTATTAGCAAGAAGTTCCTTGTGTATAAAAATGAATCAAGTTTTGATTGAAGGCTATCTCAGCCCGGTTAACTACATTAAGTACTATGTTAGTTTTGTGCACACTGAGTGGTTATAGTTAAAGTGGAGTTACTGGTCATTGTGTATCGTTTTCCACGCACTTTAGTAGTATTTTTTTTTGTGGTTTTCCTTGTATGCTGGGACATCTAATAAAGGGCTGGTACGTATGGTTTCCTTTTCATATACGAACTGTGTCTAATAGCTGGAGTGAATGTAGGAAATCTGCAAATTAACTTTGTTTTTGATAAATTTGCTGTTGGTAAAAAGCACCAAAACAACATAACTTGACTTGAGATGGAGTGTTCTGCTATGGGGACATTACTGAATGGGTTTTGAATCCATGTTCATTAGATGTCAGCTGGTGCTATTTCTAGTATTGTAGCTATGGAGGTGAACTAATCATAATATTTGGCGAAAGTAAATGTCTAACCTGTGTTCGCTTCAACAGTTTTTAACAGGAATTTAATAGTTTTTGCCATGGAGAATTGCAAGTGCTGATAGTATGTTGCAAAGAGACGCCTGATTTAGGAACTTTTGAGGTTTTTTTGGTGTAAGGTGGCTTGCTGCTGTGTGTTGTAGATACTCTTGTCGATTTTTCTTTGATAATACTCGGTGATTTTTAGATACCTTTCTATGTTGCTGGTTGAATATTCATCCATACGCATTATTTGTCCGAGGTAATTATTTTTAATATGTTATATTATGTTCTAGGACGACTCTGGCACGGTTCTTATCTCAGGAATGACTACGATGTCAGAATCGGATTTTAGTGGTTTGATGGCTTTGAATTCGTCCGATAAAATATTGGATTTTTCGTGATCCAGGCGATATTTCATCGTTCACGCAGTCCAACTAAACTCTTCTTGTTCGATTGCTGGCAACTTTTTTATGACATTCTCTATAGCTGAAACAATATATAGTGCAGGAACTCGACAAGGTGCAATGCTGAAGTTCAACACTTTCTGTAAAATGGATTTTTTCAGTGGTAGTTTCATCGGTTGCATTTATGACACTATTTATGTTCTGTGACGTCTGAGAACTGTTTTTGTTTGCTAAGTATCTTTGCATGTCAGCGACTCTATTTGAAGTATATTTATAAATTACATTTACGTTTTCGAAGGTGAACATTTTTTGGTCTTAAATGTTTGTTTATTTTATGTATTAAATATTATGATCAGAGTTGTTAAATAAAAGTAACAATTTAATGTTGATGTTAATACCTATATTTCATTTAATTTCTATGTGTAACACAATCGAGCATCCTTTCCGGGTTTTTTTTTTTTTTTTTTTTTTTTTCATTTGGCGCAACTGAAATTATTCTCTGAGTCGAATAACTGCGTTACGTCCTAAAACATTTTGCGGATACTAACGCCGCTAAAACGTTGCAAATATGTGGTGTAGGCTTGGTTGTAAGAGTATAGCTATTTTTTAACACAAACACTTTCAGTACTAAATTTTTAAATACAATTTTTTTCAATAAAACAGTAGTGTTTGTATTTTGAAACTATGTAAGATGAAAATGCTTTACGGTAAATAAACATCGTTTATGTGGTTTGGAGCACATTCGTAAGTTGAAAGCGAATAAATTGATACAAATATGTGAAATTTAACTACAGACCTTTATAAACTGCTCTCCCAGAGTAATGAAAACTCTACCGATTGATTCATTAACTGAATTTCATTTATTAAGAGCAATTACTATCTGTTTACAGCTAACTACGTTTATCTGCATAGTAAAGCCGTAGTGCATTCCACAAATTCCTCATTCGAGTGTAGCTTTTTAGGCGAGTCTTCAGTGAGTACTGTTTATTTGATTAAAATTAATCATTTAGCTGCACTATAACGCATCTAAAAATATTATACCTTCACAGAACTATTTTTTATTATATTAGTTTTCCATGAATAGCAGCTAAAACTGACGTATTACTTACCTAGAAGTACCTGAAACCGGTGTTATGGATTGGTAGTCCTTTCTTTATGGAGCTGTATCTCGGATAATTTTACATATTTTCAATGAATCTTTGAAAAACCACTCCTGCCCTAGCCTGCGTATTTTTAACGTAAATCACTCGTTGACGCATACACAGTAATGTTGCCGACCTACGTGACGTAGTTGGGTGGAAGGCAAGCGTTCAGTGCGCAATGGTTTCTGGACTCAAACTTTCGGGTAAGGCGTTGATTTGTGTACTGTCATAAATTTCATGATTGGTTTTAGTTTAATTAGTAGTAAGCCCCTCCTGTCTTCACGAGCCTTCCGTACGAAACAGTTAAAAAAAACATGGTACAACCAGAAATGATGACAGGGAGTTATGAAAAGTAATTATGCTACGTAAGTGTGTAACTTAAATTACAATTTTTAGATAAAGTGCAAATGAAATCGGAATATTTTTTTTTAAGTATTGTACTTAATTGTGTTCCCAATTATTTTATCGCGATATTTAACAGCGCATTTGTACTGTTAATTGAATTCAAATGTTCGTTTACTTTACATAGCGTAATATTACACAGTGAGCTGAAAGAAGAAACGGAACACGCGTCTTCGGAGTGTTCAGTCAACCTTGAACCAACCGAAGTTGTGTTGTTATACCACACAATATTTAGGATACATAAGAGGAAGTTTGGCGTGTATAGCGAACTCCACCGCACACACGCCAGTAAAATGGCCTCGCTGGCAAGTCATATGGTGGAACATCGTTAAGCCAACCAGTGCCTGGAGACCAACTTTCTAAGGCGGCAGCCCGGCCAACAGGGAATCTTCGGCGGCACGCAATAGCCAATCAGATGCAAGGTCCGTTTCCATAACCTCGTGTGCCCAGTGACCAAGCGGTTACGCCCACATCAGTAACTTCATGCATTTAACTTTCTACGGTCGCCAGCAGGAAATTATGTATTTCAAATGTATAAATGGAAGTACTCAATTAACCCGTGTATAGACTGCTCACGATAAAGTGAGCACTTTTTAAGGCCCTCCCACCAGGCATTGAACACTAACGTATATGTTTTATTGCAGCCTCAGGCATTAACTTTTGAGAGTGGTGAAATATACGTCGTATTTATTAGTCACATTGCAATGTTGATATTAAAAAGAGGCAGAAAGATAAACATTGGCTAAAAGGAAAATTCGGAAGGGCCTTAAAAAGAGCTTACTTTATCGTGAACAGCCTTACCAACCGTAGACGTCAAGTTTTTCGTGTGCTTTGGGACGGCCGACCCCAGGTCGTCGTGGATCGAGCCTCTCTCGGGCTGCGGACTGCACATATTCTCGGGCGGGCTGCAGTTGCGAGCCGCGAATAGCACGGACTTAAGACTCCCTCCTCCTGTTGGCCTTTCAAGCTCCTGGCCTCTCAATCTAGACCGTTCCCCTCTACATGTCACCTCTTCCCTCTTTCACTAACTCTTCCCTCTCTCACTAACTCCATTCCGTGGGGCTCCTCGGATCGGAATTCGATTTCGGGGCTGCCCGCCTTCCTCAAACTGGGGAGAGAATACCCGTTGTGACCTTAAAATAGCTCGTGGACGGGGCTTGAGCTTTTCGGCTTTCAACACTAATTTCAACGCCGACGCTTCGATGCGTTACGAATGACCGTTGTTGACGGGCGGTTGACCCGTTAGTAGACGTTCCCTGATTGTGCAAGCCCTACGAGATAAGGATGAGAGACATTTCCTCCTTGCTAACTCGACCTCATCACGTTCCTTTCGTGACTAACATTTGGACGCTCAACTGAGTTAGGAAGGGCTGGATAGAGACTACAACGGGAGCCTCCCACCCCACCCCTTTCGTCCCCCTTCCTTTCCAGCCTAAAAAAAAAAAAAGATTTTTTTTACAGTAGGTGCTAATTCTTTCAAGCCCAGTGTAGATAAGACAGTTGTCTGTATGTTTCACAGGACGGTTACGTTTGGTCGAACTGTACTCTGCGAGATTCAGTGCCCAATGATCTCCCCTGTGGGTAACTAATTCGTATAAGCTATTCACGGTAAAGTGAGCACTTTTGAAAGCCCTGCTTAAGATCTACTTGTATACACGTCGTGTGTTTTTCCGCCTTATGTTAAATTAACATTGCAATGGGCCTCATCACTTTATTCATGCGTCGGTCAAATGAAACTATGAAATTATTAGAAAAGTAAATATTGTACAAATCTACTCATTTCTACACTTCGATGTATTAAAAAATACAGAAAACGAGAGAAATAATTTAAGTTATCACAAATGGATGCCTAACAGTTTTTGTTTGACGTTAATGCATGGAACTATTTTCCCCTCCATTGTTACCAACTTTACTGAAAACATGTCACATTGCGCCCGTTTAAATATATACAAGTAGGGGCAGTAACTTTTTTATAAGGTTGTTTTCAAAATGCTCACTATCGCGAACACCCTTTAAACCGTGCTACTACGCTACGTTGTAACCGGTACATGTCACTGATCATAAAGCTTGTGTGGAGGTTAGCAACCCGAAGGTTTTGATCGGGAGCAAGGACGCAACGCGACCAGGGCAACTAGACAGGATGATAACGCGGCGATTTGTCATTGTATTCCGCGGGATGAATGAGATGAAGCGAGATGAGAAGCAGAGCTGGAATGCAAAGGGCAGGGAAATCAGAGATCCCCCGAGAAAACTCGCCGACCAGCGGTATCGTCCGGCAAGATTCCCACTTGTAAAAATCCGGTAGTTATCCGGCCGGGGATTAAACCCGGTTTGCCTTGGTGGGAGCCGGGCAGGCCACCCACTCACCAACCGCGGCCCCAAATAATGCTTATTGGATCTGATACGATTTATTAATAGTAGAAAGTCAACTATCCGGACTAATATGGACCTAAGGTAATTCGGATAATCGAACATCCGGATATAACGAAAATATGTTGAAAATGAAGAAAAGAGAATTTGTAAAAAATAATTTTCACAGAATGTAAAATGTATTACACATGACTAGAACATAGTGAGCTTATCCAAAATAGAAACTGTACATAAAATAAAATAAAATCAGTTAACAAATAACAACCCTTTCACCTCCCTTTTTTTGCGTACTTGTTTACTGTGGACAACGCATGAAAGGGCACATCACAAGAGCCGACACAAACTTGTCTCTCCTTCGCGGGTAAGGGAAACACTGTGACAAAAGATACTTTCGTTTTTTTTTTTTCTATACTTTTTGTTTTAAAAACGAGTCCGTAACAGATGTTCGGATAATCGACTTTCTGTATTTTGATGTGCGCTGTAATTGTGTTTAGTGTGCTTCTTGCAACCACTGAACAATATGTTTGTGAGTTCGTTGATATCAGCATTGGCCATTCACAAGTGAAAAGTACATAAACTTCAACAAATAAGATTTCTCGCAAGGAAAACGCGCTGAGAACACCGGGCTCGGATTACTTGTGTACAGTGCCAAATGTAAACACCCTTCACATGCAAACATGTTCCCGATCATGCACACGGGACTGAAAAAGTTAACTACGATCAATTGAAATAAGTTGTAAATACTTGTGCAGATCTTTAAGAATAGGCAGTATCTTTTTAGCACCTACAAAAAGTTGTGGTTACACTTATATGAGATAATCTTAGATTAGTACTCACTCGACGTACATATCACTAATGGCAGGCAGGAAACATTAATATTTTTAACGATAAATACAATCACCGAACAGCCAAGTATGCAGACGCTTAATAGCCGCATGTATAACAAACTCAACCGCACGCGACAGCAAAATGACAACTTCCCAGGAAACCAGTCCCTAAAGATGAACATGCCAGGCATCAGATGAAACTCTAGGTGACCTTCCGTAGCAGAACTTCCGTTTCCAGGACAACAAGCAGTAATTCAGAGACTTTGCACACTTGCTCTTAAGGGCAGTGCTTACAGGCTGACAGCTGCGAAATTTTAACAGGAAATTCCATGTTAAGGAACTCTCACACCAGTGCGTTAGTTTTAAAGATAGGCGTTTCAAACAAAATGTATTCTTCACGAATTTTTTTAGGAGAAAATCACTATGAGCACATATCTTCAATGTAGACAGGCAGTACGTACTTTTTTTTTTACAAAACATAAATTTTAAAAATTCCTTACAACAAGACTATACGTGTTACATATTTGAGTATATTTATACATGATTTTTGTTGATTGAACCAACTCTCTCAGTTACAGCGCGTACATGGTTCGCACGCGAAAGGTCTACCCTACCGATTCACAGGGAAAGGGATGCGTGTATATCCCGTGTGCTTTTCACGTCCCTCCTTTCCAAATATGGAATTTGTCATCCCTATTTTAGAAAAATGCCATTACAGTCCCTTTATAGGTGCCTCATTTCCTTCCTCGCCATGGCATTATATCTCGTATTAGCCTCAGCGCATAAACTGAATAAACATTTTTTTTTTGTTACCGTGTTTCTTAGTGGCATTAAAAATGCAGTCATTTTTAAATCCGCAGAAGATAGAAATGAATGGTGACGTACTTACTATCCTCTCTGCAGATTTGCTTGCAAGAGTGCCGGGTAGTCGTGATCGCAATGGCGCCGTACTCAAGTGGGGAGGAGGCTTAATTAGTGACAATTCAATATCTTCCCCGGCGTGGTCAGGACATTTCTGAGAACTGATTGCTTAAGAAATGATTCCAACTTTCCGGGTGTCCTGCAATCAGGAAGTTCCTTAGTCTTTGGACTTTTCGGCGTAACGGTGAAACGCAAACACAAAACTTTGACTTTAACATGGCATTTGGGGTTCAGCCGCGTCGCGGTCGAAGAGTACTCCCACGTTTCGGCGCACTTGACGGCGGTCGCCGTCTTCAGATTAGCAGATGTTGTTACCTTCAAAGAGGTCGCGAAAGCCTGCAAACATTATTATAAGAATGGGAGGAGACCCCACATTTTTTTGTGGAATAGTCGTTTGCGCGAATACTCGTATCTCGGTAAATAAATGTTATGCAAATACGACTTTTTTCAGAAAAGATTAAAAAAAAAACAATTAACTATGTCCTATTTTTTTTACTTTTGTCATATTAAGTGTTTTCTTGGGGAAAAAAAATCCTGAAAATGGTTAAGTATCGCATTTTTAAAGCTCGCCTATGTAGTTTTCTTAAGCAGCAAGAGGAACGTACAAAGATACGGGCGTAGTTTTATCTGTGGTCTTTCATCGCGTGTAATAAAACCCGACTGTTACAGGTCTAATTTACACAGTACGTCACGGCGGAAACACTGCACGCCTTGAGCGTAGGTGCGATAAGGCACTAGGTGTGCGTGTTATTGTCGCTCGTATCGCTCCCTCGCTTCTTGACCTTGGTCGCGGAGTTTCGCAACGGGGGTCCATCCCACTCTTAACCCCTCTTTCCTTTTTCCATGCGATAGTAATGTCGCGATAGTGGTGAAGTCGCGTGTTTCATCCTCAAGAAAGCCACCTCAATGTAGAATGGGTTGAAGTAGAATAATTCTACTTGTACTGGACAGCAGATTGAGAATGTCTCGACACTTTCCTGCAGATGCCGTTGAGTACAGCAGCACCATAGTAGCTATCGGTTACAATCTTTCTCAATTCTTCTCTGGCTAGCATCATGCTCCTTCCGGACATGACACACCTTTCCTTACTCCACTGTAAGGTGTGCAGTGCCTTCGTAATAATAGTTTTCCTCAAAAATGTCAGTGGCAAAATTGGGGGGGGGGGGGGGGGGGGAGCGGAAAAAAGTACGATTGTAACAGTGCTCCTAATTAGTCAAATTCAAAAATATTGAACCGGAATTTGTAAAAAAAAAATTACCGATAACGCCAAAGAAGTTTTAATTTAATTACATATGAAAATATGCTAAAAATATACTATAAGTTAGAGCCGCGGTGGCTGAGCGGATATACTGCTCACCTCCCGAACCGAGTTCAATCCTCGGCTGGGCCACTCACGGATTTTCGCATGCGGGAATCGTGCCGGACGATGCCGCTGGTCAGCGGGTTTTCTCGGGGATGTCCCATTTACCCCGCCCTTTCATTCCGGCGCTGCTCCATACTCACTTCAATCACCCTCATCGGCTCTCAAGACCTCGCTGTTAAGAGCCGCCCAAATCCCCCCTCTCACTAAATATAAAAGGTGAACGTCTCTTTTCATCATAATCGTCAATTCAAACATTTTCAATTGCTTAACCTGTAGTAAATTTCCCTCCATTATGCAAGCCATTGCGCAAGATGCGACATTCTAAACAGTACAGTTTTAGCTGTTGTGATGAATTCTCTCCAGGCTTACTCACATCCGCCTTCTTGAGTTTCACATTCACGTCCCATAACATTCTTTTCGATGAAAAAAAATGAATATTTCTTATTATAGCACGTTAACATTTTACAAATGCCTTCTAATGTGGTCGCTAAATTTTATCTACATGTTATCTGATAATTGTGAAACGGCAAGAATTTGTCGATGATTTAAAAAATGATACTGCGCTAATTAAGTCATGATTACTTAACGAAGGTTCAGAATTTACGTTTGTTCTACAAGGTAATGTATGTTGCCAGAGAGGTGCAGTTGCAGTGTGATGAGCATGGAGCAGCGCCGGAATACAAAGGCGGAGTAAACGGGAGATCCCCGACAAAACCCGCCAACCAGTGGCATCGACCGGCACGATTCCCACATGTGGAAATCCGGGAGCGATCCCGCTGGGAATCGAACCCAATTCGCCTAAGGGAGAGGCGAGTAGTCTGACTACTTGACCCCCGCTTCAGTTGTAGTTTCAAGATAAAAGACTCCCTAAACAACTGAAATAAGCAGGAAAGCAGTACTCCAATTTGGCGTGTGATGCTCTCTCGTCTCTGTGCTTGCAGCCAGCGCTAAGGAGGCGCCACCGAGTCAGGTCATTCAGTCCAAATTATTAAAGGCTGTTCACGATAAAGTGAGCACTTTAGAAATCAACCTGAGAAAAAGTCACTGCCTTGCCTGCATATATTTTAATGGGCACACTGAGAGGCATACGCCCAGTAAAGTTGGTAACAATGGCTGGAAAATAGTTCCATATCTTAACGTCGAATAAAAAATGTTAGGTAGCCATTTGTGATAACTTAAAATTATTTTTTCCCTTTCTGATTTTTTAATGTATCGAAGTGTAAAAATGAGCAGATTTGTAGGAAGTATTTACTTTCTTAATAATTTCACAGTTTCACTTGACAGACGCATGAATGAAATGACGAGGCACATGGCAGTGTTAATTAGCTAGCTGTGTGGCACAGTGCACGGGCGGCAGGTGTAGTTCCTGCCGTGGTCGTGGTTGTTTTTACACGAGCGTGTTGCCACAACGCAGCGGTTTTGGGAATTTTCATAATTAAATATCCAGGACTTCGGTAGGAATAGATATCACAATGGCGTGCGAAAATATGTGCAGAGTAAAAATAATGCAACAGTTCTGTGGTAGAGACAGGAAAATTTCGAACTACCTATACCCTAGACTCTACTATCCTATGTCTTTTCAAGCCTTAGTTGTCTGTTCTTTGTCTGCCGCCCCAGTGTGTAAATGCTATTCACGGTAAAGTGAGCACTTTTGAACGCCCTCTCATTTGGAATAATATTCAATAAATATATTTTATGTTAGTCTTGAACATTAATATCCGAGTGCGGTGTAATTTACACACTGTGTCTATTCCTTACATTGCAATATTCATTTTAAAACGTGGTTAAGGGATAAGAAATGGGTGAAAGGAAAAAAGTAACTAGGGCCTCAAAAGTGCTTACTTTACCGTGAACACGCTGTACCTGGTTTTACCTCGGATCCAGTGGCACGGTATTCGGCGCCTTTTTCCTTGCGGATCCGTAGTTGACTCACAGTTCGCCTGGCTGGGCGTGTCTAATAAACTCTTATCCAGTTGCAAACATAACAGAAGTGCACGTGTATTTGACATCTTGCTCGTCCTAAAATAAATCAATTTTCCAACCCTAGTGATAAGTTATCACGATAGAATGAACCATATTTCAATACTAGCATCACTATGGTACGTGGTGTATCGCTGTTTTGGTACCGCAAAAGTAATCTGCATATTGCTAAAAACTATTTTGTTGAAATATTTCTTTGGGCTATGTAGGCCCACCGCTTTCCCCGAATATGTTGTAGCTAATGGAGAGGGCACAATTACCCTGCATTCAAACTCGTAACTTTATGGTAACACATATATGGGAGACCGGATTCTGTTGTTATAGTATAACTAGATTGTCCTCTAATAAGGATCGTATATTTTCAAATACAGTAACAGGCAAGACGATAGCTCTGTTGGTATTTTTATATACATATAGCGATATTTCGATATCACAATCTGTATGTGTAATCGTCGTCGCTGTGAGAGCAGTCTTAGAGGATTCTGAGTCCAAAAAACTCTTCCTGCGGATTTTTTTTTATAAACGTGTATAGTAAAAAAGTTTATTTTAGAGTTAATTATGAAAATGTTATAATTTTGGTCACGCATACACACTCGTGTTGTTCCAACCAAATGTTTAATACTCTGTTTATCTTTGTACTCCTAATATTTGCTTTTCCTTTATGTCAATTGAAGGCCGCGGTAACTGAGCGGTTAGCCTGCTCGCATCCCACCAAGGCGAACCGGTTTCAATCCCAGGTCGAGCCACTCCCAGATTTTCGCACGTGGGTATCGTACCGAACGATGCCGCTGTTTGGCGGGTTTTGTCGGAGATCTCTCGTTTTCCCCCATTTATTGAGCTGTTTGTATAGTCTATTCGAGGTTTCTTCGCACTTTTTGAATCAAACCTGTGAAAAATCACCCATTATATGACGTGTTGAGTTGTTTGCCATAAAGAAATATCCAAATTTCACTTGTAAAAAATAAAAACAACCGGAAAAAGATAACTTTGTAACTGGGGACCGCGGTGGCTGAGCGATTAGCCTGCTCGCCTCCCACCAAGGCGAACCGGGTTCAAAAGCTGGTCGGGTCACCGTATTTTCGCAAGTGGGAATCATGCCGGACAATGCCGTTTGCCGGTGGGTTTCCTCGGGGATCTCCCGTTTCCCCCACCCTTTCATTCCGGCGCTGCTCTATACTCACCCTAACCACCCTCATCGGCTCTTAAGAGGAGTGTGAAGTGAAACATTTTTTGTGAAATCGTTGTTTGAGCGTATTCGCGTATTCGCGTATCTCGGTAAGTATCTATGTTTTACTTTTAACATATTAATTACATTTATGGAGAAAAAAATTCGGGAGAATGGTCAAATATCGCATTTTTTAAGCTTGCCTATGCAGTTTCCTTAAGTGGCAAGAGAAAAGTACAAACATAGGGACGTGGTTTAATCTGTGGGCTTTCATTGCATTTAATAAAATAAAATCCCACTGATTTGCACAGTACAGCGCCACGACGAAACCACTACACGCCTTGCGCGTAGGAGCGATGAGACACTAGGCGTACGTGTTAGTGTCGCCCGTATTGCTCCCTCGCTTCTTGACCTTGGACGCGCAGGTTCACACTCCTCTTAAGACCTCGCTGTTAAGAGCCGCCCAATTCTTTTCACTCATAACTTTGTAACTGACCCACAATTTTTGCATGATTTTCGTGCTCGAAATTTGCGCGACGCCGTGCAGTTAGCAGGAGCTTCGAGTGAGTGAAGAGATTTGGCCGGCTCTTAACATCGAGATCTTCAGAGCCGATGAGGGTGAAGCGAAGTGAGTATGGAGCAGCGCCGGAATGAAAGGGCGGGGGAAGCGGGAGATCCCAGAGAAAACCCACCGACCAGCGTCATCGTCCGGCACGATCCCCACTTGCGGAAGTCCGGGAGTGTTCCGGCCGGGGATTGAACCCGGTTCGCCGTGGTGGGAGTCGAGCAGGCTAACCGCTCAGCTACCGCGGCCCCCAGGAGCTACGAGTGCACAGTTTTAGCAGCAGTGACGAACCCTCCTAAGACTTCCAGGTCGACGCCGCTCCTCTCACTCGCAGTGACGTGAACTAATTCGATATTTTATCATTTACGATGCGTAAGAGCGGGAGATAGGAGTTGGTAGAAGGGAGGTGAAGTGGCCCAAAGTTAATTCCTGGCCGTGAACCTTTCTTCGTTCCTTCCTTCTATTCTGCCTTGAAGACTCCCCCACCCCCATCCCACCATTAATATCTGTGCCTTCAGGCAGAGCGCAAGATGGATGGAACGACGCTGAAGGAAGTAATAATGTGAGCGAACGATTCTTGTGGTGCGCAATTTCTTCGGATACGTGCTGGCCTGTGCGTGATGGAAAGGCACACTTCAGCTTGAAGATGCGCGGCCTCCAGTGAACTGTATCGTCGAATCACTGTTGCCTTGACGTGTACGTTTATGCAATAGCGCCGTTGTGGTGCAGGGGGGACAGTATGATGAAAGGCGTCCTCCTCAAATGCAACCCCAGAAATAATAACATAATAGTTAGACTAACTTGATTTAGATGTACATTATAATCAACATATTAGATATTATTAAAGGATGCATTAGAAAATAGGAGCAAATGTTTATTCGATAAACTGCTCTCGGTCTACTTACTTCGTACAAAAAACACTTCAGAATCCTCCCCTGGTTGCATGTGTTTATTTATGTACGTTCTGTGCACAGTGACTGGCCAGGTTCTTACTATAAGGAACGGAGAAGTGAAATTGTGCTAGCACTCGCCTGTTACGGGTACGGAAACAGCTTTGGACGAATGCACGTGGTCGGTATGGACTCTGTACTTCCCTAGTGCAAGTCAAGTATTCTAACCGCAAGTCTAAACTCCCTTGGTGGTATTATATCAGTGTATTGTATTTTAGCGTGTTTATTTATGTGCATCGGGCAGTGCTTTATCGCTGTGAGGCGCTCAAGTAATTGTATCGATATAAGGACCAGTTTATTTCATATACTTCGTTATCTGAAATAATGGAGTCGTCTCATAGTTAATAGAGTATTGTGAAATATCAACGTTTGAAAAGAAAAATAGTGTCTGTAAAAGCCTATATGTTAATGCAAGCACTGAGAAAGTGTTCACTGTGAGGTGGCAGCAAATTAGGAAAAAAATAGTGCAAGGTCTTAAAGCTTTCTGTACTGAAACGTTTTCTGTGAAATCGTTGTTTGCGCGTAAACGCGTATGTCGGCAAATAAAAGTTCTGAAAAGATGACTTTTTGTCAGGAAAAATATAAAAAAACTATTATCTATGGCCCAATTTTTTTTTTTTTTTTTTTACTTTTGTTATATTAATTGTATTCTTGGAGAAAAAATTCGTGAAAATGGTCAAGTATCGCATATTGAAAACGTGCCTATGCACTTTCCTTATGCGGCAAGAGAAAAGTACAAAGATACGGACGTAGTTTAATCTGTGGACTTTCACCGCGTGTAATAAAACCCTTATGTTACAGATCTAATTTGCACAGTACAGCGTTAGGACGGAAACACTGCTCGCCTTGCGCGTAGAAGCGATGAGGCGCTAGGCGTGCATGTAACTGTCGCCCCTATCGCTCCCTCGCTTCTTGACCTTGGACGCACTGCTACATAGTCCCCTTAACGTCCAACTAAAAATGTGTGTCTGACTTGGTAGTGTCTGAAATGTGTTGTTTTTATTCGCGATATAGTAATAATAGACGTAATACAGAGGTGAAACAGCCGCCTATTCCGCGAACTCCAGCCGCATACGCCAGAAAAATGACGTCACAGGCCGGCGACGTGCCAGGTAGCCATTCCTTAATCAGCGCCTGCTAACCTACTTGTCAGCCCACAGCTGAGCCAATAGAGAATCATTCGCGACATACCCAGAGCCTCGTGAGGCCCACAGCTGAGCCAATAGAGAATCATTCGCGACATACCCAGAGCCTCGTGAGGCCAAGTACGAATGGGTGCGCGGGGGGCCGCGGTGCTGCAGTGGTTTGACTACTCGCCTCCCGCCAAGGCGAATCTGGTTCGATTCCCGGCGGGAGAATCGTGTCGGACGATGCAGCTGGTCCGCGGGTTTTCTCGGGGATCTACCGTTTCCCCTCGCCCTTGCATTCCGGCGCTGCTCCATACTCTCCACGTTTCACCCTCATCGGCTCTCGATACCTCGATGTTACGGACCCCCCCCCTCCAAATCTCTTCACACACTCGCTCACTCACGAATGGGTACGCTGACATCAAAAGAACCGCCACGCCGCTCCACTTCTGCAGACCAGACTTATTTTGTGAGTCTATCTTAAATTTCAAGATGTGTTATATTCGTGACTTGCTTGGGTTCCTACCCAGAAAGAAACCCCCTGAGTCCCTATAGAAATATACGTAAACCAGCGTGTTGCGTGTTGCGTAAATATTAACATTATTGTGTATGCCAACTTACTGACAGTCCATGGAAGGACTGTAGTATTTTTACAAAAATATATCGCCTCTGAACGATGTTAACCACACTCTAAGAAGTTATTCGCAAATTTACTATACGAGTGTATAACGTAGAGAGAGAAAGCGCGAATGGTCAAGTGATTTCCAATGCCTTCACGCTAGTGTTCCTACATTTGCTCAGGAAACAGTCAAATGCATAGGATACTTCCCAACTTCGTATAATACCGATGCCAAACATTTCATATTTGTAACCCAGATGTGTGGTATTATTTCCATACGTTATATGGGTTAGAAACTTCCAATTCAGTTTAGGAAGTTTACCAGATTTTTTTTATTGAGATTGCACAAGCCAACAGAAACCACGAATATAGAAAGTGCATCCTCTGTCGATTCACAGACAAGGTGTTTGCAGAAAGAGTAGGCTATGTTTTTATAAACATTCCTTTAGATAAGAGATTGTTTCCAGAACAGTCTCTCGACGTCCTTGTTGGTTGACATGCTATTTGCAGGATGGGGTAAAAAAAAGGGGGGGATTGAAACTAGCTGTTTTAACTGTGAAGATTAAATCAAACCATTGTTTTATAGTTATTGTACACCCACGTTTAACGTGCTCGTATTTTTAATGTATGTGCAAGATAGACTTCTGTTTCTTTTATTTAGTTCCCTGTAACATGGTGTTCCAGATATGTTGCCAACCTTTTTTATACTATTTTCCGCTGTTAATAAAACAGTGCGGTCCAAATATTATTACTTTCTGACAGTTGTGCTCAGAATTCTATTCTTATTTTGTGTAATGGCTGCTATTTACACAGAACTGCATTTCATTGTATATTTACAGAAGTTCCTATATTGACTGATGTTTATATTACTTCTTATGGAAATGTTACCCGATAGACCAAATAGCTTCAGGAGTTATTTATGTAATATTAATGCCATGCATGAAATTTATTACGATGTATTACAAAACAAAGAAGATAGTAATGTGTTGAAACACTCTGAGAAATGTATACAAGGAGGAAACGTCGATTCATCCACTAAACAAATGACGTTGCGCGCATTGAAATGTTCATTTTACTAAGAATCAGTAAACGCGTAATATGTATTTATAGAGTATTGCAGTTTGTTTTTCCTGTCTTCATTTCTCTCATTGTTATAACCAGTGTTCCATCTGTTTGTTGTGGTAGACCCCGATTCAAATGTATCAGTTTGCCATATAGGCTACGTGATGCTCGTCGCAATCCGAATCGATAATAGAACCCAAAATTTCCTAATAAAAGTGAGATAGACTATAACATAAAGTAAAACGTTTTGGTCCTGCTACCAGCAGAGACTGAGACACGACAGTCTTGGCCTAGTAAACAATATTCAAGTATAGTTATCGTACTAGCAAATTGTAGTTCTCGTGTAAGACTTCAGAGTCATCTTATAATAAGTGTTTTTAATAGAACCTTGTACGAAAAGACTGTTTTTTGCAAAAATAAATAAAAAGTCAAACGTGACTTATTTGTGGGCCCTATACAGTAGCTGTCAGCCACCTGAATGCTACTTTGCAGTATGTTCTTAGGTTAGAATGAAGGAAAGTTTGGGTTTAATTTTTGTATTGGAAACTGTGAGATAATGTATGTTGCCTCTTACAGCGCGCACAAAAGACATTCTTGCACGAAAGTTTGTGATGGTTATCCCTTCACATCGATGGAAGTTAAAACCTACGGAACCTTAAAATGAAGTTTGTTACAAGTGTTGGCCGTACGGTACGGCTTACCTTTTGTGCGTCGGGGAACGTTTGACGGTCCACATCGCGTCACATCCACCTGGTGTGGCAAATGCTTGCTGCGGGCTGCAGTGCCCCTCCTCCGCTCGACGTCTCTTGACCACGTGACGTCAGCCAGCCAACCACGTACCTCCAGAGCGCACTTCTGTGCGAAGAAGAACGAAGAATATTTTGTAACCTTCTAGATGTTTTCCAATAAAGTTGATAGAACTGCTGTTTCTGAGGTATTTTAAAGGAATTGGGGGGGGGGGGGGGGATTACTGTCATTATAAGGTTTTAAGTTAAGTATCGTGTAATCAAATTTAAATATAAATTTTGGGGAAGGATTATATTTTATACATAGTTCTATTTTTGATACCAATATTTTTTATTAGGGCCTATATATCTTGGGGGAAAAACATTTTGTAAAATGAATTGACTCAATATGAATAAAGTAAATTTATATTCAAACTTTTACTGGCACCTACCCAAACCCTTCTTTGATATAATTGGGGGGACTCTCGGATCTTTTCATTATTTCCATATTTATTGAGGAGACACAGACACCAACACCTCATCCTGTGTGTACTGGCACAAACCGTCACAAGTTGTCGTACGTGTGTGAGTGAAAACCACAGGTGATGGTGCCGTAGGACGGAAGGCGAGTTCACGTAGAGGCAGTGGGCCTCGGTATTAGCAATGGCCTGGATGCGGGCCAAACAGCACGTTGGCACAAGCCAGCCGCGCCGTAGCCACGTGTATAGGCTGTTCACGGTAAAGTGAGCACTTTTGAAATCAACCATATAAAAATGTCACTGCTCCTAACTGCATATATTTTAACGGGCGCATTGGATGGCATGTGTCCATTAAAGTTGGTAACGACGGAGGAGAAAGTAGTTCCATATATTAACGTCGAAAAAAAAGTGTCGGTAACCATTTGTGATAACTTAAATTATTTATTTTGTTTTCTGTATTTTTAATGCATCGAAGCGTAGAAATAAGCTTATTTGTACAATATTTACTTTTCTAATAATTTCACAGTTCACTTGACCGACGCAGGAATAAAGTGATGAGGCCCATGGCAATGTTAATTTTACATAAGGCGGAAGAACGCATAACGTGTATACAATCAGAGCTTAGGCAGGATTTTCAAAAGTGCTCATTTTACCGTGAACAGCCTATACTCAGGAGGTATCGCCATTGCGCATGCCCGCCATCACTCACCGACAGCCCCCCCCCCCTCCCCACACACCTCGCTGGCCGATCCTCTTCAAAATAAACTCAACGTCAAAGTCGCATCATTATGTAAACAGATTACGTAAACACCTGGTTATCAAAAGCTTTTCGATCATAACTTCTAACAACTTGAGTGGAATAGAGAGATTTGGACGCCTCCAAACATCGATGAGGGTGAAGCGTGGTAAGTGTGGAGCAGCACCAGAATGCAGAGGTGGTGGGAAACGGAAAACCCCAGAGAAAACCCGCCGACCGACATCACCCGGCACGTTTTCCTCGTGCGAAAATGAGGGAGCGACCTCGCCAGGAATCGGAACGGATTTGCCTTCGTGGGAGGCAAAATCTCTACACGCTGTGCCACCACGGCCCCATTAACAATTTGAGTACTGATTTGGTATTCAAAAATATTTTGATGGAACTTTAAAGTCCCGTCTCTGTCGAAAAAAGAACAGTGACATTTTAGCAAACACTCTACTAGTCTTAAAATTTTATCGCAAGAATGTTAACGATCATTCTTGATTGCTGTGATGCGAAAAGTTTGAAATTTATTTCTTTAAACTCTGGTGAAACATTTTGCCTCATTTTCAGTTATTAGTGCTAATATTTCTTAAAATAATTAAGTGAAGTAATAGTTGGTTAAATAAATTATTATCACAAAAGAGCATTATGAGTTTTATACAGTTCCTTAAAAATTGTGGGCGCTGGTTTTTTTATGCTGCTGTTGGTTCCCTCCGCATTTGGCTTTGAGTTCCCAGCTTCCTGGATACCTCTCTTGAGCCTGCGGAACTCTGTATTCGATGTATGTATTGTTATCGCGCGAAGGTTGCTAGAGAATCGCTGCAGGTGTGATGACGCACTTTCCTTCATACCGTGCGCATGGTTGAAAAATTACTTTTCTTATGGACATGCCAGACCTGGTGGACACTTTTATACAGTTGCTACAGCGTTTTACTCACGAAGAACTTCGGACATTCGCCTTGAATTCCGTCGCAGGAATAGCAACGTCCATTCTATCTCCGTTTTTGTAGTTTGAATCAGTGTTAGAGTAACAGCGAATACAGTTATTTTGAATCCCCCGGTAATGGGATTATTGAAAACGCAATGACACTGAATATTGGAGTAGTTGAGTTGAGTTGAGAGATTTGGGCGGTTCTTAACGAGGTCTTGAGAGCCGATGTGGGTGAATTGAGGGGAGAATGGAGAAGCGCCGGAATGAAAGGGCGGGGGAAATGGGAGGTCCCTTAGAAAATCCGCCGACCAGTGGCATCGTCCGATGAACTGAAGTTAGTTTAATTATCTGTACAACAGCGTAAATCACTGGTAAATAATGATATTCGGTCACAGAAGTAATGAATAGTCTGCCACTATCGCCAATAACACAGTCCCTGAATATTTATATTTTTAATGATGTTTAGAATATGAGCGAGTGTTTAATTTATGTTGCAGTCCACATATGTACGACATTCACCGCTGTCTATGTACAGGTATTTAGGACTACTATTACCACCGGTCTCTGAGACAAAGATTCCTTTCGGTCAAACTAAATTTATTTGAATCAATCAAGTCATTTACTTGAGTGAACTGTAATTTATTTCAGGCAACACCATAGCATATTTTTATTGTATGGGGTATGAAAGTCAGAATATGACTTAAATAACGTGAGAAAAAATATATAATGATATAAAAACTAGCCATGGTTATCCGTTGCCAACAAATAGGCAATTAGCACGTAATTTCGCAGATGGAATTAACTCACGTGTCACAAGGGAAACGAACGAATCTAAAAAAACTGTAAAAAGTAATAAAACAAACTAACAACGAAGACGGCGCAGACTGACGCAGTGGCGGGAAAAGACGCATGCGCAGAAACTGAACGACCCACGACAAAGACAATGTAGAGGACAACCCGTCCATCGGGCTTCTTTCCACGATAGTTGCGGAAGTTCGGGAACTGCAATATTTTGCTGTCTTCAGCCACATACACATATTCAGCTATGCCTACAATTTGGAAAAAAAAAAAAAAAAAAAAAAAAAAAAAAAAAAAAAAAAAAAAAAAAAAAAAAAAAAACACGGATTTTTTAATACATCGGTTCTCTCCTGGCGGAGCCAATGATAAACGAACCCTCTCCTAATTGGCTGTGCACCTATGAGTGGGTATTATTGGAAGTTGTCTTCTTGTGATAGTTGTTAATTTATTATTAGTTTTGTATTTATTCACTTCACTCCACGTGCTAATTAAAGGTATTTAAAATTTTTTCCTTATTTCCTGCTTTGTTGGCAAAATACATTCGTATTACTGAGAGTAAATACTGATCCCTGGATTATATTTTTAATTTGGCTTGCTTCTGGTGTAAGTGGAGTAATATTTTTTTCAGAGTATTCTATGATTGTTATACCACGCATGTCTCGGGTTTTCTGGACTTAAAACGTAGCTATTCAATGTCGTACGTTTCAAATAGCGCTGTGCTGAAACAATCACTCAATTAATTTATTTCTCTACAATCCTTTCCACATAGCGACACTAGCGAGAAATGAGGTAGTGTTACTGCCCATGCAAAGTGTGGTGTTCCCAGTAAAAATTAAATGGAAAATGAAACAAAAAAAAGCTGTTACGCTTGCCGTATAGCTGTGCATACATTTTATTGAAGTCGTTGAGTATTCGTGTAAGTTTATAGACGCAGCTGTGTTATTAAAACAGTGCGGCTACATGCTTATGTTTAGAAACGTAATAGTTTAATATTCTGAAACGTAACTGTACTACATAAAAATGAAAACTTTGTGTACATTAAAGGAGATGTATACTGTCGCCATCATACCACCAGTTACGTTTGGGCGGTTGTTTGCAACTCGTGCCTAGGGAGAGTACCGGATGGTTACAAAAGCGAGTGCTTGGTCCGTGAACATTGTCGTTCAACCTTTTCCATGAAAATAACCACTCATATGAACAACATAACGCGTGGTATTTCTGAACTTACTGAAATGCAGAAAAAAATCGCTTCCTCTCCTGAGATTTTCTCCTCTTGTATACGCACTGTTTAATGTCTCTCGATCAGTTGATCGTGGTTAGCTTATTTGGCAGTTATCAGCATCAGCTCGTCTCACCACTCTCCATGCTGGTCTGACGACAGGTCTATGCCGTAGAACAGACTATCACTAGAGATGATGGAAAATCGCGAAAATTTTTTGAGCCAACATACCTTCTATAACACTCTAAACGAGTTTATTCTTTCATTATTGGCTTAACGTAGTTCTGACTCGGCTAAGTTGTTTGCAGACCAATCGCGAACGTTCTGCCGTACAGTATCAAAATCCTCATTGGCCGAGTGAAATGGGGTAGTATCTTCATACATGCACGACAGCCAATAAGAAGAGAAAACGGTCGGACAAATGAACGGTACAGTGAATCCTAGCAAACAGTCAACTTTTCCCGCGATAAACCATCATCTCTAGCTATCACTTAATAGCTCTAGATAATGTCGAATGGAATGCCGCTTCGTTAATCATAACTGTAAAAGAACGTCACTAAACTTCGACTTCTTAAACTGTAATGGAAGTAATAAAACAATACATGATAACGGAAATGTAACATATATCAGGCTTCTGATATAGGAATGTTGAGCATCTATATACAAAGTTCGAAAATTTACTGCACGTTTGACTCTTATCTAAGCAAATGTGGGTAAAAATAGCTTACCAATGTGTTTTCTCAGTACGCGCATGCGCTGCGCTGATGTACTAAATTGGAGAAGTACTTCATAATGTGGACGAGAAGCTTAAAATGGTTTCGCTAACGTACTCACAAGTTCTAGCTTATGATGTGTCATGCTTATAATAAATCGGTCCCACAACATCGCGAGTGCGAGATAAATGCGGCGATAACCTCGCTGCGGGGAAATATGTATTTTAAATGATGGAATAAATCATTACTAAAATGGAAGAAACTCCCATTCACGCTGCTGTCATGGTGTACAGTGGTGTTTCGTCATGGGAAACGTGAGGGACGTCGCCTTAAGCCGGTTTGATTTTCTCTTTTTCTATTGCATCGTGATGCTTCTTCATGGTAAGTCACCTCGATTCGTCCCGCCGAGGGTGGATTGACTGCCACTCTGGGGGGGGGGGGGTCCTTGCACAAAGGACCGTCTTTCAGGCAGGGGCCACCTCGGCCATGTGTGCTTCTTGCCTGACAATGAACCTTTTGCGAGCAGGACTAGGGAGGTAGGTACTGTTGCATCTCGACTTTCCGTAGCCTCATTGCGTGCCCTTGACTTGTAGAACTAGTTTCAGATCTCGCTTTCTTTTAAAAATTTGTCAACAAATCCGTGGAAAATAAAATAATATAAATATCGATGTTATGTCTTTCCGATTTGACAGCAGTTGTATAATATAATTTAGAAAACTACGCATTTTTTATTCAGAGAAATTCTAATATACTAACGTAAGGAGTGGGCTGAAGAAGGGATGGTAGGAGATACTGGTTGGGGGTGGGGGAGTCCCTTGACGTCATCAGGTAGCGAGTGCGGCAGTTCATCCCTTGGAAATGTCTCAGGGCGCAAACAGGCTGCCCATCAGTCGAGGTTACACAAGCTCGACACCCACGTCGCCCCATAAACAAGAACTAGTTCACAAACAAGAGGAGGCGAGGACGGATGTTTGGGACGGGGTACTGGAATTGTGTGTCGAGGCTGAAAGGACCTTAGGGAGGTTGTCTGAGACGCTCAGCCCGCACTGGTCGATAGAGACGCCGCGTCGGTCTTCTGGGAGTTGCGCCCACCCATCCCGAACCTCCCTCCCTCTTTCATACTCCGACCTCATCCTTTCCCACCTGCCCTTCGTCTTCCCTAGGTCTCGACGAGAAAACAAACTTCGCGCCCGCACTCTCTTAACGTTGTTTACGTCCCGCGGAGATACGGCGGGGGTCGGTCTTCATAGCGAAGCGTGAACAACTCAGCCGAGAGGGAGTTGGACAGTTCATGTATTCCTCCGCCACGTTGCAGCTAAGGAGGATTCACTTCACAAGATACATCACCATGTTCAGAATAAAACACTCGACTTCAAGCGGACTTAGGGAACAAAAAATGCCGCTTGTGAAAGTTAAGTAGTAAAGGGTAGTGTTACAATTTCTCAAAGACAGTGGGCTTAACCAGGTTCGTTAAGGGATAGAGGTGTTGTTTAAATAAACGAATTGATTATAATTTCCACATTTGTTTACAATAACTACAAACAAAATACTCCCACAATAATTTGCTATCACTTCCTGTTTACAATTAACAATTCAATCAATACACTTTACAACCACCTTAAACAAATTCATATAATCAAATAACTAAGATAGGTCCCAATAAACAGTGTATCGAACCCTATTGAATTATTTTATAAATTCTAACTCCGTATTTGACAGTTTTAATATTTACAATAAAGTCCGCATCACATGATCAAATTCTCCCACCTCAGTTCACTCCAAATCCCACCAGTCCGCAATGTCCTACAGATCTCCGAGCGTCCTCATGCACAGTAGCCTTCAACTAATCGAGTACCATTCCCACTCGTCTGTCCACACCTCACAAAACACTCGTCGGCCGCAATCTCCTAGTCTCCGTCGTAGTCCATTCTCTCCGCTGATCCCCCTCGCCGCACCAGACTTTGCTAGATTTCCGCACTTCGGCCAAATGTCTTCCCCAAGAATGTCTATCATCATACCATTCATATGAGAAATTTCTCCAAATGCTGCGTTGCGCCGGGGGGTTCTAGTTCTCAGAATATTCTTGCGCATCCTCTACAGTCGTCGACTCCTCCGGCAGGCTGTCAGTCATTCCCCCGGCTGCCGGGTGATGGAACAGCCCACCTGGGTAGGGGAGGAGGGTCGAGTTTATCAGTCCTCCCCCACAACGCCGGACTACGCATAACAGGAGCCCAGGAGTGTTAGGTCGTCAGTGCTGTGCCATGGTACGGGGCATTCAAAATAATGGTTCACTGGCACAAAATTATGGTACATTTCTAACAAATGCGTAAAGTCACAATTTTATGTTTGTTTTACTTTCATTCCAAAACAGTTGTTTTAACGTTGTAGTACTGATATAAAATACAAATTAAATACGACCTCTAATTCGCAGATAAATCACAGGGGTTACGCTTTCGGCTCAAACCAAGCGCTACAAACTGATAATCTTTTATTATACTTTAGAGTCATTAGTTGCATATTTTACTGTTGTCAGATTATGCTACATTTGCGTACCATGACGACTTCGTCATGGGGCACAAGGTTTAATTATGGTACAAGTACCATGAGAATGGTAGTCTAACATCACTGCAGGAGCTCGCGTCCGATACGAGATGCGAGAGTCAGCGCGCGAACAGCACGCAGTAGGCTCCCAAAATTCAACAGACACTATAGTGGTGCCACTGCTTAAGTTCGACTAAAATAAATGCGTCTTAGTGTGAACAAAATGAAAACAAATGTTTATTTACGAGAATTCTTTTTTCGAAACAGGGCGGTATAAAGCAATATTGTAGTGCATAATTTGAAACAATAATCTTATAATATATTCATTTCAATGTATATTTTTCGATCATTGCCTAAACTTATTTAAGGCTTCCAAAATATTCCCTTTGCAGTAAGCTGTAGAAATTCCATTGCGTCAGCCTAGGTGTGAGCCATTGCATTGGAGAAACTTGTACTCCTTAATTCTTACTGTATAGCACTGTTTTGTTGTGTAAACCCCTTTAAGTCGATACCTTCTCGTGTTTTAAGTTGTTGGAGGCAACTTAGGAAGTTTTCGTGCACCATTTAGTAAGATGACAAAGCTATGTACCTTGAACAGTAATATACATGGAGATTTTTTTCCCCCTTAAATAGTGCTGTTTGTGTAGGATGCGACCTACACTTTGCTTGTAGGAAAAATGTTTTAATGCCCAGAAATATGGCTTCTAAGACATGTTTCACTCTTTGGTATCGAGTAATTAAACTAGTTTTTGTCGCGCAATGAGTAACAAAATTACAGTGTTGACAAACTAATACTTTTACTGGACAAACTAATATATTTAATGAAAATAGTTAAGTATATTTGTATGTGTGTGTGTGTGTGTGGTTGTGTGGAAAAGCAGGAGGGGAATACTAGAATGACATTTGTGGCAGGATTCAAGTGAATTTTATATAATCGCGTGTATATCGATTCTGTCACAAATATAATATATATAATCATTTTTCCCCCTCAAAACTAGGTTTTCTTCCTTCCTCAGGGAAATAAGTGGCATGGTCTTCGATTCCAGCTGATTTTAAATAACATATCAACTGATTTTCCTTAATTTTTTTTACTAGGGTGGCGGAGATGTAGGAATTGAACAGAGGCGAGAGGATAGGTACTAAGTTGGGTGGTGAGTTGATGATTTTGATTTGTGGGAGAAGGAGGGAAGCACTACTTTTTGGGGATGGACATCTCTTGGGATAGGAAAAGGGAAATCCGAAATGGCTAGCAATCCAGTTGAATGAGGGAACAGGTGAGTCAGCACCAGCATGTTCTTCCTGTCGGTGTGTTTGATAGTATTGAAGTATATAGGCTGTTCGCGGTAAAATGAGCACTGCTTGAAATCTACTTGTATGCACGTTGTGTATTTTTCCGCCTTATGTAAGATTAACATTGTCATAGGCCTGTTCACTTTATTCATGTGTCAGTCAAGTGAAGCTGTGATATTATTATAAAAGTAAATATTTAACAAATCTGCTCATTTGTACACTTCGATGCATTAAAAAAACAGAAAGAGAAATAAATAATTATCAGATATCACAAATGGTCACATAGCCTAACACGGTTTATTAGACGTTACGTTATGGAACTACTTTCTATCCATCGTTACCATCTTTACTGGGCGAGTGTGTCTCAGTGTGCCCATTAAAATATATGCATGCAGGGGCAGTGCCTTTTTCTAGGGTTCATTTCTAAAGTGCTCACTTTATCTTGAACAGATTTTGCACTTACGTACGTATGCAGTGACTTTGAGGTACGCCAGTGTCAGTGATGTACGATTCGAGTTCGATGCTCGTGTTTTGCCCATGAAATATACTATTTTCCATAACCACGTATTTAATAGTAACAATAACATTTATTGGCCACTAAACGATATGCAATGCAATAGTCTTGGACAGTGCACGCAAACCTGCAGGTTCCCAGTCAAGTTGGCAAGGAATTACTATAGTAGCGCGGCTGTGACTTAGGACTTAGGAGCACTGCCAATGTCAGGCCACTTCTCCCCGGAAAGGAAACAATTGGACTACGGCGATACGGCGGGTGGTTAGTGCTTTTCAAGTTGTTCCGTCTCTCTCTGTCACTTGGGTAGGCGGAGTCAAGTCGTTCCGAGGCCGGCGCGACTATAAGAATACCTCTAAGACCTTTCTTGCGAGTGTAATGTGTAAATTTGTGCCCATTGGAAGTCAGTGTTTCTTGTTTTATTTCTAATACGCACTAGACTATGAATTTGCGCATTACTAGCATATTTACATTGCTAACATTTCCACTGTGCCACCTGGATGACTTATAGATAAAGTAAACAGGCCCGTGGGAAAGTTAATTTTGCATACGGAAAAGGATACAAAATGAGAAGATAAGTAGGCTTAAGGCTCTGGCCAACTTTCCTGCCCGCTTGTACTGCGTTGCAGAGCGTTTGAAATACTAGTTTTCTAAAACAATGAAACGTGCATCCAGTGTGCTGATCTACAAAAAGAACACACACTTCAGGCTACGGCCGTTGAGTGCTTTTAAGACGTCACGCACTTCAGAAACAACATTTCAGACCACTACAAAATGCTAAAAAACGGCTATTTCAAAGTGCTGCATCTACTCAATGGCCCAGCATGGAACCTTCACAGACTTTCCACCAATAAAATAATAGGTTCACCTTTGAAAGTCCGATAGGTACAGGTAGTTCACGGTAAAATGAGCACTTTTGAGAGCCCTACTTAAGATCTACTTACAAGCACATTGTGTATTTTTCCACCATATGTAAAATAAACATTACCGTGTACCAGATCACTTTATTCATCCGCCAGTAAAGGGAAACTGTAAAATTATTATAAAGGTGGATATTTTACAAATTTTACAATCCATACATTCATACGCATTAAAAAAATCAGAAAAGAAATTCATTAATGTAGTATCGACAAAAATTCTAGCCGAAAACTTATAATTCAACGTTGAGATATGGGACTGCTTTCCCACCGTCGTTACCAACTTTACTAGGCACTTGCCACTACGTGTGCTCATTAAAATGTATGCAGGTAGGGACACTAACATTTTTCAGCAGTTGATTTCAAAAGTCCTCACTTTACCGTGAACAGCCTTTACACGCAGTGTGACGAGAACACTGCGTGCCAATTGAGAGCCTTGCCCTTAGCGGTGCATTGATATGCCTGGCAGTGTCGCCTTTATCGCTTCTGCGCTTCTCGGCCACAAACGCGAAAAATAACGGTAGGTATGCGGGAGACCTGAAGAGCTTTCGAAAGTGCCTACAGTATATGGGTTGCTAGTAACTTTCCCTCTGTTATTATGTAGGATGGTGGTTACATACTGGCAGTGACCATAACTTCTTACAGTGTAAGTAGGCTGGGAATCAAAGTGGAGAAAATGAAGGACCTTATTGACTGTTCACTATAAAGTAAGCACTTTTGAAATGAACCTTAGAAAAAAGTCACTTCTCCTGAATGCATATATTTTGATGGGTGCACTGAGTGACATTTGCTCAGTAAAGATGGTAACGATGGTTGGAAAATAGTTCCATATCTTAATGTCGAATAAAAAATTGTTAGGTGACCATTTGTCACAACTTAAATTGTTTCTTTTGCTTCCTGTTTTTTAAAGCATCGAAGTGTAAAAATAAGCAGATTTGTGTAATTTTTACTTTCCTACTAATTTCACAGTTTTGCTTAACCGACGCATAAATAAAGTGATGAGGCCCATACAAATATTAATCTTAAATAAGGCGGAAGAATACACAACGAGCATACAAGTAGATCTTAAGCAGGGCTTTCAATAGTGCTCGTCTTACCTGAACAGCCTGTAGTAATACAGTGGTAGCGTGGCGTTCCCTTGATGTGGGAAACTGTAATTGTCTATTGCATACTATTAAAAGTTCTTCATTGGCTGAGCTGCTCGCTGGCAAGTAGATCACCAGGCGTTGTTCGGTGGATGGTAATCCGACATTTCGCTGGCTAGTGCCGCCATTTTGCTGACGTGTGAGGCTGGAGTTCGCCTCTGTATAGGTTGTTAACGGTAAAATGAGCACTTTCGAAAGCCCTGCTTAAGATCTACTTGTAAGCACGTTGTGTGCTCTTCCACCTTATGTAAAATTAATATTGTCGTGGGTCTCATCACTTTTTAAAAGCGTCGTTCAGGCAAAACTGTGGAATTATATTAGAAAAGTAAATGTGTTACAAATCTGTTAATTTTACACTGTGATGTGTTAAGAAAACAGGAAGAGAAAGAAAAAAATTCGTTATTACAAGTGGTTACCCTAACAATTTTTGTTCGACTTTAAGATATTGAACTATTTTCTCTCCATCGTTAGTAACTTTCCTAGGTGCATGTCTCTAATTGCGCCCGTTGATATATATGCAGGTAGGAGCAGCGCCTTTTTTCTAAGGTTGATTTCAATAGTGCTCACTTTATGGTGAACATCGCTTATGTGGCTGGGCGTTTGTGTCACTTGCTCGACGCCCTCTAGCCACGTGAGAGAGCGCTCGCTGCCCCACGAGGGCTTGCCTTCCCCGTGCTGGATCCCACGCACCAACCACATCACAAGTCTGCGAGCAGCGTGGGGGCGGCGCCCCGCGTCTCTTCATGCGCCGGAGGTGTCACCAGCAGCTGACTCGGTCTAGCGTCGACGGCGAAGCGTCGGAAGGGGAGGTCTGCCATGCCACGTTTGACGAGTGTCAGGTTCCCCAGCCACAGCGCCTGTGCCTGCGTGCTCGAAAATACTCTAGCAGGCGTCACCCCGTCCGTATAACTTCCAACCCGCCCCCCCCCCCTTTTTTCCCTCTTTAAAGCCAGTGCTTTCCAACACCCGCGATGGAAACTACATTTTGCTCCGAAACTTGTAATTAAAAGCCGCTGAGCCGCTTCTGACGCCGGTGTCATCGGCAGGATGTACGCTCTCTTGTGCACGGGATAAGCGTAATTTCCGGGGAGGATCAAGTATTTCATCTGTTGCGTTACTGTACGCGTCGCTGCACACAGGAGGCGCATAAAGCCCTTATAATAGTGTCTCTCCTTTCTTTGTTGGCTTGCCTTTCTTTTCTTTAACATACCTCATATCGCATATAATAATATACCGTACTTTTAAAGCAAGAAATATATATTTAGAGTTTTTTATTTAAACACACTTTTTCAAAATAATTTCGTTTAGTGCTAATTTAATTGGACAAATAAAACCATAATTTTCATTACACCTATTAACGTCCGCGTGTTTATGCCGGAATGTTAATTCGATGAGGTGGTAGGATAAGCTACATACTATAATAAACTGAACGTGCAAGTACGAATGGCACAAATACATACTAAGCTTGCCCTGGATCCGAACACGCAGTCTTGAAAAAAAAAACGCCTTTGTGACCTCTGCCGTGGAGGTCGCATCCTACCATCCCGAAATACGGTTCATTCGCCACTACATTTACGTGGCAAGTATGTCAATCCATCCGCTTTTATCAAATACAAAGTTATACAGAGTGTGCAGTAACTACGGGCAATTTGGCCGAAGAACTAACCACTGACAACTTTATTCAAACAAACATTTTCACTCTAGTTGTTACTGCCAGTCTAGGTCATGCGTCATTGTCCTACAATTTACTCCATATACCAAGCTATGTACATCACATAACATGAACAATTGAAACATGATCATGGTACTTTTATAATAAAACTAGCTGATCCCGGCGAACATTGTTCCGCTTGCTGTGTGCTGTGTGCTTCTCGGTTTTGTGTTCATGCCTATTCAGTTTGTGCAGCGCGTGTTCACGTTCTATTTTGCCTTCTCAATGCGTCCTCTCTATTACGTCGGGTACGTCGACTGATGTTTGACCGTGGTATAGCGGGCATTTTTCTCATTTAGATCAACAAACATTTCCTGCAAGTATGAGCAAAATCGGCCCATAAATATAGAATTTAGACTCCAGCGCCACCTATCGGAATGAAGCATAACTAAAAACCTTACTCGCCACCTCAATAACATATGGTGTGAATATGGTCTCAATTGGTCCAGTGGTCTGTCAGTGATGATGCGGTTTAGTCACTCACTATGGATTTTATATAATTATAAAGATGAATATATATTTTAAAGAATTATAAAGATGAATATATATATATATAAATTTTTATGTGAATTTGCAAAATGAGCGCATTTACTGTTTACTTACCGTGTAGGTTGGCCACATTGTCTGTCAGAATGTAGTGTATATATTCCCGCATGTTGTGTGTTGTGGTGCTGTGCAGTTCCGAATTGCATCTCGTTTCGGAACGAGGCGGTGCACCGAAGGTTAAGAAAGTGGATATTAATAAGTCCAATGGAGCTCAGCTCTCTGCCGATGCGATAGAAACCCAATCGAAGCCAATTATTTAGTATACCGCTGAATAGCCTCTCCGTTTCATGGCATACCCACAGCATACCAACGTGATATTCTCAAGGGCGGGGTGCTTTGAATTCTTTCCCCCCCGTTAATTCTGTTTTAACATCAGTTACAACCACTGACTGTCCATGCCGTTGTTAGCTAATAGTTAATCACTGGAAATATTCACGATTTCTTTTAAGGATAAGTTAGGTTTCGTCTTACTTTTTGCATTTGGATTGCAGTTTGTTATACACGCCCTGGACACTGCTAAGACAGTAAATAACAAGTGTCTATAGGCTGTTAACGCTAAAATGAGCACTTTTGAAAGCCCTGCTTAAGATCTACTTGTAAACACGTTGTGTATTCTTCCGCCCTATGTAAAATTAACATTGCCACGAGTCTCATCACTTCATTCATGTGTCGGTCAAGTGAAACTGTAAAGTTATCAGAAAAGTATGTAACTTATATATTTTTTAAATATGCTCATGTTTGCACTTCGATGCATTAAAAAAACAGGAGGTGAAAAAAAATGATTTAAGTTATCACAAATGGTTACCTAACACTTTTTATTCGACGTTAATATATGGAACTACTTTCCAACCTTCGTTGCCAACTTTACTGGGCGCATGTCACTCCGTGCGCCCGTTAAAATATATACAGGCAGGGACAGTGACTTTTTCCTAATGTTGATTTCAGAAGTGCTCTTTTTATCGTGAACAGCCTTTAACAAAACAAGGACAAATAGTTACTCACCTGCTGCCTGCGTTGGGGTAAAACTGAATCGTCTTTTCCGTTTTGTCTCAAAGGTTTGAAGTTTTAATTCACGCGTAAAGTATGCACGTATGAAAAATCCTGCTAGATAATTAGCATATACCTATTATAGAACATTGTGAAATTAATCGAGTTGCGTTATACCACAAAACGAAATGTGGTAATTTCATAAATGAGAACTGACTAAGTCGTAGAGGAAGTGAATGTACGTGCTGATTGTGGGAGCCTCCGAACTCTGGCGTGTAGACCTGGCGCTCTCAAATTGCGTCTTATTCATGTCGTTAATTGGGGGCCAATTGTATGTTAAATAAGATATGTCCGAACTCGCCGGAAGTATGTATTTATTGCGCACCTGCAAGCGGAAATAATGCATCAAGGTTATCTTTGGGCTATCCTGATTACAGGTGAGCCACATTATGCAAATAAGAGCACGGTTGTGTGTACTTTATTACATCCGCTACACAGTAATTTTGGACAATTTATAAGCTATATGCAGTGATTTTTGTTGTTGGTTTTTTGGATTTGTACAGGCACTATTTTGTGTGGTAGATTATAATTATTGCCCAAAGTCGGGAACATTCCCTTGTCGTTTACAGATTACGTAATCAGCCGAAAGTAAAATCACATTCACAAAACCGCCGCGGTCATGAGTTCGACATAAATCATGCGGGCTCGTGAAATGCCGAGAATTGGCATCCCGTGAGTTTTATATATATATAATTAGTCGGATTAGAATTAATATTGTAATTATTTTAAGCTCAGATTGTGTGTATATATATATATACACAATACATATATACATATATATATATATATATATATATATGTATATATATATATATATATATATATATATATATATATATATATATATATATATATATATATACCATAATTAGAGATGATGGTTTATCGCAGGAAAAGTTGACTGTTTGTTAGGATTCAACGTAGTGCACACATGTTAGACAGTTTTCTTTCCTTATTGGCTGTCATACATGTATGAAGAGACCATCCCATTTCACTGGGCCAAAAGAGGATTCTGATACTATAAGGCAGAACGTTCGTGATTGGTCTGCAAACAACTTATCCGAGTCAAAATCTTGTTCATCCAATCACGAAAGAATAAACTAGTTAGAGTGTTATAGAAGATATGTTGGCTCAAAAGATTTTCGCGATTTTCTATTCTCTCTAACCATAATTTATTTTTAAAATGTCACCAGTTTTCTTGTTTCTAGCTGAGGCAGGATCGTTAAGGATTAGAGCAGAGCGGAACTGGCTTCCTTACCAAAGGAATAGCTAGGTCCGCCTGTTTTTCGCGAAAAGATTTCAGGACAACTTGTCCTCCAAAACACTAGAGCTAACATCCACTTTTCTGATTGGCGGAGTTTAACTGTCTGGCGTTGTAGGTGTCTGCCAGCGAATCATGGACACTCAGTGTCGGAGTTACCTAATTCTGGTTGGCGCAGTCAAGTAAGGGCAGTCTCCCGACAAAGACACGTGGCCTATAACAAAATTAAAACTGCACGTATGCCATAAGATTTTGGAGTCTAGCCTTCGCGTGAATCTTTTCGCGAAAAACAAGTGGCCCTAGTTATAGCCCAGTCGTTCCTGGCCAGCTTAAACAAAGTATGAGGTGCTGTGAGAGATTTTGGTTGGCGCGTAAAAGCGAGGGCGTAGATCACAGCTGAGGATGAAGGAGGCGAAGATGGAACAACGGTGGAATAGAAGGACGGAGGAAACGGTACAACTTCGAGAAAACCCGACGACCAAGAAACGTCCGCCACGTTTCTCACGTGCGAAAATGTGGTCAGCACTGCCGGTAGTCGAACCCAGTTCGCCTTGATGGAAGGTGAGTCATTTGACTGCTACACCACCGCCGCCACCAAGACCCAGGTTTTAAATTTTTCTCGTAAGCCTACGTCGTGTCTTTAACCAGTGGTACATATTTGCGTTTTCCGATGCACATTCACGATTATTCCAAGTATAGGAAAATGAACTGTTGTAAGGTATACAGCCTGTTAATCACGAGCCAACGGCGTGGCAGTCACTAGACTCATGCAGGTGCTTCTACACATTTAGTGCACTTCGGGGGAGCCATTAACCACCGCGAGCAAGCAACTGCGATGGGAACCCACAACGGGAAATCGCACAACTACATTTCAATAGTCGACAGGTCGACAAAGAAACATTATACCTACTGAGCTTGCGCTGTGGTAACACATTGCAACTGTATTTGGGAGAACACGGACGGTTTCAACCCTCGATTCGGCGATCGTTATACAGTTTTTCAAATCAGTCCAATAGAGTACGTTTATGGCCACTTTCATTCCTCGTTCTTTGTTCTAACACCTGGTTCCGTTTCTAACGATCCTGTCGTCGGTGATACGTTAAGCCATAAACAAAAAAGAATGGCTTATTGAGGATTAAATACTAACTTTCCTTGCAACCGCTCACCGCCTTCTGTTAATGAGTTTTTTATATATGCTATTCACGGTAAAGTTAGCACATTTGAAAGCCCACGCATTTGTAATAATAGTCAATAAATAAATTTAATTTTGCCTTAGACGTTAACTTCTGAGGATGGTGGAATATGCACACCGTTTATTACTCACATGGCGATATTTATTTAAAAAGGGGGTTAAAGGATAAAAAATTGTTTAAAGCAAACAGTAACAAAGGCCTCGAAAGTGCTCAATTTACCGTGAATAGTCTATAATACTGTATGAGGCGTGAGTGAAGAGATTTAGACCGCTCTTAACATCGAGGTCTTGAGAACCTGTGAGGGTGATTGAGTTGAGAATGGAGCAGCACCGGAATGAAAGGGCGAGGGAAACGGGAGATCCCCGAGAATACCCACCGAACAACGGCATCGTCGGGCACGATTCCCACATGTGAAAATCCGGGGTCGCCTTGGTGGGAGGCGAGCAGGCTAACCGCTCAGTCACCGTGGCCCCTGTATGAAACGTGTTTCTGCTTTCATACCGAGAGTTTAATCTACCTTCTTGGGTACTGTCTGTATAGAGTGTTCACGGTAAAGTGAACACTTTTTAAAGCTGTTTCATCAGACATTATAACCAATAAATACATTTTATTGTGGCCTCGTACTGTTGGTTTTGGCTATGGTGAATGTATACTCTATGTTTATTACTCACATGGGAGGGTTTACATTAAAAAGTGATGGAATGATATAAATTGGTTGAAAGAAAACAATAACTGGGGCTTCAAAAATGCTCACTTTATCGTGGACGGCCTATAGAAACGTGTGTCCTAATAAAACGTAGGTACTATGACTGTGGGTATTCAGTCCGAGGGGTAGTTAAGTTGCTCGAGGTTCTGTAAGGCATCATGAATCTGCGGTGATTGTCCATTGCCTTTCGAAGTATGACAGTGAAGTGACGATGCGGCGTCCAGTCCTGAATCCGAAGAGAAAATAACGTCACACATAAAGGGGTTTAGTCCCCGCCATCTTGGTTTTAGAGAGTTTTCCCCGAAACGGGATTGTATCGCAGATTTTATATTTTATTGTAGACATTGATATGATATAAGGAATTGCGTTGCCCATGTTCTAAGATACGCATTGCTTGAGTACTGTTGCTAGTCATATTTCTGCAATCGCCCGCGAGAAATATTAACTTATTTCCTGACAGCGCTCACTATAGTCTATTCGCGGTTTCTTCACACTTTTCGAATCAAACCTTTGAAAAATCACTCCTTGTATTACGTGTTTAGTTATTTTATAAATATGCCATTTATCACAAGCATTTTATACTTCTGTTAACATAAAAGTGTATTAGTTTTCGTTAAATTAAAGTTTTACGTATATTTTAATTATAAATTGTAATATTTCGTTTATAATAAATATGAATAAAAACAGTGAGAAAACATGTGTTTTGGTAGCCCCTAGTAAGAATTAGTTCCTATGCAAAATATCATTACAGCTGAGTGCGCACGTTTTCGGTACGTTGTCCTTTGGTATCATTTTCTCGTCTTAGTTAGGCTTAGTTTGCATGAAGCGGAAGAATAACCTGAAAGTAGAACTTAACAGGGCTTCAGAAAAGTGTGAAGTATCCATGAATGGATTACAGTCAAAAATTAAAAGGCAGTGCAGGTGTACTGGTTTGGTAAAGCTTGAGAAGCTATTATGCTGTGTCGTGCGAAACATTTCGTACACATTCTTAAATGTAACTTGTGGCAAAAATGGATAAATCCATTGATCCCAGTTAACAATTCGTAAAATGAAAATTGGGTATAGAGTGCGCATGTTCAGCGTCGAACTGAATTTCTACCAATAGGACTGTTATAAACTACGTGGATCAGATCTGATGTTGTAACACCGTGTTACTTAACACATACTTTGATGTGTTTATAACATGACTGTCAAAGATAAGTCTGGACACTTACTTGAAAATTTGACGTCCTTAGTGATCCGTTTAGTTCATTTACCCAGCCGCAGAACACTGCTAACGAAGTAGTGCTGTTAACATGGCTAGCATAGGAAGGAGAATTGCAATTTTTTCTTAAAATGGGAAAATTACGTTCATATCTCTATGGTGGTATCAATGTACCAGCAATGCTAATAACACTAGTTTGCTTGCAGCGCTCTGCAGCTACTGAATGATATAAATCAGTCAATAAGGGGGCCATTTTGTTATCATTGTTAGATAGGCGAGTATCCAGACCCGTCGTCTACGATCGAAGAATTTATTAATATAAAATGGGCCTGTTTGTTGAACATTCCGCATGTAAATGAACATGTTCATCTCTGTAGACCATGTGGCTCTTGACAATAGTATTGGGCATGGGGTAAGTCAATGTTTGAGACATTCGCGGAAGTCTGTGTGAAAATCCCCTGACCTGGCTTGTAATTAGACGTGCTAACTACTGTACGCGTGGTTACGGTACTGGGTGAAACACTCGAGAGTGCACAGTACTTAAGCTATAGCAGTTGCGTCGTGCCGTCGTTGAACTCGCGAGCTGTCAATCCTCGTGGCACGCCTCGACGGCAGCACATCTCCCGGGGCGAGGGAAAAGCAGAGGGATCTCCACAGTCCTCCCCCAGTGGTGACAGCGAGTGGGTCTACGCGAAAACACTCTTCCCCTGATATTACTCCACTTGAGAGCTCCATCCGCTTCCCTTGACGCCGCGACCCTCGCTGCAGACGGATTTCATTCCTCTTCGTCGCCACTTGCTTCTCTTTCCGGACGAGCGTTTTTCTTTCCTCTCGCTCTTTGCTTTTAAGGGGAATCTCTAGTAAAATATTTTAAACGCCTTAAGGCCATGACCGTAATGTTGGATTTACATTGGCGCGACAGGTGTGGCGCGAAAGAAAATTGTGTTTGTAATGAAAACAATGTGATGAGACGCGACACCAAAAACAATATTTTGACCACTCATGACGGAAAATACGAAAACGTTGCAGAAGGCCATCTGTGTGTTCACGTGAATTAATAAAGAATAATAATTTACAACACAAACAACCACATGCATGATAATGTTTTGTAGTTTTGGAAAAAAATGGTATGGGCCTAAGTTTTTATATTATTTACTAATGATGGCTATCTTTCCAATATAAACAGTGTCTTAATTGTATTTACTATCTTCGCATCTTACTACAGTCGTTACCAACTGAACATTGCCACCACTCTTGCAGCAATAAAATACACTTGTTTATTGACGATCGTCGCTCCCGCGACGCGACGAAATTAGAAATTATTTCTATTCATAAAGACCGTCGCGCTCGAGATTTCTGTCGCGTTTTCGTCACAAAATACTCGTCTGTGATTGGGTGAAGCGTTACTTCCGTTGCGTCGCGCCTGTAGCGCAAAATGTAAATCCAGCATAAGGAAGCATTGCGGCACCCCCCCTCCCCTTTTTTTTTCTCACAGGGCTGCGATGTAGATTCCCGGGTAGCTGAATTTCCTGTAAGTGAGATATGTAACGGTAGAATGTTATCACGCTCAATGCAAGCCGATGTATCAAACTACAGATGTCACTTTGTACTATTCTCCTTTGCTTTACGGTTCCGCCTGTATGATGTTTGAACTGCAATGAAGAGTGTTTGAAACCCTGTATTTTTGACGAAACTATTAAACATGCCCATGTACGTTTACCTAAAAAAAAAATGGCATTATACCCCGTAAGAGGACTGAATGGTACTTTAAAGTTGCCACGCATGCTGTAAATATAATTTTGGAGCCCTCCAATATAGTTAAAATGGATTATTCAGACCGCCGTATCTTCAAACATACTAATCGGACACGACACAAACTACGATAGGAGCCTCTATTGAACTTCATTATAGACATCCCATCAATAAAATGATAGGGTCACCGCTGAAAGTACCCATAGGTACACGAAACACTACGAGAACGCTGCACGTCAGTTCAGGGCCGTGCGCGTAGCGGCGATGGCGCACTTGATGGGCGTGGCAACGTCGCCCTTATCACTCCCGTGTTTCTAGGCCTCGAATGCGGGAAATAGTTCCAAGTAGGCTGGTCCTTCAAGAGGACAATGTAACCTAATGACATATGTCCAGTGAAATCTTGTTTGCGCGAATACGCGTAGGTATCTCAGTAAATAAGTGCTCTTGGAATGCCACCTTTAAAAAGAAAATGTAAAAGTCAATAATCCTAGCCTATATGTTTTTTTTTTAACTTTCATCATAAGTGTATTAAAAAAAGTCGGCAAAATGGTAACAAAAATCGCATTTTTAGAGCTCTTTTGCGCAGTTTACTGAAGGATTTGGGTGGGTCCTCCGCCGTCTGGGATTTACGTATATCGCTCTATAACATAATTTCCATATTCAATATTTAAAAACAAAGTTTGTAAAGGCGCAGGGAACTTCTTAACAGTTATTTAGAAATCCAGCTTACTTTTCTCATGCGATTCGTTTTACTTCTGTAGGAGTATCGATGGTTCTCTCATTGTTTAATCATTTCTGTCCCGCGTGGGAAAGTACTTCAAAAATTATGTCAAGTAGTGCTTTGTGCCATGTCAAGCTTTGATTTTTAACGTCTGGGCCGAAAGTTTGATTATGAAGATAAAAAAAATCCAAGGTGGAAGGGATGCCACCCCATTAAGAGTTAGGAGAAAAGTACAACTATACGGACTTATTTTAACCTGTGGACATTTTTCGCATGTAATGATGTCGCACTGTTACAAATCTAATTTGCACACCACAGCGCGTAGGAGCGATGAGGCGCCAGCCGAGCGTACTAGTGTCGCCCGTATCGCCTCCTTCCTTCTGGGCCTTGAACACACAAGACAGCTGCAGGTTTCTTTCCGTCGCCGGAGAATGCTACCTATTTTCCTCAAGAAACAGTTTCTTAGGGCGCGTTCACGCGGCGATTCTTGCACTATGTGGCGGTATGACAGGCCGTATATTATCATATAGGTATAACACGACAGTGTTGACAGCATATTTATTCTCATATAATAAATCTCGGGAAAAATATATGTTTACATGTCATTAATATCCTGTCACGACATCTGACTATCCTAACAAATATCACCCTTTTGACAAAAGGATATAAATGTATGGCCTACCAATGTATTTACACAAGTGTTGTCGGACATGTCCCTTTTGAGGATAACTACCACAGCATGTCTCGATCGTGTGTGTAAACAGGACCTATCGTGGCAGTTACTTTCACACATTTTCGTGATAGCTACTTTCGTGGTAGCTACTATCGCCGTGTAAACGCGCCCTTTGTCCGGCGATTTTGCTGAACTGTAACAGTAAAAGGGCCCACCAGTATGGACTGGATGGACTGTTGTTGCTCTCCCCAGAAACTAAATACACCCCGAATTTCTCTCATTCTCTCTCTCTCTCTCTCTCTCTCTCTCTCTCTCTCTCTCTCTCTCTCTCTCTCTCTCTCTCTTTGCGTTTAAATTTTTAAAAAATACAACAGTTAGTTTCTTTGTTCAGTTTCGAGTCTGCTATCACTGCCAACACCGGCGACTTCCGTGGCCGAAGACACAGGAAACTCGTGATCCAAAGAAGCGCATTCTTCGGGTCATCAGTTTCCTGTTTCAAATTCTGGATAAGTCATGGTTGTATGTGTAGGGTACAGATTTAAGTTTGAATTAGCATATTCTATGTAAGCCGAATAGCATTGCTGCATAAAATGGTGACTTTCGCATTTTAAAAATTAATAAGAAGAGTTTAAATAGATCTTAGCAGCAGCATCGTAGAGACAATAGATATAGTTTCAAGGTTTTTTTTATAAGGATCATTGGCCGGATGGCGTGGGCTGTCTTTATGAAGCTACGGTGGTCGGACAGTTTTTTATCTATATTTTTTTGCAAAAGTTTATGTTTTCATCATTTAAAAACCTTACATATGTTTATTAATTACATAACAAAAAATAATAATGTCAGTGTAATTGTTAACCAAATAGGCATGCAGAACGTGACTCAATATTGTGCCAAACACAGTAATAAATAAACGATCAGGGAACAAGACAAAATTATGATGATACACATAATGGAGTTCAATGGAATTCATTTATGCAATTCTTGTGATGTAATGTTCAACCCAGTATTTAGAGAGGAAAATTAAAATTAATTTCATGTGGGCTATAAATTTTAAATTCCTGTATTTAGAATAATTTTTAATACATACCCTTGGAGTTTTATTCTTTAGATTTGTATTTAATATGATATGGTAAAATCATAAATATCATTAAGTAATGGAAATTTTATTCATCTTTTGAGCACCCAGCACAGTCAATACTTTTACCAACAGCGAGAATTAGCAGGTACATCTTATAAAATTAAAATATTAAACCTTTTACATCTTGAAGGTTTCCTTCTGAGATATAAGTTCTACTCCCAGTAAGACTGTGTTTACGTGTGCAGTTACTATTAGCGTTGAACTCATTTGCTTTACTGTACAGTACTTTCGGTATCAAATTTCTCACTGAAAGAAAATTTTCCTTTCCGTGTTTCGGCCGCCGACACCGCGCAACATTTAATCGAGGATGAATTAGAATTAGCGTGTATTCTTAATAATTTATATTGTTCTACAGGTTAAGTCTTAGAACGTAAAACGGGACGCCATTTTGATTGTGATTTATTGACCGCGACCGGTATCCACACTTCGCTTCCCGGTCCGAGGATCTACGTCGTTATGAATCACTCGTGATCTCACGCTCGTTAACATTTCAGGGTGTAGGGTACCAAAATAATTATTTTATATTTTTACCTGACATTGTTCAGCTTATAGGCCTACGCGTTGTATGTAATGTAATTTTTCCTGAATTTAAAAAAAAATCACTTTATATTTTTTTAAATAATTTGATGTAAATCCAAAATTTTTCGGATTTGCTGCAGCTATAATAGCAAATATTAACAAAGTTGTACAAATGAAAAAATTTACGAAGTATATTATAGGCTACCGTGTGAAAAAACATGTAATCACCAAATAACGTAACATATTATAACATACGTATGAAAAAAAATTTTTAAATATAAAGGCATTTTTGCACATTTTTTTCATACTTTTTAAGTGCATAAACGGTTTTTTGGTGATTACACATATGTCAAGCATTAACCCACGGCATAAGTATAAGTCGTAATTTTTCCATTTGTGCAACTTAGTAAAGGCTGTTCACGATAAATTGGGCACTTAAACGAACCTGCTCCTGGATGCATATATTTTAATGGGCGCACTGAGTGGCATTCGCCCAGTAAAATTGGTAACGTTGTATGGAAAGTAGTTCCATATCCTTACGTCGAATAAAAAATTACAGGTAACTATTTATGATAAATTAAAATTATTTATTTCTCTTTCTGTATTTTTAATGCATCGAAGCGTAAAAATTAGCAGATTTGTAAAGTATTTACTTTCTTAATAATATTAGAGTTTCGTTTGACCGACGCATGAATAAAGTGACGGGGCCCATGGCAATGTTAATTTTACATAAGGCGGAGGAATACACAACGTGTCTACAAGAAGATCTTATCCAGGGCTTTCAAATGTGCTCATTTTACCGTGAAAAGCCTGTATTTGTTATAACTGCAGTAGAACAGCGCAAGTTTGGATTTTAGTTCAAATGAAAAAAATATATAAAGTGAAATTTTTTTTTCATTCGAGGAAAATTGATTTACATTCAATGTTTACAAGTTGGATTGTGTTTAGTACAAATATAAAATAATTAACTTTTTGGTATCAAATACCCTTAATGACTTGTCGCCAGCCGACCGCGATGCACATCCGACGACTCGAACAGTCTTCGGATATATGTGCAGACACGCTCCGTCTCTCGGCGACCGCCGTTAGTAGAATTCATTAAAACTTCACCTACTTCTGGTGTGGTTGTTCATTTTGGCGGGGGACCGCTGGCACAGTTCCGGCCTCTACCACGTTCTATGGCCAGTCAGAACGCGTCCTGCCTGAAATCTCCCCCGCGACAACTAGTGTATAGTTCATTCTCGGTTACTTACAACTATTATGAAGCCCTGCCAAAGTTCTACTTCCAGGATATTCCTCCGCCTCATGCAAATAAAGCTTACCTAGCCAAGTTTAGAAAGTTACACCAAAGTGACAACGCACCACATTAGTGCGCACTTGGCTTAATAATATTGTGCGTAAGGTCTATTTCTTACTATACGCTGTTCACGGTCAAATGAGCACTTCTGAAAGCCCTGCATAAGATCTACTTGTATGCACGTTCTGTGTTCTTCCAGCTTACGTAAAATTTACAATTACATGAGCCTCGTCACTTTATTCATGCGTCGGTTAGGTGAACCTGTGGAATTATTACAAAAATTAATATTTTGCAAATATTGTCATTTTTACACTTCGATGAATTTAAAAAAAAATACAAAGCGATGAAAATAATTAAATTTACTACAAATGGTTAGCTAACACTTTATTCGACGTAAAGATAGGAAACTACTTTCCATCCATGGTTACCAACTTTACTGGGCGCATGTCACTCAGTACGTCCGTTAAAATATATGCAGGTAGGAGCAGAGTCTTTTTTCTAAGGTTGATTTCAAAAGTGCTCACTTTATCGTGAAAAGCCTTTAGGAATGGTAACATTCCTACAGTTACTCGGGAAAGAGTCAAATGCGTGGGAAAGTTCCCAACTTTGTATAGTAATGATACTAAACATTCCCATATTTTCAACCTGATTCGTAGTACTATTACCATATACTTTATAGGTTAAAAGCTTCCATTGCAGTTTACGAAGTTTGCCAGATAAAATTTTACAGTGTACTAGCTTGTACTTCACTGGGGATTTGTACACATCGAGTGATGTCTCATGTAGAGCCCCGGGTATTTCGCGGATTGAGCTGGCAGCAAGCTAAGCTGGACAAACCTTTATACACTCGAAACATTATCGTTTGCTTATTGGCTGCTGTGATAAAGTGAGGCCTCTGTGTTAAACACTCTCTCACACTACGCTTCCTGCTTATATCTGGCTCACAGTTGGACGGGGCGTGTCTAAAGAACTGTCGTCCAATCACAACAGTAGGAAGGAAAAAAACAAGTGTTTGGAGTCTACCTCGCCTCCGAATGTATTCGCGAAATACTCGTAATTCTACTCATAGGCACGTACGGAAATGTACGTACTTGGAAGACTTGGTAGCTGGTAGTTGTTTCATCAAGTTTTTTTTCTACGTGCACCAGACGGGGAGGCAGTGATATGGGAACGCTGCCTAGCCGCCGTGCGGCGGTTGGCTGCAAGCGAAGTCGGGTCCGTATTTCCTGGATGTATTCCATCTGCCCCACCCACATTCATCACCCCGATGAAAGCAGTTCATCTGGTAGTTTATCGCCCGGGGTGGCAGGGAGCTGAGCGAGGCCACTGTAAATCCCCAGTTAGCCCCCCCCCCCCCCCCCAAACACACAATTTCCTAATCCTGAGCTAGGCTTGGATCAACCTGTACGCTCTCCGGAGCAGCTCATCCCTTTTAACAAATGATCCTCCTAGCGCGGTAACTCAACTAGATGCTGTTACTCACAATCGGTCCCCGCCGTTTCATCAGCTTGGTTATGCCACTGAATATGTAAGTATAGTTCATTCGCTGTTACTTGGCACTTTTCTGAAGCCCTACTAAATTTCTCCTTCCGAGATATTCTTCCACCTCGCTCGAACAAAGCTCAGCCAAGTCTGGAAAATTACACCAAAGGGACAACGCTCCGCATTCGTGCGCACTTAGTGTAATAATATTTTTAATAAGAATTTTTTCTTACTAGGCGTTACCAACCCACCGATTTTCTCACTGTTATAATTAATACTAAGTATAAACGAAATATTATAGTTAGAGCCACGAGTATTTCGCGAATTCATTCGGAGACTAGGTAGACTCCAAACACTTGTTCTTTTCTCTTACTGTTGTGATTGGACGACAGTTCTTCCGATACACCCTGTTCGACTGTGAGCCAGTAGTAAGCAGGAAGCAGTAGTGTGAGTGTCTAACAGTCCTGTACAGAGGCCTCACTTTATCACAGCAACCAATAAGCAAACGATAAAGTATCGAGTCTATAGAGGACTGTCCAGCTTAGCTTGCTGCCAGCTCAATCCGCGAAATACTCGGGGCTCTAATTATAGTTTATAAAGAAAATATAAACTAAATTTTGATTTTACCAGAAATAAGGTACGTTGATGAACACAAGTGTAATACATAGCATAATTAAGAAACAACCAAACATGTCATGCATGGGGTGATTTTTCAAAGGTTTAATTCAAAAAGTGTGAAGAAACCGCTAATCAACTATATACAGAAACCAAATGGCGTGACGGTTCCTTTCGTGTGAATGAAATCGATCGCTCATTGGCCGCGCAAAGCTATGGAAGAAACCCTTAAGTATGATTGGCTGTCGCACGTCATGGAATATTCCCTGTTTGTCGGGCTGCCGTCTGGTAAGTTTTCCTCCAGCAGCTGATTGGTGAACGTCGTCCCGCCATATTGCTGGCGTGTGAGGCCGGAGTTGGAAGTTCACGCCACCGTTTCACATCCGTATAAGCCGTTCACGGTAAAATGAGCTCTTTTGAAAGCCCTGCTTACGATCTATTTGTATACACGTTGTGTGTTCTTCCGTCTTATGTAAAATTATAATTTCCATGGGCCTCGTCGCTTTCTTCATGCGTCGGCCAAGTGAAACTGTAAAATTATTAGAAAAGTAAGTAGTTTAAAAATCTGCTGATTTTTACACTTCGGCGCATTAAAAAAACAACAGAAAGCGATAGAAATAATATAAGTTATCAGAAATGGTTACCTAACACTTTTTATTCGACGTTAATATGTGGAACTACTTTCCCCTTCATCGGTACCAACTTTACGGGGCACATGTCGCTCATTGCACCCGTTAAAATATATGCAGGTAGGGGCAGTGACTTTTTTCTAAGGTTGATTTCAAAATTGCTCACTTTATCGTGAACAGCCTATATTCGCAAGTACTCTGAGGTTGTGCCGAGTCGTCTGCCCCGGCCGGCGGCCAGGCGCAGTGAGGTTCGGATTCTCGCCGAAGCAAGGATTTTTCTTCTCCTGCTCGACGACTGATTGGTAGTGCAAAATGAGACGGCAGACAAGTGTATGCTAGTCTGACGTATGACATTGAACCTTCGGTCATCTCACACGCCCTGCAAGACTCAAGTATTCGGCACGCTTTCATCTTCATTCTATGTGGCCGAGTGGAACAAGAGAATGCTGTCTGTCTGTGACGGCAGCCACTGTACGTTTAACATCTGCTCGAGTGTTTATAAGACTAGAGAGTGTTTGGCTGCTGCAATTGTATAACTTGGAATGGTAACGTATCTACTGATCAGTTGAGGGTTCCTTCCTGCCAGGCGCTTGAACTGCGATGCCGAATGTTTGAAATCCTGATTTTTCTGACGAAATTATTTAACGTGCCCCTAGTATGTTTACCTACGAAAAGACATTCTACCCCAAAAGAGGACGGAATGGTACTTTAAAGGCCTACACAAAATGAGTGGTATTGATGGCAATGCTGATGGCTCGTGGGCTCTGATTGGTCGTCAATTAGCCAACCACGAAATGCAGGTTTCCGTTACCCAAAATACCTGTTGCAATGGTAGTTACGATTGGTAGTGAGCTAGTTCGTAGACTCACCGCTTGTACAGCGGTAAAACCGTCCGCATTGTCTGTTTACAACTGGTTACGAGGGGTTGTTACCAATGGATTTGGACATTTGTGATTCTTCAATAATTGATCATTTCAGTGTTGAAGAAACGTTAACCATTCCACTTATAAAATATAAATACATAACTTAAGTAATGCGAGGTTCACATACAGGCCGAAAAGCCGCAGCAAAAAAAAAAAAACTTTTTTTTTTTTTTCCCCCCTCTAAATTTCAAGACTGTAAGAACATATTTTAGTTCATAGTTCAACGAGTTATACTGTTTGACGTGTGTTGTAACAATGATTATGGTGGAATATTACCGTACTATGACGTAACAGTTTTCAGAGATCAAATTACTATATCTTATGCAATTGGGTTGTAAAATAAACGTAGTGTGAAAATTTATCGTTTGGCAGGGTAAAATATAGTATATTTGAGAAACATAAAACAATATTACACAACGATCACTATCCTTTACTGTGGACAAACGGATTAGAAATGATTATCTAATCATCATTGTAGTAAGACTATCCTTCCAAACAAAAACACAAATGAATTACTGCTATGCAAGGTGACATTTGTGAAATAAAAGTGCCGAAAATGAGCTTTTTTTATCAGACGTTAAATATGTATTTCGTTATCGTTATGAGAAAATTGATCGCAAAATTCGTACGGATTTTCACGAACATTACAAGGTAAAACCATCACAATCGCAAATGAACATATACTGATGATTTTATTTAGTGTTTGCTATACAAATTGGTTTGTTTACATTCTTCTCATGGTCGTGCATTCTGCGCATGATCCAAATTCATCATAGAACTACATCATAATTGACTGTCAGTGATGTCATGCGATGGTAGTTGTGTCCAACGACTACCATAATATAAAGTTTAGCGAACTTCGCCGGCCTCCAGCCATCTGCCACACCAGCTAGCTGGTGGTGACGTCACGAGCGAGGGTTTAGCCAATCAGAGCCCACCAGCAATCAGCATTGCCATTAGCACTGCTCATTATTCCTAGGCCTTAAAGTTACTACGCACGCTGTAAATATTATTTGTGGAACGCTCCAATATAGTTGAAATCGGCTTTATTTGAATGCCGTATCTTAAAACATACTGGTAGGATACGAGCCAAACTACGAAGGAGCTTGTATTGAACTTGCTGGAGACTTTCCATCGATAAAATGATAGGGCTACCGCTGGAAGTCCCATAGGTACACGCAACACTGCGAGAACACTGCATGTCAGTTCAAAGCCTTGCCCGTAGCGGCGATGGCGCCCTTGTAGCGCGTGGTACTGCCGCCCTTACAGCTCCCGCGCTTCCCGGCTAAGAAAGGAGAAAAAGGCAGATGGGACCCTGGAATGTGTCCGTCTGATGTCTTTATATAAGTCGCCGGCTTGCTAGCTTCTGAAGAGTGAATGCTAACTTGGTGCATACCGCTAACCGCACCCACATACTTCAAGTACTTCAGTGGCCTGCCGCGGGATCCCCGCTACCTGCACTTGGCGCCGCCACAGAGTAGTTAAGAATACAGAGGTGAAACAGCAGCTAGTACCGCGAACCCCAGCCGCACACGCCAGCAGAATGCCGTCACTGACCGACAGTTGAGACACCGTTCGCCAATCAACTCCTAGGAACTTATAGGCTATTCACGGTAAAGTGAACACTTTTTAAGGCACCCCCTAATAGGTATTAATCACTAATAAATACATTTTGTTGTAGTTTGAGAATTTAAATTTTGAGAGGCCGGCGAAGTTCGCTAAACTTAATATACACTGTGTTTATTAGTCACGTGGCAACGTTTATATTAAAAAGTGGTACAAAGATTGAAATTGACTGAAAGGAAATATTTAGGAGGACCTTAAAAAGTGCTCACTTTGCCGTGAATAGCCAATATTTGCCGGGAGGCAACCCAGTCAACAGGGAATTTTAAGTGATTTTTTATAAATATATTAATTTTAATATTATAATTACAAATATAGAAGAAATCAAGGTACAGCACGAAAGAAAATGTCACTGTTAAATAATTAGTGTGTGAATGTTCATTTATAAACTATATATATGTATAGTGTAAAAGACCAGTTACTTACTCTTTGACGTTAAGAAGCATGGCTTACTTTTTCTTTTGAACTGCAGACAATAAACTTGTGTATCCTTTAGACACGCAGAGAAAATCTGAGCGGTTTGGTAAGACAAACATTCCAAACGAGGCTTGTGAATTAGCTCACGCTTGCTGATAGCTTGTGCGTTCTAAGAAAGCGGCTACAGTTTGAGAAACGTGAGTTGCTACTCTGGTTTCTAGTGAAATGTTTAATCGTCAGAATAGCCACGCGGCAGTGTGGTCGTACGACGCCTGCCTACCATGCGAGAAGACATAGTGACACCTGGCTGTTGATCTTATTCTTTTAACTAGGCTTAATTTAGTGTATAACCATCAGCTTGGTAGTGTTCATGAAGGTGTAGGCTGTTCACGATAAAGTGAGCACTTTTGAGGCCCTAGTTAGTTTTTTCTTTCAGCCATTGTTTATCCTTTATCCACCTTTTTAAATAAATATTGATGTGCAAGTAATAACCACAGTGTGTATATTGCACCGCACTCGGAAGTTAAATCTTTAAAGGTAAAATAATTTTAATTTTAATTTTTTTTTTCAAATAAGAGGGCTCTCAAAACTGAGTAGGAAAGCTCTATAAATGCGATTTTTGACCATTTTCATAGTATTTTTTTTATTTTAGAATGACTTAATATTATAAAAACAAAACTGTACTGACTTGCATAACAGTTATTTTTCTGGCAAAAAGGTCGTGTTCTCAGGACATGTATTTGCTGAGATACGCGCAAACAACGACTGTACAGATAATTTATCCGGACTTCTAACCCTTAAGATTGAAAAAGTGAAATGGCTACTATAGTATATTAGCGTTTCTTCATACTTTTTGAATGAAACCTTTGAAAAATCATCCCAGGTATCACAACCGTTTTATACCCCTGCTAACATAGTATCTTATTTTTCTTTAAAATCAAGTTTCACCTATATTTTATTTGTAGATTATAATGTTTCGTTTATAATAATTACGAATAAAAAACAGTGAGGAAACATGTGCGTTGGTATCGCCTAGTAATGAATAGTTCTCATGCAAAATATTATTACAGCTGAGTGCGCACGAATTCGTTGTGTTGTCCTTCGGTGTAATTTTTTAGACTCATTTAAGCTTAGTTTGCACGAGGCGGAAGAATATCCTGGAAGTAGAACTTTAGCAGGGCTTCAGTCGCTGACGCCAGCAAAATGTAACCACTGGCCAGCATCGTGTCGAAATGCCGTTCACCAATCAGTGCCTGGCAAAACTTACTTGCCAACTTGTAACCTTGCTAGTAGGGAATCCTTCGCACAGCACACAGTAGCCAAGTCAGATACAAGGCTCGTTCCTGAGTCGTGCGCAGCCACTCACCGAATGGGCACGCGCATATCAAAGGATCTACCACGTAAACTTTAACCCAGCCATCATTCTTGATTATTATAAAAAATTACCATAAGAAACTAATTTCAGTGACCACCAGTTTGACAAGACGTTAAGAAATGAAAGTAATTTTCGTAATTAGCTGCCACCATATTTGCAAATAATTACGCCAGTTAGTGTTGACGGTAAAATATGCACAGTTAGGTCCCCCCCCCCCCAGGTAAGATTCAAAAGCGTCACAATTAACCACCGTAACAGATATAGGTAAATGTATGTTGTGCTCGGTTTCATTAAAAACAATAAAAATTATTCTCACATACATTTTAAGATAATTTTACTCACGGGGCGTGGCTACTAAGAAACGGGACTGGAGAGAAAAATGTTTAAGGCCGAAATAACTTATTTCAACGTACCTTCAATTTCCTTCAACATACTTTCATTCCCTTTCTATACACTGCTGCATACGTATCTTCCAGTGTGCGTAGATGTTTTGCAACTCATCATCTGTCACCCTCAATGGGTCACACAAACAACGGTTGGCATCATGGACATGCTATACTGTTGGTCCAATGTCAGTAAGATGCAACACCCACTCTCGCTTGGATATATGCGCCGATTCTGTTCAGAAAGGAGTCGTGCAGCCGTTCCATTCCGCTCCTGAGGCAATTCAGCCCGCAGCTCTTATAGTTAGCTCAGGGATCGGCACCGGGTCAGAATTGACGTCCGAGCTGATCCAACGCAGGTTTTAACGGATACGCATCCTCGGACCTTGCTAGCCACGATTGTATCTCGACATGACGGAGGTATTACATAGACACGTACGCCGTGTGTCGACGAGCGTTGTCGTGTTGACAAATTGTACCAGGATGCTGTGTCGTGAGGCCTAACACGTGGGAACGTAAGGTGTCGCTGACTTACCGCTTTGCAGTCATGGTACTCCCAATCATTACCAAAAGTAACCCCCCCCCCCCCACATCATGATTCTAGTAATAGTGCAACATTACCGGTACGTGTCATTTACCCTCGGCGTCTCCGTTTTCGTACACGTTGGTTGGTCATCCGTAGTAACGCAGAAAGGAGCTCTATCGCTGAATATGATGCGGCGCCATTCCTCTCATCGCTCCATTCCTCCCGGTTATAGCACCACTCCAAATGTCACCGTCTCTACGCATGGGACGGTGAACCTCTAGTCTGACTGGCAGCAGTCGCCTGTACATGTCCCGGGATGGCACGGAGTGTTGTAGTGTGTTCAGTAACTGTATCCGGATGGCAGTTAAGTAGGTAGGTAAGTGGGCTTAACGTCTCGTCCACAGCGAGGCCATTAGAGACGATGCAAGTTGCACAGGGAAGAGATTGTGGGAGGATTAGGGAGGAAACGGCTATGGCCTTTGTCTGGGACCCACCCCAGGTGTGATTTCGGGAAACCATGGAAAACCGAAATCAGGATGGCCGGACCGGGAATCGAACCCGGGTCCTCCCGAACGCGCCACCTCACTCGATATGTCCGGATGGCAGGCGTCGATGTCGTGGTATGCGCTATACGGCGATCCGCTCGTTGCTGGTGCGGCATGGCCGACCGGAACGTGTAGGACGTGTGCCGTGTCCATATTTGCCCTTTAGTTTCAACGTTGAGCTCCCATGAATCGGGATGTCCCACGTGCTGGCAGTTGCACGATACGTCCACTTGGCCCAGTGTAGACCCACAATCTCCGTCAAATGCTGGTAAGCTGTTTAATACGTATACGAGGCATATTACGAGTTCAGTGACCTTCCCTCACTGTGTTCACTTTCAGACTGAACTGACTTGACATAGGTACTTCACATGCCGTATAACACTATCGCTGTGGTCTTGATGTAACCTGTAATGCACTCTGGTGGGACATTACAGATCATTGCAACCCTGACATTCACATACCCACTGATGGCATTAACATGTACCACATTAAGTACAATTTGGACCATTCCTCCTTAAATACTCACTTTTTGCCTGTCAGTATATTTCTCTCGTACTCTGAAAATTGTCTTGCCACGGTGGTTGTGTACACTGATTATTCCATACTTTCCAAAATGGTGCCACTAGATTATTGTATTCTGCTATAAGTTAATACGTAGATATGTCTTCTTGACCGTATTACTAATTCAATTTTTTTTCTGTAAATTCTTTAACTCTATTTTGGAAATATAAATTCGAAGTAAATTTTTTCACTACATTACTATTTCAAAAGTAATTTTTGCTTGCTTCGTGTAGTTTTTTTCTAATTTTGTTGTAATTTAATTGTGCTGGAATTATTTGTAGCATCGATTTCATTTTATACGTCAAAACTGCGTGCTTGTAAGTATTCTTGGTAGTGCGATAATAATTTTAAATATTTTCTTTTTGTTTCAGGTACATACTCTATTACTGCTGTGGGATAGACTTCAGAGAGCTGAATGTTGGTAAGCACTGTAACAAATTTGAATGTAGACAAAATCATTCTTCGCCTTTATGGAAAAGTGCATGCGTTAATTTGTGGAACCATTTTCAACTTGTTTTCCTTCGAAAATGAACAGATGAAGCTACAAAGCTACAGTAAAATAGTTAAATTTGAACACAATTTCGTGTGTTCCGTTTGTTGCCAAATGATTAAGAGAAATGCTTAGGATATTACAGGCGTGCAAAACTAATAACTCGTTTACGTAAAATGCAGAATTGTTTCGTTTAATTGAGGCGTGCACCAAAAAAAGTTATATTATAACCATATAGTGTGAAACCAGCGCCATTAGTTAGCAATTAGAGTTGTAACGGCATGGCCTCCCATTCTCTGATCATTACATCTCTTGAAATTTTCTCATGTGGTTGCCTATTTGAAACCTGATGTTTGCGTCACTCTACGTAACAATTTGCAGCATTCTTGAAAATACAGTAATATTGGTGGAGCTACGGAGTCCAGATGTGCGGACACCTCTCGCTTATAACTTTCGGTTTTCCTATTTCTTTCAAGCAGTTTATGATAGATGCCTGCGACGTATTAGATCCCTCTAAAAAAGGGCAGTCGGCCAAGTGGAGATGCTGTCTGGCTGATGCGCAAGCTAACCCCAAAATCAAAATAAATAAATAAAGCAGCGCACATTCACAGGTCTCGGCCCAGATTTTGAGTGACGAATCTCGCGGTACGGCAGTGATACTCGACCTGAGAGGGGTCGCCTATGTATAGTAATAATCTTACCCTACTTTTATATGCGGACATTCACGTCTATTAATTTTCATCTCGTCTCACGTTTGCTTCCGCCAGCTGATCCAAGTTATTGTCCTACGAAAATGCGAGCATGAATGAGTACACACCTTATAGCGAGTCTCATATCTCCAGTACCAGCTGGGGGTCACAGTGGCTGAGCGGTTAGCCTGCTCGCCTTCCACAAAGGCGATCCGGGTTCAATTCCCGGCCGAGTGACTCCGGATTTTCGCATGTGGAAATCGTGCCGGCCAACGGCATCGTTGGTCGGCGAGTTTTCTAGGGAATCTCCTGTTTCCCCAGCCCTTTCATTCCGGCGCTGCTCCATACACACCTCAATCACCGTTATCGGCTCTTAATACCTCGGTGTTAAGGGACTATGTAGATGCGCTTCCAAGGTCAAGAAGCGAGGAAGCGATACGGGCGACAGTTACACGCACGCCTAGCACCTCATCACTTCTACGCGCAAGCGTGCAGTGTTTCCGTGGGAACACTGTACTGTGAAAATTAGGCCTGTAACAGTGGGGTTTTATTACACGCGATTAAAGCCCACAGATTAAACTGCGTCCGTATTTTTTGTGTTTTTCTTTTGCCACTTAAGGAAACTCCATAGGCAAGCTTTAAAAATGCGATATTTGACCATTTTCACGAATTTTTTTCTCCAAGAATACACTCAATATGACCAAAGTAAAAAATGAGGGCCATAGATAATTGTTTTTTAAATCTTTTGTGTCCAAAGGTCATATTGCCAGAACTTTTATTTACCGAGATACGCGTTTCCGCGCAAACAACGATTTCACAGAAAACGTTTTAGTACATACTACCGTTAAGAGCCGTCCAAATCTCTTCACTTCCTATCCAGTGCCAGTTAATGAAGCTTTCCGTTTAATATTTCATATTTATACTTTGCAAGATAAGGATGAATTGCTGGCTCGAAAGTCATCGACTTATACGGGGTCACCGGTTAGATTCCAGGCCAGGAATTTTTCGGGCTAAAATTCTGATGTGAGCAGCCTTGCGGGTATTTTTCTCTCCGCCTCATACATTATTCCCCAGGCCGGCTGCTCTTAACGCCAGCGTCCTCGCAGCTCATCCATATTAACCTCAGACGTGAACATGTGCTTGTTTTTCCTCACATGAACAGCTAGCTTGCCGTCCGGCACTCGCCTACGTGTCGCCTTACAAGTCACGACCAACCTGATAACTATTCGACCATGCTGGCCGTATAGGCTGTTCACTGTAAAGTGTGCACTTTTGATAGCCCTGCTTAAGATCTACTTGTATGCAAGCTGTGTATTGTTCCGTCTTATGTAAAATTGACTTTGCCATGGGCCTCATCACTTTATTCATGCGTCGGTCAAGTGACTTTGTGAAATTATTAGAAAAGTAAACATTTTACAAATCTGCTAATTTGTACACTTCGATGCGTTAAAAAAAAAAACAGAAAGAGAAAGAAATAAGTAATCATTTGTGATAATTAAAATTAACAATTTTAATTCGACGTTAAGGTATGGAACTACTTTCCATCCTTCGTGACCAACGTAACTCGGGGCATGTTACTCGGTGCGCCCGTTAAAATACATGCAGGCAGGCGCAGTGACTTTTTTAAAAGGTTGATTTCAATAGTGCTCACTTTATCGTGAATAACCTTTACACGCTATATTTTATTACAGCTAACGCTCGCGTCAGCACCTTGTGTGTACCAAACAGATCAGTCACTCGCGGCGCGCACGTGTTTTCATAACGAATTGGATTTCCTGTCGTTGGTTGCTGCGTTTAAATAAAACAGTAACAACCAGTACGATTTATCGGCAACAGTTGAATTACTACGCAAATATAAATGTTTGTCATCTGCCAATTGGGACATCTAGAGTGACTGCCTCCACGGATTAATTCCACTACGATTGACCCGTGCGTATTCGTTGATGCATGAGCTATTTTTTTCACTCTCTTGGACCATGTCATCGTCATCGGCTCTAAAATATTTGCACCAATATTTGGACAGGAAAACAATTCCTATGTAAAATTGATTTTAATAATTCATCTAGTAACTACAGTTTGTCACAGTTTATTTATTATACAGCAGTTTATATTTTGTGACGTAAATAAATGTTAGTGTTAATTTTTCGTCCATTTACAAAATAAGTAACAATTTGCTAAAGAATAGATTCAAAATGAAGCGATAGAGAGGGTGAAAAAGAAACACTTCGAGAACTAGAGACCACGAATGTAGGACTGTGAGTGCGACACCAACGTCAAACACTGACCCTCTTTAACAATTCATACTTCAGCGCCATACTTCAATCTAATAATTTTCTCTGTGTGAAATAAAATATTTTGAGAACTGCCTACTATCAGCAACAAAACTCTAATATAGCCTTGTAATTTGCTCCAAGACGTTGAACAATTTTTAAATTATGTTATATATATATGTATATATATATTACAGTTGATTTTGTAATTATGATATAATTTAGATAATACAAGTAGATGAACTTTTTATCTGGTTGACACGGATACATATTTACAATTTGTTATGTGTTTTCTTTTCGTTTTGCAGATGGTAACATAAAAATTTCAGTTGTGATTAACAAACATTTATGAAGTTTAAATACCGTTCGCGGTTTAAAACGGTTTTTTTTATAACTGATAAAGACAATAAGAGATAATTTTTCGTGCTAGGAAAATAAGGTAGTGCTCTGGCCTATTCTTCAAAGATCGGGCTGTACACATTAAGGGTGCAGGCTACTTTTGACTGACTTAACAGTGATTTGAGCTTAGTGCGCCACCGCTCCTCTACTTCCGTCCTAAGAGCCCGACTATAACTCGAGATTCGGTTACAAAGGGAACAAAATATTGTTACCTGCATTCTTTGCCGTCCTACTCCGACGTGCAAGGCGCGGTGTCTCAACAAGAGTATCATTGGTAACCAGAGAAGTGCGCGGTGATCTACAAAAGAGAAGCTGCTGTGGGCGCCGCGATAAGCCTACTGGGACTTGTGTCACTTATGTCCTCAAGGGGATTGAATTACTTGGGTTATCGTTGCAATAATGTTCTGGTCATCGCCCTCGCCCTTTCAGCGCGTCTTGGGGTGCGGGCCAACGGGTCGGTGTAATTGCGGCGGGCCCCCGTGTTAAGAGTCTGGATGGAGTCTGGTGAGCGCCAGCCATGCAGTACCAGCGAGGCAGCGAGTGGCGACAATAAGAGTGAAGTCTGCGGATTGTGAGCATCGGTACAGTGGAGATTAGACCGCCGGGCGGTACTATTGAACTGGATGCGTGAATGACAAGACATTTTGGAATGGTTGTAGTAAACAGTTGGATTGAATATGTGAAAATAACAAGTTGTTACAAGACGCCAGGTGCGTTATCCGAGCTCGTGACGGATGGAGGTCTTAATGAAATAAAAGAACTAAATTGAATATTTAATTTGTTTATAGTGCTGTAAATATCCATACAGCTATTATTTACAACATTAAACTAGGCCTACTTATCTCCACTATGAGTCTTTGTTACTATGTCCTGCGGAATGTTCTTATAGGCTGTTCACGGTCAAATGAGCACTTTTGAAAACCCTGCTTAAGATATACTTCTAAGCACTTTGTGTATTCTTACACCATATATAAAAACAACATTGGCAAGGGCCTCATCACACTTTATTCATGCGTCGGCCAAGAGAAACTGTGAAATTATAAGAAAAGTAAATCATTTATAAAACATTTTTTTTTTTTTCATGTTGACACTTCGATGCGTTCAAAAAACAGAAAGCTATATAAATAATCGAAGTTATCACAAATATTTACCTAAAACTTTCTATTCGACATTCAGATATGGAACTACATTCCATCCATCGCTACCAGCTTAACTAGGCGCATGTTTCTTAGCGCGCTTGTTAAAATATATGTAGGTAAGAGCAGTGATTTTTTTCTAAGGCTGATTTCAAAAAATGCTCACTTTATTGTGAACAGCGTTTACACAGGTGATGCACGCGCTAGTGGTAACATAGGTATCGAACACACGTGAAAGGTTGTTTGCTGGTTTTGTTTGGAGGTACAGGCAAATAAAAAGTGTGTTTAATTTGATGATCATAGCTTAATTACATTAATTCGCAAAGTAATCGTGTAATTTTAACAGTCCACACCGACGCAACGTCTCCCAGTCGATGATGTAACCTACCCTTGCCATAGCTAAAGTCAAATACATACACCTATGAACACCCCCTTATATCTCAAAAAGTGCTTGTCAGTTTTTCAAAATAATCGCGTCACTGAATTCGCTGCTAACTTGCTGCGCTATTGGAAAAATCAGCGTATTTCCAATTTAAAAACGAAAGTAGATATCGCTATCTCGGTAGTTAATTACATCCAGTAAGAGACACATATGATGTCTTATGAGCCACGTAGTGCCATTTACGAATTGTAAACCAAAATTTCGATACCTTCAGTGATTCGGAAGATTTTTTGGATGAATATCCTAGCTGTATAATCCTGGATAAAAACGTAATTTGAAATACATTTGTTGGATTGATTACAAAATAAATTTCGTACTATTTCATCCTACAAAATCGGGTTATTTTGGTCTTATGGTTATAATTACTGTCAGAAAGAAAACCCTTCATAAAAACAGTTCAACACATTGAGCGGTGTTTTTGCATATAATGTCTGTTTGGTTATGGTTATAATTACTGTCAGAAAGAAAACCCTTCATAAAAACAGTTCAACACATTGAGCGGTGTTTTTGCATATATTGTCTGTTTGGTTATGGTTATAATTACTGTCAGAAAGAAAACCCTTCATAAAAACAGTTCAACACATTGAGCGGTGTTTTTGCATATATTGTCTGTTTGGTTATGGTTATAATTACTGTCAGAAAGAAAACCCTTCATAAAAACAGTTCAACACATTGAGCGGTGTTTTTGCATATATTGTCTGTTTGGTTATGGTTATAATTACTGTCAGAAAGAAAACCCTTCATAAAAACAGTTCAACACATTGAGCGGTGTTTTTGCATATATTGTCTGTTTGGTTATGGTTATAATTACTGTCAGAAAGAAAACCCTTCATAAAAACAGTTCAACACATTGAGCGGTGTTTTTGCATATATTATCTGTTTGGTTATGATGTGCCGTAAAACCGTGTTCTGTAAGGGACGTTACGACAGTGTGTGCGAACTTCTCAAGTATCCAGGATTTGTCTTATGAATGTGCCTGCAGTTGAGCTTGCGACCTCACTACACACTGCCTGAGCTCTAAGAGAGAGATATTCGGCACTACAGCGACCATATAATATGAATAACATGATTTCGAGCTGTGGCATTTTCACCGCGCACCAATGGCGTCAAGAAAGTTTGTTAGCCGCAAAGAACTTCGATGCGCTTTCGAATTATTACATGGGACCAAATAGGCTGTGCGTGGTTATTTTAGCATATTTGAAAGCTCTGACTATATCACTTTTCTTATCATTTAGTATACTTCCGCTAATAACTTAAACTTAACACTTCTATGCGCTGATCACTTCTTTTATGTGCCACCCAAATAAAACTGTACTGCTGTTAGGAAGGTAAATGTGTTATAGGCTGTTCACGGTAAAGTGAGCACTTTTGAGGCCCCATTTACTTTTTCCTTTCAACCTGTTTTAACCTTTAACTACTCTTTTAGATGAATTCTGCCATGTATGTAATACACAGTGTATATATTCCACCGCACTCGGAAGTTAACATCTAAGGCTACAATAATATATATTTATTGACTACTATACCAAATGAGAGGGCTTTCAAAAGCGCTCACTTTATAGTGAATAGCATATACAAATTTGTAAATTTGAGCTCCACTATATTTAAACCAAGAAGCACCAACTTCACTTCAGTAACCATCAATGAAAACATTATTTTCGCAATACAACAGTTATGAAAATTCTTGTTTTTATTAATTCGCCGTCAACTTAACTAAGAGCCTGCAGGCATGCGTACACGCCAGTACAGTACGTAGTGTAGCGTTTCTGCAGTTAACAAGCAATAATGTATTTTTTTCGAAGGTTGATTTCAAAAGTGCTTTACATTACCGTGAACAGACTTTTGCTTTGAAATGCCAGTAATCAATTCCCACTTATAGTCTATTCGTGGTATCTTCACATATTTTGAGACAAACGTTTGAAGAAATCACCCTGTCATGAGTTTAGTTGTTTCTTAAATACGTCATGAATCACAAGCTTAGTACATATGGTAACATGAAAGTATTTTATTTTTTAGTTAAACTTGACATTTAATATATTTTTATTAATAAATTATGGTGTTTCATTTATAATTAATAAAACTCTGGAAATGATAAGTGTGTTGGTAACACCTCATAAGAGATAGTCCTAATGCAGAATATTGTTAAACTGAGTATAGGCTATTCACGGTAAAATTAGCACATTTGAAAGCTCTGCTTAGGATCTACTAGTATGCACTTTATGTATTATTGCGCCTTATGTAAGATTAACATTGTCATGGGCCTCATTACCTAATTCATGCGTCGGTCAAGTGAAACAGTACAATTATTAGAAAAGTAAATATTTTACAAATCTCCTCAGTCTTCCACTTCGGTGCATTAAAAAAGCACAGGAAGCTAAAGAAACAGTTTAAGTTATCACATAAGGTTACCTAGCACTTTTTTATTCGACGTGAAGATAAGGGACTACTGCCCATTCATCGTTACAAGTTTTATTGGGCGCGTGGCACTCAGGGCGCCCGTTAAGATATATGCATGTAAGGTCAGTGACTTTTTCTAAGGTTGATTTCAAAAGTGCTCACTTTAGCGTGAACAGCCTTTACGCAGTAACTCGGTGCGTTGTCCGTTTGTTGCGATTTTCTAGACTTGGTTAAGATTCATTTGCATGAAGCAGCGGAATATCCTGAAAGTAGAACTTCAGCAATGCTTCAGAAAGTTTGAAGTAACCATGAATGTACCATAGAAGAAAAACGCGATTTCTTTGGCCGCCCTTGTCTTTGCTGGTGGACCCGTCTTGCCGACCGCTCCGCCGGCCAGGTCGCTCGACGTTCGCGTGTGGCCCAACACATGTAAATTGTGCCCTCCGACGTTCACAAGTAATAATAATAAAAAAAATAATCCGAGTATTGAATTTGACACTCGCTTCGGTCGTTGCGCGTGCGTAGTGGACTGGAAATGGCATGCATATTTATAGCGGCAATAATTTATTCTTATACATATGCATGGCGCGTATAAATTTCGCGGAATTGTCCCGTTTTATCGACGGCGCGGCGCGTCACTCGAATAACTGAATACTTTCAGTGTAGCAGCCGTGGACGCGATGGCCCGGCCTGAGGGGGTTGGTAGAAAAGGGTTGGGGGGGGGGGGAATGTGGATGGATTTACCGAGTATGAATGGCCATCCAGTGTCGAGCATACTCAGGCGGGACCCCCGCCTTTGTGTCTTCTTGTTGCTGTTGTTTTTGTCTGCCCGCCCGATTTAAACGCTCTTTCGCCGACGCTGAAGGGGAGGTCAAGCGAACCATTATTTCACGCTGACTCGAACAAAAGAGTGGGGGCATGTTTTTTATTGCGTACACTCGGCGACGGAACTGGCCAACCCCGAGCTAATTTTAACCACTGGTGAACGACCAGTGGCAATGGATGCTAAAATTCAACAAGAAGTATGTATACGATTGCAACTTGTAGTCCATCCAAGGTTACTTCCAAATTTTCTGAAGCTCTACTCAAGTTCTACTCCCAGGATATTCCTCCGCATCATGTAAACGAAGCTTAACCAAGTCTATGAGCTGTTCACGATAAAGTGAGCAATTTTAAAATCAACCTTAAGAAAAAGTCACTGCTCCCGCCGACACTTTTTTTAGCGGGCGCACTGAGTGACATGCACCTAGTAAAGTTGGTAACAATGGATGGACAGTAGTTCCATATCTTAACGTCGAATAAAAATGTGTAACTAACCATCTGTGATAACTTAAATTATATCTTTCGCTTTCCGTTTTTATTGATGCATCGAAGTGTAAATATGAGCAGATATGTAAAGTATTTACTGTTCTAATAATTTCACTGTTTCACTTGACCGACGCATGAATAAAGTGATGAGGCCCATGGCAATATTAGTTTTACATATGGCGGAAGAATACACAACTGCATACAAGTAGATCTTACAGAGGGCTTTCAAAAGTGCTCATTTTACCGTGAACAGCCTTTACAAAATTATATCAAAGGGACAACGTACCACATTCATGCGCAATTAGTGTAATAATATTTTGGATAAGATATATTTCTTTTTCGGCATTACCAACATGCCTTTTTTCTCTCTGTTTTAATTGGTAGTAGTTATAAAGAAAATATTATAATTTAAAGTAGAATACAATAAAAGTTAATTTTAACAAAAAATACGGAACTTTTATGTTAACAGAAGTAGGTATACTACGCTTGTGATACATGGCATATTCAAGAAACAACTAAACACGTCATACATGCGGTGATTTTTCAATGGTTTGTTTCAAAAAGTGTGAAGAAACCGTTAATAGACTATAGGAACCATAACTCACTCGCATAATATATTAAACTTAAAACGAAAGCTATTGCATAGTGGTTATAGACACTTAAAGCGGTTCTAAGATAGACTTTAAACTTACACACTTTTTTCCCAACACGCCCTACAGGACATATGGGCCTAATTTGTAAGGCGCGTTTAGAATTAGATCGGACAAATCACGTACATCATAGTGCACGTAATAAACTACTCGTCACGAAGGTATCAGCCAGTGAACAATTGCGACATCACATGGGGTGTAAACAGAACATGCTAGTGTAGTCTAGCCATCAAAATGCACTAGCGAAATTTCCTGTTCTCGAGTGATGGCAGGCTACTCGGGCGCTAGAACGATTTGTTGCCACTGACTAAAAATTCTCGTGATACCAACTCATAACTCATGGCATGTAGAGTCTCACCATATTACGATTTGAAATAATAGGTTATTTTTAAGTCGATTAATATTTTTTTTTTTAAGTTTGTGTGTGTCGAACTATTTGTAAAGTAGATAGTTTTTTACACAAAAATAAAACGAGGACTATTTGTCTTATGGACACACTCGCTGTACGATACCAGCGAGAGGCGAGGCCACAGAGTGGATAAACACACAGAAGCAAAATGACATGAGGGTTCCTTTGATGTTAGCGTGCCCAGCCTCTGATTGGATACTGAAGGCACTCAAGAGGAAGGGGGAGAGGGGGCGCAAGGGGTGCAATGCTCAGGGGCTCGGGTCGGGCCGACTCGACACTAAAAACTTATTCACTTTTTTGGCATGTATGACGACTATTTATGTTGTTGTAATTTGTCGCTTTTTGGGGGGGGGGAGGAGGAGGCATTACTCAGGGGCCTGGAATTTCTGTTGGTGCTGCGAAAAACACCTTATTGGCTGGGCTGCTAGCTGGGTAATTAGGATAGTTGGTGCTGATTGGCGAACAGCGTTTTGATATGCCACTGGCCGGTGACGCCATTTTGCTGAAAAATAAATAATCGTGTTAGACAAACGAGACTACACAGTTATAGGTTCAAAATCTTCTTTACGAAATGTTATTGCTACTAATACTTATCGGTATGATGACGAGTCGCTTAACGAGACGTTAAATACGTCACAGTCACAGAAAATAACGACCTGCATGAGCATAAGGATTATTATCCGTAAATTCCCGAGACTTTCATGAAAAGTTACTGAAATTATTTTATTGGTGACATGAGAAGCCATCGGTGTTGACGGAATCACTCAGGATTCCGATATCTTCATCAGTGAATGTCCCTATTTTGCGTGCACGCATTTAATACGTAAAAATCGTACGGTGGAAGTATAAAAAAAGTGAAAGATGCGTGAGCATATTTAGGATTTCAGTCTGAAATACGGGCAAAAGTAGTCTCAAGGAAAAATGTTAAGTGTGTATGAGTCTTTATGCATGTTCGAGTAGAATGCGCTAGTTAAAGGATGGGTAGGGGGGAAATTATGCATTGCGGCAGATGATAAAATTTCTTTACTGTGTTCATGCGCGAAAAGGGAAACCCATAGCTTGTTCCAAGGCACGTCAGACAGATGCGCATAGCAGCATTCGTTTCGCAAGATCCAATATTCGACTGAGCATTGGAATCAAAATTATGTTTTAAGTTCTCCTCTACGTCTCTCCTCCCTTCCTTACCCCATCTTACCCGGCGGAATTGGACGTAGAGTGCCCGAAGGGAAGAATAAAGTTTTTTTCCCCTCGCAAAGTATTTTTCTTCTCTTACATCGGAGGTTTTATATGGACTTAAGTTTCTCTGGAGCTGTCATACTCTTCCCATACGCATGAGAATTCTTTTAAGGCGTTCCCTAGCTCTCCTTTCTTCTCGCGATTTCGTGAGCATTCCCATCCAGAGAAACTCCAAAAATCATTCAATACGCTTCTGGAAGTTAGAGACATAGTAATTGGTGTTTGTGTGGGGCGTTTTGGCATCAGATTCGTCAGTACACACAAGGAATAAAAAAAAATTAATGGAAGTACCTAAGACATCACAAGTAACGACTGGAAAAAATTGGCGAAATATTTCGTGGCAGACTTGAATAAAAACATTTATACGCCTGTTTCGCATTTGCGATTTTATCCCTGTTGACACATCATGGTGGTAAAACTCCGCGCCTGTATTAAACCTGTAGCAGTAAAAGGACCAGTTACGAGCAGTAGGAGCGTGGGGGTCCTATCCCACTTTGGTCACCGGCAGGCGTAGTGCCATAAGATTCCTGGGAAGGGTCTCAAACATGAGGATACCAAACTGGTGCTGCCCATATTTGGAGTGAGGGATACTAGTTGGCACTATACCTGGTGCTGGAGTGGAGGAATACCAGCTGGCGCTATCCCTAGTCGCTGTGCTGTGATTGGTCGTTGGTTGAGGCAGACCAACAATTGTGCTTTAAGCCCTTTTATGAACATACTCATAATTTCCGAACCATTGAAACTTTGCTCATCAAATTCATAACGTAGGCATCGTATATGATATCCAACACGATGGTAAAGGCATATAAGCCCTGAGGCCTTTCTGACAAAGTCAATTGAGATCCTTTTGTAAAATGCAGTCACAATTTCCGAACTGTTGAATATATAGTTATCAAATTCATAACATAGGCATTGTATCCGATATTCAACACGATGATAGTCATTTAAGCCATAAGGCATTTTTGATAAGGTCAATTATGCATTCAAGCCCTTTTTAAAAATGTAGTCATAATTTCCGAACCATTGAAACTATACTCTTCAAATCCATAACGTAGGCATCAAATCCGATATCCATTCCTTCCTTTTATTAACTGATTGAGAGAAACATTTTAAGTCTAATCTGTGTTAATGGTGAATTGAGGCATTATCATTTAATATACATATTTTCTGATGGTTGTAGACTATTATACATATAAAATACTTGTAAGCTAATATTACTATATCTATTGAGATGGAGTTCTCTGGCAACTTAAATGGTAGTTAGAAGAGATATACGCGACTTATTGATGAAAGTATTTTTTCAGTAAATAAAGAAAAGAAAGAAAAACACGTTTTAATTAATTATTTAAGATGAGAAGTTTTTTCCTCCTACTTATTAATGAATGTTTTGAATAGAGAGGTAATTTCATGACTTCAGTAAACTCTCAAATTTTAACCACCTTCCAGTAATATTCGCTTTGACACTAGATAGGGCGTGAGAGATCGTATCGTTTTGAAAATGAAGTATGTCTCTCAGATATTGTGAAATTGAGTATTGAGTTTATTTCTACATGTGCAAATTATTCGAATATCCTAACATTAGATGGAAAATACATAGGTGTTTTTATTGTAAATATTTTAGTTATATCTGTTGTTGAGTTTAAGGTGAGTGAAATGACTTCCACAATGTGATGGGGAAGGTATGCGAATTTAAGGTAATGTTAGGTTAGCTGGTTAAAATGTTTTGGAAACTAAGTCTGTAGGTCTGATGTTAGTATTATAAGCTGAAATGGTCTCATAATGTGATTGTGTTTGTTTTGGCTCATTTGAGATGTATGGTATGTTGATATATTTGTAAAATAATTTTTTTTTCAGTTGGCTGGTAGGTGTAGTTGAATTGTGTGATTGTGTATGTGTGTGACTTTGTGATGCTGCTTTAGGATATGGTGCTGTTTGTGGAGCATGTGGAGTCTGTGGAGCATGTGGAGCAGATTGTCGAACATGTGGAGCAGATTGTGGTGCTGTCATAGGATGTGGTGCAAGTAGAGTCTGTGGAGTCTTTGCATAAGTGTGAACTCGCCTCACAAGCGAAGCTGTTTCTTGAGCAATGTTCGCGAGGTGTGATTACTTGTTATGCATTTTGTATCGGAATGTAAGGTTTGAGTCTCGAACCAATATGTAAATACTATTTTGTGCTGTTACTCATTCCTTATTACACCAATCTATTTAACTTGATGGCTTTCCCCCGTCGTTCACTGTTTAAATTTCAAACTAATAAAAACTGAATAAAATTTAAGTATCCTGAATGGGATTCGAGTTCAGTAGCAATCTGCTGCCAATTTGTTAGACCCCGAACTTGATTACTATAGCGATGGTAGATGGGAAATTATGAGTTACGCTATGCATATAAAAGGGCTTTAAGTGTGTTTAAGCTTGTATACTTGCTGTTGGGGTTGATGTGTATGTTATAAATTTGTTATTTGTAGCATTGGTAGATGAGAAATTATGAGTTACTATGCTTAAAGAAGGGCTTTAGGCATGTTTGATCTTGTAGTCTTGTTTGTTGTTGGGGTTGATGTGTATGTTATGAATTTGATGATTGTAGCTCTGGTAGATGAGAAATTGAGTTAATGTGTTTATAAAAGGGCTCTAGGTGTGATTGACCTTGTAGTCTTGTTTGTTATTCGTGTTGATGTTTATGTTATAAATTTGATGATTGTAGCTCTTGTAGATGGCAATTATGAGTTAGTATGCTTATAAAAGGGCTTTAGATGTGATTGACCTTGTAGTTTTGTTTGTTGTTGGGCCTGAAGTGTATGTTATGAATTTGATATTTGTAGTTTTGGTATATGGGAAATTATGAGTTACTATGTTTATAAAAGGGCTTCAGGTATATTTGACTATGCAGTCTTGTTTATTGTTGGGGTTGATGTGTATGTTATGAATTTTATGATTGTAGCTCTGGTAGATGGGAAATTATGAATTAGTATGCTTATAAAAGGGCTTTAGATGTGTTTGACCTTATCACAAATGGTTTAAGACCAAAATGACGTTACCATCATGTGGGATATCGGATACGATGCCTACGATATGAATTTTATGAGTATAGTTTTCAAAGGTTCGGAAATTATGACTACATTTTACAAAAGGGCTGAAATGCATAATTGACCTTGTCAAAAGGCCTTTGGGCTTAAATGACTTTCCCATCATGTTGGATATAGGATACAATGCCTACGTTATGATTTTGATGAGTATAGTTTCAATGGTTCGGAAATTATGAGTATGTTCATAAAAGGGCTTAAAGCACAATTGTTGGTCTGCCTCAACCAACGACCAATCACAGCACAGCGACTAGGGATAGCGCCAGCTGGTATTCCTCCACTCCAGCACCAGGTATAGTGCCAACTAGTATCCCTCACTTCAAATATGGGCAGCACGAGTTTGGTATCCTCCTGTTCGAGACCCTTCCCAGGTAATCTCATGGCACTATGCCTGCCAGTGACCAAAGTGGGGTAGGACCCCCACGCTCCTACTACTGTTACTTGCGCCTTTTCAAATGGCATTAATCAGTGCTCATATCGACTCGAGTATACGTAAAACTGTTAGTTATAGCCTGATAGTCGTTGAAAACATCACTGAAACCTGCAGGCATTTGTTCGAAAAAATAAGATTGTTGTGAGGTAGTTACGTTTCACAGCCTTTAATTTAAATCAAGAAGCAGTCAGACATATTTGGTCGTCGAACTATAGTTTCTTGCTTTGTTTATTGCTTAGTGTTTAGTGTAGAAGTCAAATTATTTCGAAGCAGTTGAAGTGTAGGACAACATAGTAACTCATTTTTACCATAAACAAAAATTTTCGAAAACAATATTCAAATATGTCGCGTTTTGGAGCTTTATTTATCTGAAGGAGGAAACCTTGCATACCACACGTAACTTCGACATTTCAGTTTAAAGTACGTAACTTATATCCTCGATGTTTTCATTGTACAGTACTAATAATTATATTTCGTTTTCTTAGACAAATCAATTCAACGCACTGTAAGAAACTCATACTTTGTAATTATGTTTACATAAAGCCGATTTTCAAGGTCTGTGTTATTTCGGGAATAGAAATCATCGCCTGGAAGCAAGACATCAATATATATGTAGTTTAAAGGAAGGCATTCTGTTGTTTTGATTTAGGTATTTTACGTGCCAGAATGTCGAGTGTTCGAGTCCTAAATTTTCAAAATTAGGGCAATAGGCGCTTCAAAACATTATAATTTAAGAAGGCTTGGGGCATAAATTAATGGCAAATATGATAAATAGAATTTACATGTTTCTGGTAGCTAACAGAGGAAACTCAAGCAATAGAAATCCCAGGCAATAACTGTTGCCAACTTTGAAAAAAAAAAATTCTGCAGTGACGCATTCATGTCGAACTATTTATTACGCTCTAAATGTGTACATTTCTTTGTGTCGCAAGATACCATGCTATGAAAGAATACGTCACTGTAACAAAATATTTGCTCATGAAGTTGGCAAGATCTCTTATCAACGATTGCCGCTTCTTAGTTTTTTCAATATTGGCTTCTAAAGATCTGTACAATTTAGTTGAACGCTAAGCATTCATTTATGTCCCGTGCACTATAAAATAGTTGACTGCGTGTTCATTGTTCTGTAGGTATATATATATCGGAAGGTTGTATTCCATTATTGGCATTCGTGTGCGCGTATTTCAAGCTAATTATTCAGAAGAGAATTCCAATGCTCTAATAATTAACGGCTATGATTCTTCTGCTTCCAGCTAAGTATTTTTAATTTTATTCGTAGATTACACGGGATGAAGACACTCCAGCGTTGAAAAATCTGTTTGTAGCAGATGCCTTTTTTAATCGTTGTCCTACTTATGAAACGGTAACGGGGAGCAATAATAAGACCCAGAACTCTTTCATCATAAGAGCATTTTTCAGAAAACTGTAGTGAAACGTGTGTGGAAAAAATTAAAGTGTTTTCTACCGGTGGCATTTGTTTTGTACTCTGGGTAATTTATCGACGACAGGTCCACGGCAGGTCAAGTTTGAAAACTACTGCCCCCCTCCTTGACATACTCCGTCGCGACCTTCTCCTGGCTACTTTGGTAATTAGAATTTTCATCAAGAGTAATGAGGTTTTTTATTCTTTCTTTGTGTGTCCACAGTTAAAATGGACCGCCAGTTAGAAACACGCATAGGTTTTCAACAAAAAGTGGGATGACCTGTGATAAACGTTCTGAACGTAGTACCCGCGTTGTTTAACGTGGAACTTTCGTTTATTAAACGTATCCTTGTCCTGTTCAGAGTTGCACAATTGCTGAGGAGCGGTGCTTGAAAGTTTACCAAAGGTAAACCTCGAGTGACGTCTTCGTCGCCGCTGTTACCTTTGTTTTTACGAGACCCCTTTGTTAACATATTGTGCCAGCGTCCGCCGTAATGAGAATAGGATGCTATCCTAGTTCGTTAAAATGTTTAGATAATAGAAAAATGCAAGGGTTTGATGTCACGTGGGTTTCACTTCTTAGCTCCCCGTATAGTTTATACTTCAACATCGGTGATTCTTTATGCCTGTATGTCGATACTGTGAGAGATCGTTCTTATTCTTGACTGAATTTAATGGTATCCGGAATGTTTCATTACTAGCCCGTAGTTCATCATATATAATAAACAAAAACGCTGTACAATCGAAAAAAACATCAGAAACGTACGATTTAATTTTAATCGGCCACGAAATGAATTCGTAGCTTTTTCCGCAACGTACAGTTCTGGTGTATTTTATAAAAATATTGTGCAGTCTAATACATTTGCATAGCAATTGTTTACTTTAAATCCATCATAGAAGATATCGCAAATAAATATTGTTTTTTTTAGACCACTTGCCCATGTACTTCATCAGGGACAGCCGAAAACAACAAAGATATGTGGCACGAAACACATACGAAACATTAGCTTAAAGGATCCTTATAAACGGCGAATAGGAAGGGATGATTCGTTCAATTAAACACACTCGGCTGTCACACATTCGCAGAAAAAAAAAATTAAGACATTCCTACTCGCCTTGTCGCAAAGAAACCACAGATATTTACAATTCATATAGAAATAATAACGTCGATTTGTGGTCGTGCCATAATAATAATAATTTTCTTACTAGCTACTTCTTTATGCTTTCAAACAAAATTAAAACAAGCTAATACGTAGTTCCGTACTAGTTAATAGGGACATCGAGAAAAGCAAAATAAATAAATAAATAAATAAAATAATAATTTTGTATATTACTACTGCCATTAAGAGGAGTGTCAAGTGAAACATTTTTTGTGAAATCGTTGTTTGCGCGTATTCGCGTATCTCGGTAAATATAGATTCTGTAAACACGACATTTTGCTAGGAAAAGTAAAAAAGTATTATCTGTGACTCTATGTTTTTACTTTTAACATATTAAGTACATTCACGGAGAAAAAATTCGTGAAAATGGTCAAATGTCGCATTTTTGAAGCTTGCCTATGCAGTTTCCTTAAGCGGGAAGAGAAAAATATAAGCATGCGGACGTAGTTTAATCTGTGGGCTTTCATTGCATGTAATGAAACCCCACTGTTACAGATCTGATTTGCACAGTACAGGACCACGACGGAAACACTGCACGCTTTGCGCGTTGGAGCGATAAGGCACTAGGCGTGGGTGTTCGTGTCGCCCGTATCGCTCCCTCGCTTCTTGACCTTGGACGCGCAGGTTCACACTCCTCTTAACTCCAAGTGGTGAAACTGGGGGATCAGAGGTGGATGCGTGCTGTTCTAGCGGTAAAGAAAACACTCGCACGCCAGTACACAGAAGCTGGAATAAGCGCAGAAGGGACACACAAACTGAAACAATACTAGGAGGCTGGGTCCGGGATCCCCTAACACGAGAGAAACAGAAGGACCCCCCCCCCCCCCCAAAAAAAAAACTACGTGTTAAACAGTTTACCACCAGGAAAGTAATAAATATGTAACACACGATCAGTGATTTCTTCAGTTATATATACTACATGATGTCAAAACAGAAGACTAAACATACTGGCATCAGGACCTCAATACAACGGGCACGCGTCATGCTGGCTTTACGCCAAGGTCAGAAGTATAGGAACAAAATTACGTGAAGCAGCACGTAGGAATGTCAAACAAAAGACAAACGAAAATACGAAGAAGTTGCCAATAGGTAGCGTGGGCAGTCCGTTACACGCATAGACTAAAGATGAGGTAGACCGATCTCGCTGGCTGCACACAACGAATCTCCGTGTCCCAACATTGAAATGCTTTTCTGTCTACACGTCTGGCAAAAATGGCGTGGAATGGGTTTGAGGCTATAACACTGTTTAGTAAATAAGTGCTTTTGAGATGTTTTTATACTTCCTCTAATCATTTTCTAATTCTTCCTGATTACATTCAAACTGGTCAAAGTATTTTATTGATATAATAGTGCTTGTCATTTAAAAATCTTATTATATAATAGGACGATCTCTGTCTGTCCGTCTGTCTGGCTTTAATACTTCTAATGACTCCTCCCGAAATCAACAGAATCCTCGGCCTCAAAAAAACAATCAAGTTCGAATTTCAGCAAGATCAGATTACGCAACCTCAATCATCTTATTACCAAAAAAACACTATTTTTATTACTTATTTCCTTGAAAGTTTTGTGATTAATGCATAGAGATTATTGCCTATAGTATGAAGGTAATGGAATATCACTATTTGTTTACTCTAAATATCTCTTCAATGATTGACTTAAATGAGTGAGCCACAGTGGATAAGTGGACTAGAGCGATTCCAAGTGGAGCCTTAGTGGCTTAGTGATAGAGCGATTCCAAGTGGGGCCGCAGTGACTTAGTGGATAGAACTATATCAAGTGAGCTGCAGTGGCGCAGTGGATTATTATATTTATATATCTTTATATAATATATATATATATATAATCAAATGTGGGCCGTAGTGGCCAATGGCTAGAAACGATTCCAAGTGGGGCCGCAGTGACTTAGTGATAAAACATATCCAATGTTGATTAATTCACTTTTTTTTCAGTCTTTGTATGATAACAAAAATTTGTAACATCGCAACTGTTCTAGGTCACATGTCAATACTAAAAAAGGTCACAGTCTGGGCCCTAATTAATATATTAAACAAACATGTTCATCACTGTTGATCATGTGACTTGACAGTTTGTGTAAAGATTGGGGTAGGTCAATGTTGGTACATGCCAGAGACGAATAAGTGTCTACTTCATATTTAGTCTAGGTTACACGCGACTATGTCCAGACACAGAAGAGGAGAAAACTTCACGTGAATAAAGACAAATTTTGTGCTAAAGTACGTGGCGAGTTCGTGACCGTGTTTATCAGTATGATCACGTGCCTAGAATATTTACAATGTTAAAAAATTGTTTATCATACAAAGGCTGAAAAAAAACATATTTGATTTCTCTATTCACTGGGCCACTGCGTTCCCACTTGGAATCGCTCTATCAACTGAATCACTAAGGCCCCACTTGGAATCGCTCTAGCCTCTTGGCCACTGCGGCCCCATTTGATATATATCTATCCACTGGACCAGCAACCCCACTTTATATAGTTCCATCCACTAATCCACTGCGGCCCCACTTGGATCGCTCTATCCACTGGGCCATCTCGGGCCCACTTGGAATCGCTTTAGCCACTTGACCACTGTGGCCCCACTTAATTAACTCAACATTGAAGCGAGACATTTAGAGTAAACAAAAATTATATTCCATTACCTTCATATCTCTATGCATTAATACAAAACTTTCATATGAAAAAGTAATTAAAAGATGAGTTTTTAGGGTCAAAGGTCATGATTGCGTAATCTGATCTTGCTGAAATTCGAACTTGGCCTGTATTTGACCCTGATGATTATCTCTGCAAAATTTGAAGAACTTCTGTTCAGTTTCAAGGGACTTAGATGTATTAAAGAGGGACGAACAGACAGACAGAGATTGTCCTATTATATAATAGGATATGATAATAGGATTCACGGAAACTTCCAACTTTCTGAAGCCCTGCTAAAGTTATATTTCTAGGATATTACTCCGCCTCATGCTAACTATTCTTAGCCGAGTCTAGAAAATTACACCAAAGAGATTGTGCACCGTATTTACTAACACTCAGTTTAATAATATTTTGCATTATAACTTTTTATTAATAGTCATTACCAACACACCTGTTTTTATTCCTATTCACTATAAATAAAATATTATAATTAGATAAAATATAAGTAAAAGTTCAATTTAACGACAAGTAAAGTTAATACAAGTAATAAAGGCTTTTGATACACGACATATTCAGGAAACAACTAAAACCGCAAATAGACTATAAAATAATTTATCCTAGGGTCTATATTCCATAACATTCGTTTCATCTTACACATGTTTGCCGAGAAACCTCAGAAAAACTGTAAATATTTTTCTCGTTGTGCACAGTTTTCAAGTGAACTTTTTCTGTGGTGTAGCCTGTTTCCATTATGTACGCCGGCACAGATACACGGAAAAAAAAGGGGGGGTCATTGGGGTCATGACCCCCCTCCCCCAAAACCTTAGACGATTTTTTTTGTCACGGAAAAACGTTTGGAAATTTGCCATAAAATTTATCACATTTTAACGTTTCTTGAATAGTTATTAGTAATGCAGCATAAACTATATTTATTTGAGAGCACTCTCTTCATATTTTATCACTTTCGTTTATTAACATGACAACAGTGAATGCCACCAGCACATGGCGGAAGAACGAACTACTACGCTATGCTACGGCTGCGTAAATCATTATGGTTACTTATAGCTGGTTCTCTTTCTGAGCTACACGATCATTACTAGACACATTTGTATTCTATTCTGCATATCATTAAAAAATCCAATACCATATCATTGCTGTTCATCCTGGGAAAAAGTTTCCTTTGACATTCCACAATCCTGCTTTATAAATAGCAAATCAAATTCATTCGCAGTGCATGACACAAATAGACGAAAATAAATAGTGCTTGATTCCTATTTTAAAAACAATTATTTTACGTTGCAAGCAAAACATTCCTTTAAGAGGCCACGGGGATGATAAGAACATTGACAGTCTTCTAAATGGAGATGAAAAACACAGTATAGTAAACAATGACGGAAATTTCAGACCGTTGCTTCGGTTTAGGATGGATGTTGGTGACAATAATATGCGCAAACACTTGGAGAGTGCTCTGTCCAATACTACATATATTTGCAAGCACACTCAAAATGAACTTATTAATTGTTGTAAGGAAGTGAACGAAGTACTATCTTAAGAAGAGTTAAAGAAGAAAAGTTTTTCTCTATATTATTCGACGAGACAACAGACATTTATAGTATTTGTCAATTGTGTATATCTTTGCGATACCTTCATGAATGTGTCTTGAGGGAAGATTTCATTACATTTGTTAACGCCTACGATATGATTCGAGACGAAGATATTAAATCAGAAGGCGGATAACGTCGCTTGAGTGGAGTTGCTTTAGGCCAAATCTTCGAGGCTATTGCCAAGAACTTTGATTTAGACTTGAAGTTTTGCGTAAGTTTTGGGGTCGACAGTTGCTCAGTAATGGCATCTGAAACAAAATGTGCCCTTCAAGAACTAAAGAAAATAGCCGCACACGCTCAGAGCTGTCCGTGCAACAACCTTAGTTTGAATAATTCGTTGACAGACTCCTCAAAAGTAGTTTCCTGCAGAAATGCTTCTCGAACTGTGAAGAAAATCGTATCTTTGGTAAAGCCTCTCCAAATAAACATGATACTTTTAGAATGAAGTGGGTGCTTCTGTTCAAGGTATTTACGAAGCCCGTTGGGTCTAAAGGCTCGAGGGGCACATTCAGTTCCAAGAGGTATCGATTATTAAGATTCGCAACTCTCTAGCAGAAATTTCTACGTGGCAGGGCAGATAGACATCTGATGCGTTTTCTCTTATGCAAACTATCCGAAGCCCAGAATTTCTCCTCTCAGTTGTGTCTCTTAATGATATTTTAGGATTAACTATATCACGTAGTCGCCTCCTTCAAACACCAACACTTGATTTAAAAAGGGCTACTGATGCAATAGAAGACACTAAAAGTGTACTTGAAAAAAAGCGAGAAAAGGCTGGATCCAACTTTAGTGGCCTCTAGAATTAAAGTAAGGGAAATAGCTGAAAAGTTAAATACTGATTTAAAGATACCAAGACTTTTTTCCCTCCAAACCAGCCGTCAAAACCACCCTGCTGAAACGTGTGAGGAATACTTCCGAAGAGCTGTTTATATACCACTTTTGTACAATGTCATCACAGACTTAAAAGACAGACTTTCAACAGAAGTTATGAATTTATTTAATCTTCGAGCCATCTTGCCCAAAACTGAAACAAAATCAGAAGGTGAAGCTGCTATAAGGGAAATTGTAAACATTTTCCACGATCTTATTGGACAGTGTGTTACTTTTATAACTATAAAGCAAGAGTTCTCATTATGGGTTCAAAACTGGAAGCGGATCTTTAAGAGCTAAGAAAAACTTAAATAATCCGTTTAGGAAACAATGGAAAACTGCGACATTGACATGTATCCCACCATCCACAAACTTGTGCGGATTCTGGCTACACTCCAATCAGTGCAGCGACCGCAGAGGGTAGTTTTTCTACCCTGCATCGGCTGAAGGCTTGGCTTCGGGCAAACATCGGTAAAGAAATAATCACTGGGCTTGCTCTCAATGTCTGTCCATCGAGAAATTCCACTAGACCCATAAGTCATTATTCTTAGATTTGCTAAGACAAACAGCAGGCGCCAAGAATTTGTATTGTAAATATTTATCCAGCTGAGTTTATACAGTTTGTTTTGTTCCTTGCTTCTGTTTGTTTTCTCTAAACACAGAGAAGAACACTGACCCCTAAGAGGGAGAAAAGGGATAAAATCTGTTTTTGTGTTCTCTCAAATAGTCGATTAACCCGATAGCATACTTTTCTTCAAAATGTTGCCTACATAACTAATTTTAGGGTTTTTTGAAGTTCAAAGCCTAAGGTGGCGAAAATTTGCAACGAATAGTATAAGACGACTTGAATTTGTCCTGTATATGTATTTTATATCAAAATTTAATTCTATCAGAGATTTTTTCTACATTTTTGCATAATTAGTTTGAATAAACGACTTCGCAGAACACATTGGCTTCCCCGATCACATTGGGGCCCTCAAACGGGGAAGGGTACAAGGCTCCGGGTTTGATATAGGTACCTTTCTAAAATTGTTCACTGAAAGAAATTATATCTTTAAAAATATTACTCTTTCTGACAGCTGTACATTCAATGTTTAGGTTCTGTAACTGCTTAAATAGCACCAATTTGCACATTAAAATCAAAATTTTCCCGGGGAGGTCCTCCGGACCCCCCGCTTTTAATCATGGCCCTTACACCAACACAATCATGTTGTGACTCCCGCCCCTCCCCAAACAAAAGTCTAGATCCGCCCCTTGCTCATATTAAAGAATGACAAGCAAAACGACTTCACAACGGTTCTCTAATTTCGCGAACGCATTAGGCACCAGTCTGATGAACTTATTTTCTTAGGCAGTACATACTGGGATCACAATCGTTTATTTGTTTACTGTTGCCAAAAGGAAATACTTTTTTTCTGTTGGGCTGAGTTGCATATGACAACGGTCATTATATTTCTAACTTTTCGTTACTAACTCAGAGCTGTCTGGGGCATGTCAAAAAATTTGGTCGAAACATAGCATTAATGCTAAGGTTGAACTTTATAAACTGCCACTGAGAAAAGGTCACTGTCCTCTAAATATTCGTTACCCTCATGTATTAAAAAGTATTTATTTTGCAAGTGTGCATGTTTAAATGCTGTTAACGTGTTCATGCATTCATATTTTGAACTATTGTTTGCTACTTTTTTTTTCTTTCAGCATGTTGCGCCTCGGTAGTCCAGTTTTCCTCCCTTCTTGTCTGTCTCCTTCTTGGGGTATTTCTTTGCTGTAGCATCGGTTTTTCTAGAGGTGAGAGAGAGAGAGGGGGAGAGATTCGTTTCCTAGGGAAGTCTTTAAGGACACTTCATCCTGTGCGCGTCTAATTAGGGGCGTATTAATTATGCTCTGTGTCTCCTCTCACATCTCTTGGAATTCGTGAAAGGAGAAGAAATTAAAAACAGTGTAAATTGAATCTGTGGGAGGCGAGTGTGTGAGAGAGAGAAAGAAGTTGGAAGCATCTGGCCGAAGCAGTTTAGACTTGCCACCCCATTCATCGACTCCGGCTTCTCCTCAATTCTAGCGCCAGTCATCCGAATTTTGCCTGCGTAGGCTACTGTGTTGTTGTGGAAATTCCCTTAAAATACGGGACCTCGTTAGCGAATTTACTTGGTTAATGATTACAAGACCGGCCGCCAGTCATGAAGAAGAATATAATGAAATGGCGCATTTCCGTCCTTCTTTGGGAGTCTGAAAAGGACACATGCCAAGGCCCTTCTGTCTGAAAAGATTCAGTGTTAACTTTGTATTTCTCTTTTCGTCTGTTTCTTTCACGGCGAACTTATATTTAAACATCTTTAGAATATCTTCCTATTGAAAGTGATATTTTTCCTGTGATATCTGTTTCACCTTTGTGTGTGTGTGCGAATGCGGTAAGCATATACGATGACCGAAAATATTATGTCGTATTACGTGCCTTTTCTGTCTGTGGTTCCCGCTGACTTGTGGAAACCAACTGCTATGTTAGCAATTTGTTTTTGAATACACATAAATGGACTTTAGTGTCTATGTAACTTCACTCAACTTCTGGCATTTCCCGAGTAGCTTCTTCAGGCATCTTTGATTAAAAATATTAACGCTGACAAGAATAACTGAGTTCAAGCCCAGGTGGTTAAACATATACGCTTTGCCCCCCCCCCCCCACGTCCCCCCCCCCCCCCCCCGCCACCTGCTCGGGATGGAGTTTTAGATATTTTACACAGTCGTACCTTGGCCCTATTTAGTAGTCTGCAGACAGAAAACTGTTGCAATATTTTTGTGTTTTTCCCTCTATCTCTCATTGACCCATCAGTCGTGTCTGGTTTGGAAGTCCATATTCAATATGTTCAACTTGACAGAACTGAAAGCATATAATTGCTTGAGTACTGTATCATTGTTTTCCGCGTATTCATACATGCAATGGTTGTAATCAGAACTCTTTTATACTTACATTGGTGAATCAGTGATAGGTACTTACAGCCAGTGACTTAAAGAAGTTTTATTGCCCATTTATGAGTATAAATCACTACTAAATCGATGCAAATGCCCACTGAAGTAATCAGAGACTTCCACCTTAGTGGTAGAGTTTTCATTGATTTTGTTATACTTTTGGCTTATCTGACTTAAGTTTTACCAGATTTGGATCCGTTTTTACTCACGTGATATAAGTACATAACTTAACAAACTACAGTCAATTTGGCATATTTTAATGATTTCCATCTGTGCGATCCTCCTGTGCTATGATTTTCGATATCTGTAAACATTTTTACTATATAATCGTTAGTCGAAGTTGCTTGGTAAAGAATGTTATTTCTACATTTCTATTGTAATTCAGACATGATGATTTTGTTTTGCGCAGAAAGAAAAATAGTTTTCGCAGTTTTCGGGTTCATGTAGCTATTTGTTGTGCAGGATTCCGATAGTCATCAAGAATACAAACTCGCCTACGTATTCACTAACATTTCGTTTTAACGACATATTTTGAGGGTGAGTATTCTAATGAAATAGCGTCTACTAGGAATGATATTATAAAATTGAATACATTGAAGAAACCACTAGGGCTAGGGATGATATTATAAAATCCAATACATTGAAGAAACCGAAATTAAAAGTTGGATAGCAAAAATAGGGTGATGTGTTAGATGTGCGTCAAAGTTTGTTATAAACTGTGTATCCCCTTCGGGTTTTAACACTTTCGTTCCTATTGTCGTCAGCGTGTTGCACAGGAAGCTTATATTCGACTGGTACTGTACTTTGCGAGGCTCAGTGGCCAATGATCTTCCCTGTAGGTAACTGATTCGTGTAGGGGGTGGACCCAGGGCGAGACAAACCCTCGGAGTGACGGGTTTTTCAACTGGGATCCGTAGGTGCCCGTCATCCCTGAACGTGACATGAAATGAGACCCTAGGATGGAGCGGCGCTGGAATGCAAGGGCGGGGGAAACGGGAGTACTCTGAGAAAACCCGCCGGCAAGCGGCATCGTCCAGCACGATTCCCACATGCAAAAATCCGGGAGCGAACCCGCCGGGTATCGAATCCGGATAGCTTTGGTAGGAGGCGAGCACGCTAGCCACTGCGCCACCGCTGCCCCATTTCGTATCGCTGATCAATGAACACAAAGCCTACAGCTTTCTGGTTGTGATAAAGAAACACGCTCTTTGTCACCTAAGTACAACACGCATCAAACAATTTCTAAACTGCAACACTAGAAATGTGGTAATGAAAGGGTTAAGAACATATGTTGTACATGCTCGCATGCACAACACACTCCGATCTCAGATGTTTTCCAGGAAATTGTTTTGTTATTACACACCTAATTTGTCTAACTAATCTCGACAGAGTATACTATTGTGTCACACTGTCGTAAAAAAAGTAATCTGTGGGCATGCAGTCAGTACCCCGCCCTTTCTACAAGGCCGCCTGATGGAAACACGACCAGGTTTTTGCTTGCGGGAAACGTGTTGTAGTTATCGGTTGCCGTTGTATTTTCTCTGTGTTCTGTTTCACGCACCCTAGCATTCCGTTGCTACTCCACCTCAGGATCCCATCTTATAGTGCCTTCAGGGACGATTGTGACATTTCAAGGTTACTGCCGCCGTACAAGGCTGGGCCTCCACTCATGTTATTATATTAATTACCTTATAACTGTGGACGTATTTATAAAATCCCTATCATCGCATGCGACACTCAAAATATAAGGTCATTTCGACCTTGTAGTAGAGAGCTAGTAGGCGTTGCAGTCAAATCCCACCCCTCCCCCTTTTTTTCACCTTTCCATTTTGTCGTTGGCATGGCGCCGAAGTTCTACTGTAGCTTTCTGCGAATGGAAGCATATGCAAGAGCATTCTCGTAAGAAGTCGCCGTACCCATTTTTTATGTACTCGGAATTCTAGCGATGCCCAATTGTGTTTAGTTTACTTTATTTGACTATTCCGCTCTTACCGTTTTGTGTCCTGACTCGTATACAGTAGGTCGTGGGTTAGAACCCAACCTATTGTGCTATGAGTGATTATTCTAATCCCAACTTGGGCAAATGTCGGACGATTTCCTTAAGTCCTGCCTCCATAATTCCTCAGTCATCAAGGCCCTGATCAGCTTTAGAGCATCGAATAGATATAAATTATCAATTGTTTTCCTTCTTAAATACGGCCCATTAGCAATAACTAAAGTTCATGAAAATTTCGCGTGTTCATGTGACTGCGAGTATAAACCTATCACACATATGCCAGCCGTTGTCATTTTTACCATAGTTATACACGGCGACAGGTTTTTTTTCACAGTCGAATAGGTTATGCTTGGTTCGCTGTTCCTGTTGCTGCATGTTCATTGTTGGTTCAGAGCCCTGCAGAGCGTCATAAATATAGTCTATTCATGGATACTTACAAGTTTTCAGAGAACCCTGACACTTTCAGCTTATTCGTCCGCCTCATCAAAACAATGCTTATAGTTAGGCCACCAGATATTCGTGAAAATATTTCAGTAAAACATATTCTCCAAAACACTAGAGCTCAGATCCGCTTTTGTAATTGGCTGAGTTCAACTGTCACGCGTTGTAGGTGCCTGCCAGCGAATCACACACACTCAGTGTTGGGGGGGTTACTTAATTATGATTGGCCCAGCCAGGTAAGGAACTGTCTCCCGACAAAAATACGTGTCCAATAACGAAACGAAAACTACACGTATGCCATAGGACATTGGAGCCTAGCGTTGGCGTAAATCTTTGAAAAATTACCTCAGGTATAACGTGTTTAGTTATTTCCTAATTATGCCATGTATCACAAGCGTTTTAAATCTCTGTTAACATGAAAATCTCTTATTTTTCGTTAAATTGGATTTTTACCTGTATTTTAATTATGAATTATAATATTTCATTTATAATAAACGCGAATGAAAACAGTGAGAAAACATGTGTGTTGGTAGCACTTAGTAAGAAATATTTCTGATGCAAAATATCATTACAAATGAGTGCGCACTAATGCTTTGTCGTTTGGTGTAATTTTCCGGACTTGTTACGCTTAGTTTGCACGAGGCGGAGTAATATCCTGGAAGTAGAACTTTAGCAGGGATTCAGAAAAGTGTGAATTAACCGTGAATGGATTATACCTAGTCTAGCATACGAAAGGGGCAACGTGCCGTATATGTTTACTATTTCTTACTAAGCATTACCAGTACCAAGACTCATATTTCCTCTCGGTTCCCATTCTAATTTATTACAAATCAAATATTATATTTTATGGACAAAATACAAGATAAGTTTAAATTTAACCAAAAATAATATATTTTTATGTTAACATAAGTACTAAACGCTTGCGATGCGTGACGTAAAGAGTGTTCACGATAAAGTGAGCACTTTTGAAATCAACCTTAAAAAAATCACTGCTCCTACCTGCGTATATTATAACTAGAGCTAGTGATTTTTCGCGAATAAATATGAGTACACGATAGACTTAAATACTATAAGTCCCCAACAGCAGGTTGTCTGTTGCCATTGGTTGCTGTATGCTTGAGAAGGCGTCTCTATATTTGACCGAACCACTCAGAATTCGGCAACATAGGCGCAGCTCCTACGTGATTCACGTGGAGACAGTTAACACGAGTCAAAAAGTAATTTAGCCACTCAAGTTAGGTAAACGACCCAACAGTGTTGTGAAATATAACTTGTCTTTAAATCTTTTCGCGGAATTTCACTACCTGTAATTATAACGGGCAACCTAAGTGACATGCGGCCAGTAAAGTTGGTAAAGATGGATGGGAAGTAGTTTCGTATCTTAACGTTGAATAAAAAGTGTTTTGTAGCCATTTCTGATAACTTAAATTATTTCTTTCGCTTCCTGTATTTTTTAAATGTATAAATGAGAAGATTTGCAACATGTTTACTTTTATAATAATTTCACAGTTTCACTTGCCCGAGGCATGAATAAAGTGATGAGGCACATGACAATGTTAATCATACATAAGGCGGAAGAATACACAACTTGCATACAAGTAGATCTTAAGCAAGGCTTTCAAAAGTTCTCATTTTACCGTGAACAGCCTATACTTAGGAAACCATCAAGTACGTCCTACTTGGGTTGATTTTCCAAAGTTTTGATTAAATATGTGTGAAGATTCTGCGAATAGATTAAAATCGTTTTGTCAACCGCAAGGAGTGCCAGGGAAATAAATTTCTCTAATGTTTATATTTCCTGTTACTAAATGAACTCACGGACTTTGCAAATCTCTAGCAATAAATTCATTGTATCGGAGTAAATTGCAAGGATTTAAAATAAAAAGTTAGGAAGGCCCACTATTTTGGCGTATCGTGGTATGCGTGACAGGCTTCAGTTTTTTTTATGATAAAATATTTCTATAAATTCAGACTTGGCGTTAAGGCGGGCTTCTTTTAAGTAATGTGCAGTATTTCTTTTTATTTAAGAACTTATGTGTATTATCAGCGGTGCATGCATTCGAATGCCATTTAAGAAACGGTCCATAGGTAGGGATAGGAAAATTTTGCGAATTCACTTCGGGACAAGATAGACGTCAAGCATATATATATTAATATGTGTGTGTATATATATATATATATATATATATATATATATATATATATATATATATATAGCAGTTACATTTGTAGTAGGATTACAATTTATTAGACACACCCTTGGCGCCTCTGAGCCAATGGCAGACTTGCACGGAAACATGTAGAGAATCCCATACTGCCAGGTGTGGGGTAATACTGACTATTCTCTGAGGCAGCAGCCAATGAACAGACACCTAAGGCTCCAGTAGACACAGGACTGTGGAGTCTAACCTACAAGTTATTGAACTCGCGAAATTTTTCTATCCCTATCCATAGGTTATCCAAGTGCCAGTTCCATTATTATTTTTAAGACAAATTTTTCGTGTAATATTTAGTCGCTAATAGATCTACTCGTTCTTTTTTCATGATCTTTTCAAAGCAGGGCTACATGACAGGATGTGAGCAAAGAGATTTGGGCGGCTCTTAACAGCGAGGTCTTGAGAGCCCTTATACGACAGAAATGTTTTAAATAGTAGAGACGTGCTGCATAGCTTTATCCTTATTACCTACTACAGTACGCCATAAAATGATAGAAGCACTCGCCGAGAAGAAGGCCCCACGACAGTTCACTTTTTTGAGTCTATAGTGGCGTTGAAACATGCGATGAGAGTGCCTGTATCTGTGCTTCTACACTGTAAAAAATTTTTGGGGAAAATTCCTTTACATGTAAAGGAAGCTAATTACCTCTACATGTAAGGTAAAAATACCTCTTAAATGTAGAGTAAATTTATATAACAAGTAATGTACTATTCGCTAATCGAACGGGAAAAGTACGCGACAAAAGTGGAGAAAAAATTATATACAAATAAGGGAAAATTAATTATATTCTATAATAAAATAATATTAAAAAAAATACCGGAGTATTAGCAACTGCTAATTTTTTTATTACCTATATGCGCTGACGAATACTAACCGACACTTTCTGGTAGGTGGGCACGAACTATGGTCCTCTATCACGATAGGTCGATACGCTATACATTACACCACGACAAAAGCATGACTATCAGTGAATATTAGCGTGTTAAAGGTTTGTTTATTCTGCCCCCCCCCCCCCACACACACATACACACTACACACTTAGCTGTTGAGAATGCTGAAGAGATGCACGCGTCGAAAAGGTAATTTTCCCATCCATGTATGGGATTTTCCACTACCGTGTACGTGAAATTTACTCCAGGATGCGGTAAGTTTACCTTACCTGTAAGGAAGACTATGTTTTCCTCACAAGTTTGCGAATATTACCTTACACTTGTCAGGTAATTTTCCCATTATTTTTTACAGTGTAGGGCCTGGAACACGGCAGGTGTTATGTGTACCTTATCGTGGGGTTTCAATCTTAAAGAGACTACACGAAGTGCAGGTGTTTTAACGAGTGAACGTAAGCCATCTATACCGTTGGCGGTCCCCACTCCCACCTTTGCTCTCCCGATCCGGCCCCTTTCCCAACAATTAAATTTTCAACACGGCCGCTGTAAAACTTAATCAAGTACCGGCATGGCCTACTCCCTAATGAGCCATCGTGCATTTCCCACAGTGCCCATTTTCTCCCCTCGCGCCGTTTGCATTCGTTTAAATATGCTGTCCTCCTCCCCCCCCCCCCCCACCCGCGACATTTTTACCCGGGTTGTAGCTTTGTCCTGCGACTCCGGATTTTAATGTGCTCGAGAGCAGAGCTTGGGACCCGCCTCAGCTGGTCCATTGTATTAAATTAATTTAAATTAAAAAGTTCTCGTGCTCGTAGACTGTCGCAAAGTCCTACGCGTTTCTGTGAAGGGAAAGCGTCAACGAAAATTTTCTTTGTGTTAGAGTTGAATTTTTTCCGCGCTGCGAATATTACATCGCTCGCGTTCACTGCCAAATAAGCATTTCGTATTTTAGTTTAATTCAAAGAAAAACATTATTCTCGTTCACTTCAGTTACAGCTCTTCCAGGAGTGCCAGTGTTGTACCTAGCAAAAGTTTTAATTTAAGCTGCATTTATTGCCTTTACGGACTTCGTATAGTGATGAAGGACAGAGTCGGCATGTGCTATAGAACTTCACTGACATTTGCCTAGAGTACAGTTAGTAAACTGCATGGAATGAAAAAAAAAAAAATGGTGTGTGGCTGTGTTGGGGACAAGGCCGTTTGTTTTGCGTGAATACGTCTACGTTAACACGCTCGGACGCCTAGATGTTTATTTTACGTTCCCGGCACAGCGTCACTCCATCATATGGGGTTTTATGGGTATCACTGGATTGCTTTTGAGATGATCTTTCCAACCGTAAACGATTTCTGTATTTCGACTTGGTTTTTTGGTGAGTATAGGCCGACATTGTGTTAAGTTTTCTTAATTTTTTACATTAAGCTCATACAATTTCATTATAACCACGCCACACAAATGTTTTATACACGCAATCGATGGATCTTGATGAAAGCTGTCGATTGTAACTTAAATGAGCGTCGTAGTTTCTCCTAGTCAAAAGTTATATTCTACGCGGAAGTTATGAGACGCGGCGAAACGAACTCAAAATTGCGCTTCCCCCCCCCCCCCCCCCCCCCCCACATGTGAGACGCTTCGCAGTCCTTACACAACGTAACATATTCTTTGATCCTTTGGCAATCGAGTGGTGTGTGATTGAATTTTAAATGTAGACCATAGATTCGGAGCTGCAATGTCAAACTTATACCCCGATTTTGTCATCATCGGATTTTCTGGATTACCTCCCACTATGGTTGCAAATTTTAAGACGTATTCACGTCAAAAACAATCCTGAATTCGGTCGGTTGGGACTGAGCCGGCGGCCACCAGAGTGTGCGACTCATGCGTGACGTCACAAGACCAAACGCGTGCGCTTTTGAGAAATTGTAAAGAGCATAAGTGGTAGTTCGCGGAGCTGATGGTTAACAACCTATCGGTCATAAGGAATTTAAATATTTAAAGACTATTTTTCAGGTAAATCTGTTGCACAAAACTGCACACAACAAAACATTGAACCCATAAACTGTTTTTTTTTTAAGTGTTAAATTGTTTGTTTAACTACCGAGAGTTTTGCAATTTACTCTTGAATTGTTAAATGATCTGTTAATAATGGTAATTTATTTTTTTCTGATTTATCATAACGTTAATAAAAACACTGGAAATTGAATTGGCTATCACAAATTCGTTCACTCTCGAAACCCCCACTCTCATTCTTATTTCATGGATTTCATGTTATAGTAAATATTCTTTAAAAATTAAAATTTTTCACGGACTTATTTTTTACTAAAAAAAATGGATATTTCATATAACTTAATAATTCAAATTATCCTGTTCACAAATAACTTCGCGGTTGTTTTAGCCTCGTCACGATAAATAAGCTATATTCTTAAAAAAAAAAAAAAAAAAAAAAAAAAAACTGCTTTCGTTATTCGTTAAGGGTAGAGAGTGACTTGTGTAAAGAAACGTTATCCATACTACCTTCCTTCCGATCCATAATTTGGATCATTCCACAATATACTGAACGAAATGATTCGGTTTTCCACATTAAGTATCTGCCTTTCATTCGGGAGAACTTGGGGTTGGAACACGTTTTGACGCATCTATCAATTTTTCTGTAATGTTGGAGTTCATACGAAATAAAGCGATTCTGTATGTCACTTGCAAAGAAATCCTCTGTGTGTTCTTTTTGAAGCAGTTTCATCATACGTAATAACCAATAAATATATTTCATTGCGGCCTCGGACTTTTGGTTGTGGGTATGGTGAATTTATACACTTTGTTTATTACTCACATGGCAGGGTTTACATTAACAAGTGGTGGAAGGATATGAATTGGTTCGAAGAAAAAAGTAACTAGAGCTTCAAAAGTGCTCACTTTACCGTGAACGGCCTATACAATGGAGTCTTTAAAGAGTACAAATGTGAAACAGCTGCGAGCTCTAGCCACACACGCCAGCAAAATGACTTCACTCGCCACCATGTCGAAACGCCGTTCGCCAATCAGCGTATGGTAACTTAGCCGGCCGGCAGCCCAGTCGATAGGGGGCCTTCCTCATCGCGCAGAAGCCAATAAGACACAAGGCTCGCTTCCAGGTCCTCTCGCAGCCAATCAGAGAATAGGTACGCCCAGTGGCCCACATCTACTCTGCGACACTACCATGGGTATTTTAAAAACAAGTAATGAATACCTATTCGGCTTCTCAGCTGATGTATTCCCCAGTGTACTTCAGGGTCGTATGAAATGAAACGTTTTCTGTGAAATCGTTGTTTGCACGTAAACGCGTGTCTCGGTAAATAAATGTTCTGGAAATACAAAGTTTTGCCAGAAAGTATAAAAAACTATTGTCTATATCGCTATCTTTATACTTTTATCATATCAAGTGTATTAATGGAGAAAATAAATCGTGAAAGTGGTCAAATATCGCATTTTTAAGCTTGCCTATGAAGTTTCTTTAAGCGGCAAGAGAAAAGTACGATTATACGCAGGTAGTTTGATCTGTGTACTTTCATCGCGTGTTATAAAACCCCACTGTTACAGATCTAGTTTACACAGTAAGCGTTAGGACGGAAACACTGCACGCCTTGCGCGTAGGAGCGACGAGGCGCTAGGCGTGCGTGTTAGTGTCGCCCGTATCGCTCCCTCGCTTCTTGACCTTGAACGCGCAAGTACATAGTACCCTTTTAAATGGTCTTTGTAATTCCTCCTTGTTGATATCTTTGTAGAGTTGCTTGTCCGCGAACTGTCAAGCCTTCATTAGCTGCTCTCCGTGCTCCAGCCAACGCGACGCAGGAAAGTGGAGGATCTGAGGCGCATTCAAGGCTTGTTAAATTACTATAGGCTGTTCACGATAAAGTGAGCACTTTTTAAGGCCCTCCCAACAGGCATTAATCACTAATAAATATGTTTTATTGAAGCCTCGGGCATTAACTTTTGAGAATGGTGAAATTATACACCGTATTTATTTGTCACGTGACAATGCTGATTTTAAAATTGGCTTAAATATAAAAATTCTCTTAAAAGAAAAATTTGGAAGGGCTTTAAAAAAAGCTCACTTTACCGTGAACGACCTATAAATGGCGTTATTCCTAGCTGTCCGACACTGCTTTTGCCCGCGACCTTGGTAGTTCACTCGCGATTCCAGCACGCGTGGCCATTCCAAGACTTGGCAGTGGTCCAAGGTAACATGGCGACTGGCGTGAACCACAGGCTAGAAGGTGACGTAGTCTGATAGTTTATTCTGAGCACCTCACCAGCATCGCCTCTCCCATCTCGCCAGGACAACTGTCGAAGTCGCTTGGTCAAAAATCACGAACGTGTTTGTTTACATGTGTATGAAATTAGTATGGCTAACTTGAATATATTTTAATCGCATTAAAACCAAGCCAGAGTTAAAGTGTGCAAACATCTCAGAGCACTCAGATTAACATTGGTCTAACATAAAATCCTCTCCACGCCGTTAATGAGACTCCTGTTGACAGAACAGCAAACGGAAAACAGAAATTGACTACAGCTCACGCGAGCACTCTACCCCCACTTTTCATCTTCGGCGTGGACGTGCTCTCTTGTAACTGTGCACCTTCAGTGCCTGGAGTGAGGCGTAACTGCACGTATTGTACCGACTTACAACAAGCTGTGACGTACGTCGTTACACTTGTTTTGACGAGTTTGCTGCGAGACGAATTTTCAGCGCGGTGTAGGTAAACTGATCTGCGTGGGCCGATTACCGATCGCCTTCGCAACAATCGACCGGAACAAGCCTGGCGTGTGATTTTTTTAAATATTTGATTCAAAAGTGTGAAGAAACCTTGAATAGACTATAGTATTTATTTTCATGTTGTGTGAATATTTAAATAACTCCATTATCAATAATATACTGGTGTGTCATGCAGTCACTTGGTTGAGTGAATTCATTTGGAATCGCCGTCAAATTGTAGAACTTGTGTGCACGTAATAGGTATAGCAAAACAACGTTAAGCAAAGTCGAAAGAGAAATATTGAAAATATCGCGAGCGGACTGAAGTTGAGCGAGACAGCAGCCGTCGCCGGCACAGCGCTACGTGACTTCACGAAGACTTGGAACAACCAAGTTGAGGCGGTTCGTGACGCACTTGAAGTCACGCTTTGTGCACATGACGTTACAACACAACTGTAACGTGAACGACATGTCGGAATGCCGTCCACCAATCAACGCCTGGTAACCTACTTGCCAGCTGGCAGCGTATAGGTAGGGCCACCGGTTTTTCACGAAACTATTTACACTCTGGCTAGACTTCAATATTCTACGAGAACACTTGCATTTTTCCTTTGACTATTGGCCGCGTGTCTTTGTGTGAAAACAATCTGTTACATGAGTGAGCCAATCAGAATTATGCTTCTTCGATACCGACCGTCCATGATGCGGGCAGAAATATAAAGGCGTAACAATTCAAATGATCCAATCACGAAGGAGGTTATTAACGAAAGTGTTTTCGAGCACAACTTGTCTTGAAATCTTTTGCGAAAAATATATGCCTCTACCTATAGGCTGTTCGCGGTAAAATGAGCACTTTTGAAAGCCCTGTTTGAGATCTACTTGAATGTACATTATGTATTCTTCCGTTTTATATCAAACTAACATTGCCGTGGGCCTCTTCACTTTATGCGTGCGTCGGTCAAATGAAACTGTGAAATTATTAGAAAAGTATACATTTTACAAATCTGATCATTTTTACACTTTGATGCATTAAGTAACAGAAAACAAAAGAAATAATTTTAGTCATCACAAATGGTTACCTAATTCGACATTATGACATGGAACTACTTTCCATTCATCGTTACCAAATTTACTGGGGGCCGCAGTGGCTGAGCGATTAGCACGCTCGCCTCCCACCAAGGCGAACCGGGCTCAATCCCCGGCCGGGTCACCGGACTTTCACCCATCCCTTCATTCCGACGCCGCTCCATATTCACTTCAATCACCCTCATCGGCTCTCAAGACCGCTCCAAATCTCTTCACTCGCCAGCTTTACTGGGCGCGTGCCACTCAGTGAGCCTGTCAAAATATACGCAGGCTGGGGCAGTGACATTTTTCTAAGGTTGATTCTCAGAGCCTCGAACAGCCAATCACAGGATGGGTACGACCACATTCACCTATATTTGTAGATACTTGCTGTGTGCTAGGAAGATGCTATTTTAGCGTGGCAACGGAGCGTTTGCTAACGTACCATCTTCCAGTCAGACCTGTAATTTAAAAAGCACTAGGGGAAGTTATTCAACAGCTTGATTGTACCGTACATTGATGTGTGTCCTCGTGGTATTTCAACTAGGATTGATTCGATTGGAAGTGTTCGCTCTACTGGCGCACAAGCGCAGTGCGTTCTTCACTGCGAAATAAGACGACTTGTATGAACATTCGTAAAGGCTGTTCACGATAAAGTGAGCACTTTTGAAATCAACCTTAGAAAAAAGTCACTGCTCCTACCGGCATTTATTTTAATGGGCGCACTGAGTGACATGCGCCCAGTAAAGTTGGTAACGATGGAAGGAAAGTAGTTCCATATCTTAACGCCGAATAAAAAGTATTAGATAACCATTTGTGAAGACTTAAAATATTTCACTTCCTTTAGTGCATCGGAATAAAAAATGAGCAGGTCTATAAAATATGTACTTTTATAGTTATTTCTATTTCCACATGATCGACTCATGAATAAAGTGATGAGGCCTATGTCAATGTTTTTTATATAAGGCGAAAGACTACACGACGTGTATACAAGTAGATCTTAAGCAGGACTTTCAGAAGTGCTTATTTTACCATTAACAGTCTATAACAGTGATCACTGTATATATAAGGAGTTGGGAGAACACTAATTGTGTCAAGGGTACAACATTCTACCTGCACTAAGTAGCGCTAATTCTTTTACTCTTATTTTATTATAGATTACTTCAGTCGTTAATAGTGGTAATCATTCATTTAGAATTATTCTTCACGCATACGGATAGCATTTATTTTCTCCAAATTTCTTATTTGACGTGTTTATTTTATTCTCTTTGGTAATTTGTAGGGGTGTTTATAATTCTTGTGTCACTAAACTTCGCCCTTCAAGGACCCGCGATTGGATCAGAGGCTTAGACTTCCGCGCCCTACCATTGTGATTCCCGTTTCGAAGGGATTCTTCATGTTCTTTAGCGTGGTTGTTTCCCCGTGGTGCTCTCGCTTCTTCCCCAGCCTTCATTCTGCCGCTGCTCCATCCCAATCTCATACTCTCCTAGCTGACTGGGGACGACGGACGTGTTCCTTCACTCTAAATCTGAATCAGTGAGACTTTCACTGTTTCAATCAGTCGAACGTATCTGACTGATTCAACAATCACTTAAGTGAATTTCACTGCTGAATCAGTGAAAAAAATGCCAGATTTCCTTCACTTATTGATTCAGTGACATTTTCAACTGATTCATCGGTCATGTTTTTCACTGTTTATCACTGGGTTTTTTTTTACTGATGGATCAGTTAAACAGTGTGTAAAAATGGCCGTCAAACAACGTTTGGATATGGCCGTTAAACAAAGTGTATTAAGTGAAATATCACCGAAAAAACTAATAAAACCAATTCAAATTACTATCTAAAATGTGTTTCGTCTTTTAAAAAGGCCTTTTTATGGGGTAATAGGAACACACAGCCTTTCATTCCGTTTTACGTTTTTCATTTCGTTTTCATGTAATCGTCACAGCTCTCTGTTTGAAAATTTAAACTGCATAAGCTATAATGTGATGAAGAGAGGGCACCCATATATACTATTCGTTTTAACAATCCTAACAGTACAAATTAAAACAAACATGAATAGTGAGAGCAAACTATTTAAATCTTCACGATTTCTCGGCGAAACTAGAACACATATATTTTCCATTCATTATTTTAAGTTGGTGTGGTAGTGCATATGGTAATGTAACGGCCAGAGTCGAAAGGCGTGTAAGTTCAATGCCGGCCAGCTTCTAAAATTGTTTTACTTTTTTAAATTACGGTTAAGTGCGCAATATAAATAGTAAACTATCGTAAATATGTTTGTTTCATGTAATTATTTGACTACATTCATTAAAAGCAATACTTAATTCGCTTCTGTAGTCGGCCGTCACTTATTCACTGAGTGCAGGCAGTGAAATAATTTCACGTTACTAATTAAATCCGTGAAATTTTTTCACTGAAACAATCAGTGGTTTTCCACTGATTCGAATTTAGAGTGTATGGTAGGGCCGGTGCCCTTGTCGCCAGCCTCCTGTACTTCATGGTGACCCAGCCCGAATGCGGGGAAATGTTGCAGATCTACACATAGACTTAAGTCGAGGTAGACCGCTTATTCGTCTTCTGCGCATGTACCAAACAGTAAACTAACCCAAAAGAACACAACTGCCAAAGTCACGTAGTCAGCTATGATAAATGTGTTTGTTTATATATCTTAATTCTTAAATGACAAGCACTATTGCATTAGTAAAATACTTTACCGATTTGAATTTAATCAAACTGCATTACAAATTGGTTAAAGGAAGTATAAAAACATCTCAAAGCACTTGTTTACTAAACAGTTTTGGAACCTCAAATCCAATCCAATCCGTTTTTTTTTCTAGTCGTATGGGCAGAAAAGCAGTTCAATGTTGGGACACGGAGATAGGTTGTGCGCAGCCAGCGGAATCGGTCTACCTCATCTTTAGTCTATGGATTTACACTTTACATCCCTCCCATCAAGGTATTTTATTACGTGCCTCGACTTTATGAGCTTACTTGATGCTAGCCATTACAGTACTCATGAAATGGAGTAGCCTGATTAACTGGCCTTATGGCTCCGTGTGTGGACTTGCGATCAGTTTGCTTAAGCTGAAGAGATACAGTCCCGCTTGGCACGTACAGACAGATTAACACACTAAGAAACCCGTCCGCATAGACTTGGCGCACGGACTGTACGGGCATTTTTACGCAAATATATGTTTTTTTTCTCCCGCTAGTATATAAACATATTATGCCGCAGACATATATATGTATGTGTGTGTGTGTCTATACATACACACAACAAAATCGTATTTGAGCAGTGGTACAGAAGAATGAGAGATGAAAATAAACTACAAATGCCTAACAGCTATCCCACTTTTCCTAGATTATTTGCCATGTCCTACCTATTTTTCGTAGTTATTTTTAGCCTATTTTTTTACAACCATCGGCACTTTAATCTTTATTTTGACTCTGCTCTTCTGTTGATTTTTTAAATTCGAAAATGGTAACTGAATCAGTCCGTTTAAACTATCAAAGTAAGCTACGCCGCTGTTAGACCATCACGTGTATGGTAGACATTTTCCCGCCAGATATACCCGCGCGAAGTACTGTGTTTCCACAGACTGACAGTCCCGTCAGCGGGGCTATAAATGTCTGTACATGCTTAAGCAATACCCGCCCGGGATAAGCCGACACCGACTGCTGCAGTTACAGTTTGGAAACTCACACGTGGTTGCGTGTTTCATTATGCGACAGCGTACCTCATTCGCGTCGTGGCTGCAGTTCCGATGTCACTGATGCACTTCCTCAGGGCGAGCTTTCCCCAACTCCTCGGCCACTTGTATTTAGGTTGGCATACCCCTTCTACCTTGGACTTGCCTCTCTTAGTGGTTTTGGGGCCACGGTGGCAGAGCGGTTGGGCTGCTCGCCTCCAACCAAGGCGAACCGGGTTTAATTCCCGGCCGGATCACTCCGGAATTTTCGCAAGTGTGAATCGTGCCGGACGATCCCGCTGGTCGACGGCATTTTCGAGGATCTCCCGTTTCCCCCGCCCTTTCATTCCAGCGCTCCTCCATTCTCACCTCATTTCACCCTCATCGGCTCTCAAGACCTCGTTGCTAAGAGCTGCCAAAATCTCTCAACTCAACTGTTAGTGTTATTTTCTATCCGCGTGCCACGACGGGACCTGTTTTCTCATACGGAATTTGGTAAATAACTTTTGCGAAAGTGAAAAATTAATCCGACATTGTGGGGACCTGTCCAACGTAATTCCCTAATTAACGTTTCACAAAAACAATGCAAACAATTTCATCTACAGTCTATTCGCAGTTTCTTCGCATTTTTTTTAACCAAACCTTTGAAAAATCACCCCAAATATAACATGTTTGGTTGTTTCCAAAATATGTCATATCACAAGCATGGTGACAGAAAAATATCTTACTTTTGGTTATATTAGACTTGTACTAAAGTTATATTTATAACTTATAATGTTCCATTTATAATCAATATGAATAAAAACAGACAGAAAATATGTGTGTTAGTAATGCTTAGTAAGAAATAGTTCTTTTGCAAAATATTATTAAGCTGATTGCGCTCGAATATGGTGCGTTGTCCCTTTGGTGTAATTGTCTAGACTTAGTTACGCTTTGTTTGCATTTGGCGGATGGATATCGTGGAAGTAGAACTTTTGCATGGCTTAAGAAAAGTTGGAAGTAACCGTGAACGCACTTTAACAATCCATCATGGCCAGCTTCCTATGTGTGCGTAAGTGGTAGGCGATATACCGGCTTTCATATGCGTTATTTCCGGTCATGAGACATCGTTCAGAAATGATACAACAATTCTTAACCCTCTGCCACCGTCTCAGGTGTCGGTGTTGATATTTCTACAAGACACGCATTAAACGCGTGCTTACGCACAAAAAATACTCCATAACTTTGAAACAGACGCAGCCAACCAAATTTGGTTCTGTGGAGCCACATGTCCGTTAAAGTGCATAACAAATCATGTTAAATTTTGTACACGATTTCCCGTTCTGTAAATCATTTTTGTGATAACCAGTTATGTATTTGCTATCAGACACAAGCTATAAATTTTAGAAAAAAAAATAGCTAACGAAAAGACGTTGATGTTGTTGCTATAGTTTCCTTTTAAAAACATTAATTAGATAATAGCAGTGAAAATGCTTCGTTGTACTTTTATGTATCGGCTGTTCAGCGCTTCGTTCTGCCATGACAAGTGTATATTTAGTGTAGCTAAGCAGTGGAGTGAACATCTGGATAATGAACGTGTTTAAAAGTGCGTGACGGGAATTTCAATGAAGTCATGCGACTCCTGAATTATCCTTTTACTACGTTTCGGAAATAACTTCAGATATGATCACCTTCCTAAAACTCACTGTCGACGGAATGGCGATGGGAAAAATCGTGACATATCGAATTGTTTAAGCTGGAGGAAATTTGTAACAAAATTTTATTACTAACACTTTACGCCTTCTTTTCTTTCCCAGACGGTTCCTGGAATGTTTTGGCAAACGTTGCTTGGGTTTGTTTGGGAAGGGGATACAAAGGTCATCTTCTTTGCAGACGACTACAAAGTTACATAAAGCATGTGTCCGGAACATGTTATTTTGTGCTACAAACGCTATTACAGTTTCCCCAATTACAGTTTCCCACAAATGGGATGAGAAGTGTTGCAGGGCACAACGAAGATAAGTTTTGGTTTTTGTATTGGTCCACATAAATACATCACTTCTCTAATCTGTTTACGAAGTATGAGGTTTCATAAAAATGAAAACCCAGCAACCCACGTTAAATAAGATAAAAAAATCTCGTAGTTTAAAATATCTGCAAATAAATGTTAGTGAGAAAGAAAACTGCTCTAATAAATGATAAAATCAGCCAAAATTGTCTCTAGAAATCATTCACAAAACGATGGTACGTGAGTTTGGTGAAAATTAACAATTATAAAGTGAATGTGAAACTTGAAGCCTTATCGGAGTATCATGATGGAGCGAGAACGAAATAACGTTGAATATTTAAAGGAGAATCTTCGTTGCAACTTTTGTATAGCAGTAATTGATGTATTGTTTCTGAGTTGCTATTCGTGTTCAAACTTGAAAACATGGTTTTATATTGAGACGCTTGTAGTCACGTTTCTTTTGAAGTGTATTCATGCTATGTAAAAGTAAATAGTTCCCATGAAAGGAAATCTCTTAAAAATTGTAATAGTGATGTTAGGTACCAATCGATAATGACAGTCCTCATCATTTTTTATAGTTGCTACCAAGCATCTAAAATGTGTAGGTTTTTGGTTTTTTTTTTTTTGCGTTATGAATATTTGACGAGCTGATTCCATGGATGGCAGTGCAATTTCGTTAGCTGGCGCACGGTGAGTGGCTTTTCAACTTGGATCGTTAGTTTTTTTTTTTTTTTTTTTTCTGTTTGCCGTTTTATCAGTCACGAAAGTTGATAAATGTCAGACGCAGCACTCTCCATCCATGACCACAAAAGCGAAGTATAAGTTGGTTCAGAACTGCACAACAGCTTCTGCGGCTATATATATATATATATATATATATATATATATATATATATATATATATATATATATATCTTCCGCTTCGGCTTTTGGTTCTCGCTCTCCCCCCCTCTCTGTGTCTCGTTGCCTTGTCAGTGAACAAACAAAAAAAACCGCGAATGGAACTTGGCGCTGGTGACGTATTGTTCTATATACAATCTGAGGCTACTTTTTTACTTGTTAGCTTTATGCTGGAAATTGTTTTACCCGAATAGAAAGGGAGTTTTTTTTTTTTGGTGATCTGCCAAGACCCCCTCCCTTTCTCGCTACTTTCGCTGAAGACATAAATGCTGTCCTTTCCTGCCTGACCCTAAAGGCAAGGAAAGAATAACCGGGTGGAGGGGCGGAGAACAGAGAATGTGGACAGGGTGGGAAGGAAGGTATTGTAACTGCTAGAAAGCCAAAAATTGATTTAATGTTCGTGACCGGAATAAGGGCTGTGTTCGTGATGTGGACGGGTTCCCGCTTTTTTTCCTTGCAATTTATTATGTCCTTACAACGCCATTGTAAATCGTGCGTAACTACTGGTCGCCTGAGAGGAATTATTTTTTTTATGGATTCCTCGGGTTTCACTTGTTTTATTTCTAGCTGCAAGAGCTGCACTCCAGATATTTATTTGTTGACGTGGTTACCTCCTATCTAACGCCCTCAGCCGGAACGGCTTTCAGTATAACTGTATATGTTGAGTTGTCCGGCATCTTAAGAAATGTCTGATCACGTATTCAGTTCCTTGAATATTGCAGTTGTATTCCGTTATTAAAAATAAACATGCAGTTGGACCAAGTTTTATTCCCATTTTCGCAAGAGTAAATTATGTTAATACAGTATGTAATCTCCAAATTTTTATTTATTAGTTTTTTTACTATGTGTTTTCAGTGCCGCCAAATGGCGACAAGACCTTAGTAAGAGGTCACTATAAATTCAGTAATTGCCCAATTTGATTATCTCTACATAATACTATTTATTTTGTGAGAGAATATTTTTTTTGTATATTTACTCGTCCTTGCGTTGTTTTTTTTTTATATTTCTTTCTGTGTATGTCATTCGTGTACTGATGTATCTTCATACATGTATTTATGAATGTATAGTCCAATCATGGTCACTTCCAACTTTTCTGAAGTCCTGCTGAAGTTCTACTTCCAGGATATTCCTCAACCTCTTGCAAAGCGAGCTTAACCGAGTCTAGGAGATTACACAAAAGGGACAGCGCAACGCATTCTTGCGCACTCAGTGTGATAATATTTTGCATGAGAATGATTTCTTACTAGGCATTACCAACACACCTATTCTTATCTTCTGCCTGTTTTAATCATATTAATTGTAGATGAAATTTTACAATTTATCGATTAAATATAAGTAAAAGTTCAATTGCACAAATAATATGGTACTTTTATGTTAACAGTTTTAAAACGTCTGAAATACATGTCATTATTCAGTAAAACACCAAGCACGTCATACATGGGGTGATTTTTCAAAGGTTTGATTCAAAAAGTGTGAAGATAGCACGAATAGACTATATGTATTTGTGCGTGTGTGAACTTCCTTGGGAGAACGTCTACGGTGTGCCATATTGTGATGCTGCAAGAAGGAGGCGTGTTATTAACGACTGACTATATGTTCAGCACATGATTGCGTACATTTCTGTATAAAAAGTAACTACAATGTTTGGTATTTAGAGTGTCGAGCAACGCCTGGAACTGCTTTAAATGTATTGGTATTATAACGCAGCAGAATATATAAAATTACGCATAGCACGTGTGTTCCTTCTGAAAATGGCAAACATTGACTTTCTTAATAGAACACGGGAAAGGCTCGCCTTCTTTTGTTGAGTTAAAAACTGGGGTATATAATTATTTGTCCCGGACGATTGCTGCTGCTTAAACAAACGTCAGTATATCAAAATATTTATCACATTTACAAAGAGAAGACCGAGCTTTATAATTACAAGTAGATGAGACAACTCTGTGTTAGCAGCATCCGTGTTGTCTATATTGCAGTAGCGCTGAAAAATTCATCAAATACCACTTACATTATTGATTAATAATTTTCATTTGAATAATCGAAAAAATTTAGATTTTTAGTGTGTGTGTGTGTGTGTGTGTTTTTTTTTTTTTTTTTTATAGTGCTTTGAAAGTTCTTGTTATTTATCGTCAAATATATAGTACTTCTTTTTGTTACGTAGTTCTATTGCACTGTAGTTCAAATAGTCTTTTATAATACGTTTTCGGTGTTCATTTGATTTTAAATAGTTTAATATCACATACACATTAACAACTATGGAGCCTAAAATATGGTTCCTTTACCTACTGCAAAATATTACTCAACTTTTTTTTCTCAAAGATTGCTTCTAGCATGCCACAGACACTGCGAAACGTAGGCCAGATAAACTACGCCAATTTTACCAATAAAAATGTTTTATTTTTCAGGCCTTCTCATTCATTATATGCCAAGACTTTTCGCTATTTTCGCAACATGCAAATATTTGAAGTTGAGTTGTCAGCACGGAAAAAAAGATATTCCATTTCAACCTCAAGACCTATGCAAAAATAAAGATGTGTCTGTCATTATTTTTCTATTACACCATTTACAAACATAAATATGTGTTTACGCACAGACATATAGCCTTTCAATGTTAGATTTCTATAAAAAAAAGTTTTTTGTTTACTCCGCGTTACTTTTTACACACTACGAGCGAGGTAGCACAGTGGTAACTCACTGGACTTGCATTCCGGAGGATCCGGGTTCCATTCCCGGTCCGGCCATCCTGATTTCGGTTTTCGATTGTTTCCCGAAATCACTCCAGGCGAATGCTGGGATGGGATGGGTCCCTAACTAAGGCCATGGCCGATTCCTTTCCCTTTCCCATGTGCAACCTGCATCGTCTCCAATGACCTCGCTCTCGACGAGACGTTAAGTCCATTTACCTACCTAAATTCTTATACTCACTCGTGCATATGCAGTTCCCGCGCTTACGTTCGTCGAAAACAGTTCTTTCCCTTCCTTTAGGTGTTAGCACGTAATCGTATTTGCTCGTCTCTTGATTATTCATTGGCAGGAGGCGAGATAATTCGCGAATAATCATATATCTTTTTAAGTATAGAAACAAGTTGCCTGTCGTTTGTCGGAAAGAAATCCTTCCTCCCTTCAATTCTCTTCCCTCCTCACATGTCAAACTTCCCCTCTATTCCGGGCAGTAAGGGCGGGGTCTTTCCAACAACGCAGCCACCCTCTCCTGGAACGGGTGAGGCCTACCTTAATGAATAGAAGTATAATGGCAATTTTATATCGGCTCACCTTGGCGCGGAAGGGGGAGATTTATAATGCACGGCGGCGTGAGCGCGTTGTGCGACGGGGGTGGGTGTGGGGGGAAGATTTATAAATTGCTGCCATTTGTCACGCATCTTGAGAAGGTGAGTGTGACGAAGGAGAAGGGGTGGGGGAGGAAAGCTCTCAGGTTCGCTGCTTTGTCGATCGGGGCTGTAAAAAAATACCTGGAAGGATATGACAGGTTATTATCTTGGTATTTTTCAGCTCATGCTTCCCCTACTATAGCCTAGTTTCTTGACATTCATTCCTCCACCCCCAACCTTCCGCCACCTCATGCGTGAGTCGCATGTTGAAGAGCAAATCGCTAACATACACCTTCTTTACTCGTGTTCTGGTGGTTATAGGCTGTTCACGGTAAACTGAGCACTTTTTACTTTTTTCTTTCAGCCATTTTTTTTATCCTTTAACCATCTTTTTAAATAAACATTGTAGTGTAAGTAATAAACACAGTGTGTGTGTATTCCACCGCACTGTAAAACTAACTTCTAAGGCTAAGATAAAATATATTTATTGACTATTATTCCAAATGAGAGGGCGTTCAAAAGTGCTCACTTTGTCGTGAATAACCTATAACCGAGCCCTTGTGCATAGGTTGTTCACTGTAAAATGAGCACTTTTGAAACCCTTCATAAGATCTACTTGTATATACGTTGTGTGTTCTTCCGCCTTTTGTAAAAGTAACGTTGCTACGGGCCTCATCACTTTATTCACGCGTCAGTCAAGTGAAACTATGAAATTTGATTAGAAAATTCAATATTTTACAAATTTGCTTATTTTTGCACTTAGATGCATTAAAAAATACAGAAAGCGACAGAAATGATTTAAGTTATCACAAATGGTTGCCTAACACTTTTTGTTCGACATTAATATATGGGACTACTTTCCCCTCCATCGTTACCAACTTAACTGGACATATGTCACTCATTGCCCCGTTAAAATATAAGGAGGTATGGGCAGTGACTTTTTTCTAAAGTTGATTTCAAAAGTGCTCACTTTATCTTGAACAGCCTTTACCTGTTGGACTATACATCACACACGCACACGCCACGAAACTCTTGGAAAGTGCAGGGCCGAAACGCGCCCACGATAATTATGTTTTCGCGCCGTATTCTATAATTTTAGTAAGTTATTGAAAATTGATTCAAGTCAATTAACTTTCGTGCATTGAAGTATGTGGAATCTCTGAACTCTTACGTCTTCACTTCAGCGACTGAAAAGTTGATTACGCTGTTAAACGGCGTGTTCTACTTATTTTTTTCTGTGCACCGAAAAAATAATATTTCAGTTCTCTACTAAATATTTTGTTGAAGTAAACGTTTACAAATGTGTTTTGGTTATAGCTATTAGTTAGAGATGGTAATGTGTAATGAGTATCAAGCCACACAACAGCCGCCTCGGAAAGACACCTGCATTTCTGTGGAAGAGGTTAAGTGGATGCCAATGTCTTGCAAACCGTGCAATGAATTCTAAACTACGCACGTTTATGCATCTGGTACCGAACCCTAAGACATGTCGATCATATATTACTCACCTCTGGCGACTATGCAAGTACATATTTGGATATTTTTAGTAAACTCACTAATAATAATCACGCACTCGTGTGCAATAAGTAGGGACACCCGATTTTCGCGAAAAGATTTCACGACCAGTTGAATTTCATAACTTTTTAGCTCAGATCCACATCCGTGATTGGAAGATCGAGGTTTTTCGTGTTTCAGGTGTCTGCCCGCGAATCACAGACGTACAGTATCGGAGTAACCTAATTCTGATTGGCCAGTCAAGTAATAAAGTGTCTCATCACAGACACATTCCACCAATAAGCAAAATAAAACTGTTAGTACACTCGTAGTGTATTGAAATGTAGTGTGCGCGAAAATCTTTTCGCGAAATCCGGGTGTCCCTAGTAATAAGCATTTTTTTTTTTTCGCCGTGAGATCGTTTAAAAGTTTCATTTACTTGTCTGGTAGATGAGAGGCGATCACCAATCATTTCTCGCGTATACCTCCAACGAGGAAGCCTATCAACAGCAGTGCCAGTGATATGGTCCAAAGGTGTAACGAAACAAGTCCTAAGAGAGTTTGAAGACGGGAAGAAGGGGCCGCCAGATTGCAAGGACACGTTTAGGAAATAAGGGTTCCGCGAAGATAGAGAAAATGTTTGTGCAGTGTCTACTAATCAGTTTGCAACCATCAGCCAATTTGCAGCATTCTTGGTCACGACTATAACTCATAATATTACACAAAAAGTATATTTCAGTACAGTGTCTGTTCCTATCAGTCCTGGATGCATGTGGAACTACACAGCGCGGTGTGGGAACAAATCATTTGTGGCCACACTTTAAAATGTATCCAGCCGAATGTTTTATGGGCAAATCAATTTCTCTTTCTTCTAGATTGATTATAGTTGGTTACAGAGACGCACTTCTATATTGAAATCAATATCAAGCAGTTCCATTGTGACTACAAAATAATTTTATCACCACAAAACATTTGTCGGGGTCTGTTTTAACGTACTGCGCAGTGGTGATTTTTTTTTTTTTTCAGCAAATGGCGTGACACGCAACGAATTCAGTATGCTTCAGTACAAGACCCCGCGGTACGGGATACGTTGTTTACCGGATAGGTCGTGTTCTCGAATCATTTCATGCACTCTAAATCTAAAATCAGTGAAAATTCTACTGTTTCAATCAGTTACCACTATCTGACTGATTCAACAGTCACTTGAGCGAATTTAATCGATGAATCAGTGAAAAAATGCCAGTTTTCCTTCACTTATTGATTTAGTGACTTTTTTCCATTGATTCATCAGTAATTTTCTTAGTGATTTGTTTTTTGATCGATGGATCAGTTAAACAGCGTGTAAAAATAGCCGTCAAACAACGTGTGAAAATGGCCTTTAAACAACGTGTATCAAGTGAAATAATGCATAAGCTAATAAAAAATAAAACCAATACAAAATACTTTCTAAAATATGTTTCGTATTCCAAGACACCATTTTATGAGGTAACATGAACAAACAGTTTTTCATTCCGTTTTTACATGTTTCATTTCGTTGTTGCCATGTAATCGTCACAGCGCTCTGTTTGAAGGTTTAAACTGCATATAATGTGGTGAAGAAAGTGTATTCATACATACTATTCGTTTTAACAATGGTAAGGTAACGGTTTAAAAGTGAGTTTGAAAGCGTCATGAGTGCAATCCGGCCACCTGCGGAAAAGTTTTTACTTTTTTAAATGACGGTAAATTGCTCAATATAAATAGTAAACTATCGTAAATATGTTTATTTCTCGTAATTATTTGCCAAAATTCAATAAAAACAATATTTATTTCGCCTTTGCAGTTGGCCGTCACTTATTGAATCAGTGAAATTGTTTCACGTCTTTAATTTAATCAGTGAAATTTTTTCGCTGAAACATCAGTGGTTTTCCACTGATTCTAAGTGGAGCCATTTTCACGTGTTCATATGGTTGCATTTCACTGCGAATCAGTGGTTTCCCACTGATTCGAATTTAGAGTGTGACCTGTTTGGTTTTGTAGGATTGTAATTTATGGATTTTCTTTTCAGTGAGATTCTTCTTGACGAAATTCCTCCTACTGACATTTCGGTTGTATATGGAAGAAGTCTGAGAAGTAATGTCGAAGCGATTTCCGGGTCATCGTCATATTTATTGTGGCGTTTCTGATAGACGCTTTAGCAGGATCGGAAAAATTTAGTACGATGGAAGATCCCGAATGGATGGACAGTATTTCATCAAATTTCATTAACGTAAGTTTCTTTTTCCCACTTTATTTATTTATTTTTTTTTTTTGACCGCTGAAGAAAAAACGAGGAGGGGCTGACGACTTGGTTTATTAAACTTGGATGTGTTTCAGCTCATGAATTATTAAAATATGAAAATGTGACTCGGAAAAAAATGAAAGTGTGCGAAAGCGGTAAGAAAATTTCATTTGTTCTCTCTTTATGCCAGCGAAGTCTAGTGGGTCTCTTTTCCCATCCCCCCGCCCCCCCTCTCTCCAAAACCGCCTTTTTGCATGGGCCGCGAATCGGGAGTCGGGAAGAATGTTTTCATGCAATTTGCATGAGGGTTCTTCTTTCTTGCTCTCCGTGCGCATTTAAGTCGGCGCATCCAAGTTCCGAGTCTTTGCGCGTGAAGTGTTCCGTGCAGCTTCGCCCAACGCACGGGGCGATTAGTCCACGAAGTTCGCACGCCAGTTGGACGCTCGTAAGTGTGAAATGGAGATTGGTTCGCATGAGTTTCTCGTCCTTCGTGTTCAGTCGCTCGCGTGGCCTTAGAAATAACTTTTAAATATCTTAGAGTAGCAGTAGTAGTAGTAGTAGTAGTAGTAGGTGAGGTACCTATATTCTATTCTCTGTTACTTCGCACCTTTGCTTGGTTTCTCTAATTATGTTATGTATCACAATTGTTTTATCCTTGTATTAACATAAAAGAACATAAAAGTTCATTATTCTTGGTTTACTTTAAATATTATACATCTTTTATATATAAATTGAAATATATCGTTTGTAATTATATGAATAAAAACAATGAGATGAAAGGTGTGTTGGTAATGCACAGTAAGAAATAGTTCTCATGCAAAGGATTGTTACACTGAATAATTATAATTTTCAAGACTAGTTTCAGCTTTGTTACATAAGGCAGAAGAATATCCTGGAAGGAGAACTTTAGCAGAGCTTCAAAAAAAGTTGGAAGTAACAGTGATTTGACTATATACGTAGTGTCAGTGAAAGCTTTTTCGCTGTAACCAGCAATTAGGGTGTGATATCATCGGCCGTGCTGTTGCAACGAACACATTATTTTTTGTTTGGAATTGTACAGGTATCAGGATATCATCCTGTCATATATCTACCACGGCCAATTCAACTGTATTTGCGCTTGGTATTCTTAGCAACAGCTGTTTATTAGAATACGGAATAAGATATCTCCCGCGTGTGAGAAAATTCGTTATTGGAAGCTTTTTTATCACTATTTCGGTGCACAGCCTCTGCGACACCTGTAGAGACCTGCAAAATTCGCGTTATTATTTGAGGACACGTTAAACTTTAAACACTTTTACTTTTGCAATACGTTTGTCATTGGACCATACTTTATTTGACACGCCCTGGCCAATTCTACGCCAATAAATAAACACTTCACAATCGTGTGCCCCAATCACGTGCGATTCAGTCAGAAAGGAGTGACTTCACATCTATGCAGCAGCAAATGGAGCAAAGATGCTGGCTCCAGTATATACAGTACTCTGAAGTTTAGCCTGATGCTTAATAATAACGCGAATTTTGCAGGTCTCTATTCATATGTAAGTCACTGACCGAAGAGGTTAAAGCTCCCGTCACGTGTATGTGGCGAAAAGGCGCGACCAGTGTTAGTTTCCTTCCGTAACTTATTTTTATTATCATATAGAGTCGGTACTCACGTGATCTATAGATCACAGTAACTATAACCATGGAGGTACTGTTGTCTTAGGATCTTCTTTGTATAACCGTACGACACAGCACCACAGCTTCCTCTCAAAGTATGGTCCCGTATTACTCTTCAGGGCACCCACGGGCCTCCACCTTGAAGACCGCATGACCATGTACTCGTCCCTCGGGGCACTTCTTCCCCTCGCGGGCCGCGGTGGCCGAGCGATTTGCCCGCTCACCTCCCACCAAGGCGAACCGGGCTCGATCCTCGGTCGGGTCACCGAACTTTCGCAAGTGGGAATCGTGCAGGACGATGACGCTAGTCGGCGGGTTTTGTCGGGGATCTCCCGTTTCCCAGCCCCCTCATTCCGGCGCCTCTCCGCATTCACTTATCGCTTTGAAGAGCCCGCCCAAATCTCTTCATTCACTCCTTCCCTCCGCTCTCTCCACACACACACACACACACACACACACCCCACCCTACAAGTACTTGTTATTCATACACTTAACTCCAGCAGTTGGGATATAGTACACACCAGGTGTCTGCTGAACGTGTCGATTGATAGTAGTAGATGTTTCGTGATGCGAAATAAATAAATTAAGGTGGTGCTTTTTAACGCCCGTTGTTTTATACAATTCATTTTACAAATGTCTGCTAACTCGCCGAAAGAATCCCATTTAACACTCAAAGTGGCATAAACACGTATTTATTACCCAGGATTCTAACGTAAAACTTCACTTTCCAAGTAGGCGCTCAGCTAGCTGCTCCGCACAGCTCAGTTCACCTTTACTTTATAAGTTACATTATTTTTTTTTACAAGAACATAATCATGTTTCTCTACGAAAAATATGTATCCAATGAGAAGTTTAGGAAAAAATTGTGACTTCTTCACCTTAACCCATTCAGACTCAGTGTATACGATTGTGTACATTACGCACGTGCAAGTAATTTTTGGTCTGTACTGCACACTGCGAAGTTCAGTGACCAATGGTCTTACTTTTAGGTAAATGCTTCACAAACCTTCGTACTGGTCTAAGTCATAATTGGTTTATATAACTGTAGCCGAACATATATAGCCTGCTAAACATTGGCTATGGCAACGAATGTTGTGTCAACTTACGTAAAACACGTATCATAAAATATTTTGTATGTGACACCTGAAACCGAACATTAAAGTGGATATGAAAGAGTTACAAACAGCATTATTGCTCTAAAGTAATTTGTATGATATGTATATATTGTAGTCAGTGAAATAGTACCATTTATTTAAGTGATATTGTTTCATGGCGTATTCCTAAGTTTTTTCATAATTAATCTACCTGCTCCAACATCACAAGAGAAAAATTGTATTCAAACACCACTGATTTTTCTAAATATTCTAATGACTTTGATGAAATAAGTATGTTGCTCAAAAAATTGGTTACTGTCATCAGTGAACCATTAAGTCATATTGTTAATAGTATGATTAATTATGAGGTTTTCCTAATTGTGTAAAAATCTATCTTTAAGACAATATTTAAGAAAGGAGACACAGAAATGATAAAAACTATACACTAGTAGCAATGTTTTCAACTTTCTCTAGAAAATTATAAATGTTTGTTTGTACTTTTGTGGTGTGAATAATAAAATGTACTCTTTGATCAAATCTTCCCTAACAAAAAGCAAGCAAAAAATAAAAATGTGAATAACAGATGACAGAATATTGAATATTTTACATCGTTTTCTGAATTTATCAAACACTGTGTAGGCTCTGCCACAAAGTTCACTCTTATGTTCCTTATATATTCTTAATTGTGTAACTGATCTCTCTCCTTTTATGCAGTCTGCTGCAGATATAACACAGTATACGTTTTTAGGTCCTTATATGTAATTATGTACGTACAAATTTTCAAAATAGCTATATGTAAACCCCAAATAAACTTACGAGCTCCATATTCCGCTCATTCCTGAGATGCTGGAGGGGATCTCTAAAGCGAAAACAAAATTAATTAAAGGCGATTTATACAGATTCGCAGTAAAATTGTCACAAGTGTGTTTAACTTATTCATTCACCATCTTTTGACTGATTGTATCCGCTGCAGTATCTTTACAGTTTTTAAATCAAACTTTTGAAAAATCACCACATGTTTGACCCGTTAGGTTGTTTCTTAAGCATGCAATTTATCACAAACACTTTAGAGTTGTGTTGACAAAAAAGTTTCTTGATTTTGGTTAAATTGAACAATTTCTTATAGTTTATCTAAAAATTATAATAAAACATTTATAATTGATACGAATAGAAACAGAGAGAATATAGGTGAGTTGGTAATACCTACAGTAAAAAATAGTTATCATGCCAAGTATTATTAAGCTGAGTGCACACAAATACCGTGCGTTGTCAATTTGGTGTATTTTTCTAGACTCATTGAGAAGCTTTGTTTTCATGACGTGAAAGTAGAACTTTACCAAGGCTATGAATGGACTAGTCATGAGAAGCGCTGAGAGGAAACCAGGCCTCAGCATGTCTCGTGTCTGTTCCGGACGGTTTAATGGCACCTCTTGAGTGGCGCTTGTGTACTCAACCAAAGCAAATTTGCCGCCAGTGCATGCTGAGCAGGCTGTGAGTGACGCGCTGGTGTATTTGTCGCAAGCCCTGTTATTATCGCTATGTGCGACTTAATTGCTGGAGTTACTTCCTGTAGACATTTCTGTTCGCCTTTGCCCTTACTTGGCGGGTATAGGCTGTTCGCGGTAAAGTGAGTGCTTTTTGAAGTGCCCTCATTCGGAATAATAGTCAATAAAATATATTTTATTGTACCATCAGGCGTTAACTTTCGAGTCCAATGAAATATATACACTGTTATTATTACTGACATGAAAATATATTTATTTTAAAAAGTGGTTGACTGATAAAAAATGGCTGATAGGAAAAAGTAACTAGGGCCTCAAAAGTGCTCACTTTACCGTAACCACGGCCTGCAGTTCTACGACTCAAACCTATCTACGCAGTTTTCCTCACCCCTGACTCAGGGGACCCGCGGTGGTGTAGTGGTTAGACTACTTGCCTCCCACCATGGCGAACCCTGCTCGATTCTCGGTGGGGTCGCACCCGTATTTTCGCATGTGGGAATCGTGTCGAACGATGCAGCTGGTTCGGCGGGTTTTCTCGGGGACCTCCCATATCCCACTCCCTTGCATTCAGGCGCTGCTCCATATTCACCTCACCTTACTCCCATCGGCTCTCAAGAATACGGTGTTAAAAGCCAATCTCTCTGCCCCATTCCCTCGAAACCGAGGTTTGTAATTTAAAGTTTCGTGTCGAATGTTAGGTTTCGTGCGCGATATTAACAAGAAAACTTCGATTTTGTTTGTATATATGGTATGGTATCTGCTGAAATTGCAAAACCACGAATTTCATTGATTATTAGCAATGTATGTAGATGCAGAGTGTAAATTTAACTTTCGTGTAACTAAGAAAATATTTAATACCCAATAAAAATGTGTTTAATTATGCTTTATGAAGCAATGTGTGCCATTTAACAAGAGATTTAGCCATATTCATAGTTTTTTTGTAAAGTATATTTCCTTTCCGTATCAGTATAACAGAAAGGAATTATATTTCTTTCATTATTTAGATACCAGTCATTTCCGGCATAAAATAACACACGAAACAAAAGTTTCCAAAACTAAGTTTCGTGTGAAGGTATGATCACTTCACTAAAACCTTAGTTTGAAAAGTTGGGTATCCGAAACTTAAGTTTCGGCTGACGGTATAAACGTAATGTAATGTTTCTTATACTTAATCCCACAAATAAATTGTGCAAAGTTATTGTATGTTATAAAGTCTTTTTAAAAATACGATTTTCAGACTAGAGCCCACTGGAATTGCTTTCCTTTTGTTATCGACATTAGAATAGGAATTGGTTAAATACTAACACAAACATAGACATACACATATATAATCTGTACAGCACACACGCACACGCATATATATATATATACATACATATACCTACACACACAGACTCAAGATGTTTTGAACACTGCCAAACTCTGACAGAGATTATTCCTTCCTAAAACGCAAGCCGAAAACGTATGAACCCCTTTTCCTTAAGTGATTATTAAAGAATGTGCGCGACCCCAAAAATCGAGTTTTGAAACACTTTTAGTTAAAAATTTCAGAAACTACATACCTGGAATTCACGAACAGCTGTGTGAATATTAATTTATATAAGCAGAGCGCACGTAGGGGACGCGTGCTAGGCAGGTGCCGTCGGGTAGTTGTACTATGAGTAGTAGAGGCGTGATAATCCTAGCCCACTTTTGATTAATCGCATTATCGATTTGATATCAAAGGGTGAATTAAAATTATTGAAAGCTTTAACCAAAAAGGGTTCGTCCTTAATCTGATTTTAATCCAATCGAAAAATTCTTAATCCGATTTTAATACCATTAAAAATTCTTAATCTAATTTTAAACCGATCAAAAATGGAAAGGGTTAAATTTATTGGAAGGCTTGATTTTTTTCTTGATATTCTAATATTTATTTATTTATTTTTGGGTTAGGGGGTAGCTGGAACTCTGTACGATGTTGACGGTGTGGTGCCCTGGAAGCGACTGATCAGGGTGGTGGGTTGCAATTTCTAATATAGGTGTAGAGTTGAGTGTGAAAGTGGGCTAAGGCTAATTTGTCTATGTTGTCCTTATTTTGAAGTGTTTGGAGGGATGTTGGTGATAGATAGGCGATTTTTACGAATGTATTTTGCACACGAGAGAATGTCAGAGTGTTTAAACGTTTTGTAAGAGTGGCCTAAATGTAAATTGTATGTTTTTTTGGGAGATATTGCTTGTAGATGGTAGATAGGCGTCTTTGAAATGTGCGATTTACATGTTAAACAATCGGTTTTAGGAATGCAATTAAACGTTACAAGATTTGTGCTTTTTTTATGTATGAATAAATTACACACATCCAATCGGAAATTTCAAACGACTACGTGAATAATAAGTGGAATTGCATGATTCTTAAACGTAATGTGAGTATAGAGTTTAGAGATATAATTTACACAAGACAGAATTTTAACTACGTGAATAACATATGATGTCGACAAGTGCAAACTCACTAAATGCAATCCAGCTAGTCAGTATGAATAAATAATGATTTCCAAACTCGCAGTTATATTTTAAAAAGAAACAATAGTGTAACAGAAATACACATACACTACTTAATGCCTCTCGCACATTTCTTGAGTATTTTTTAAAACACGCCTGTTTGATGTGTAGTCCAGCATAGCAATTACATCATCTTATAAGCCGTGTGTGTGTGTGTGGAGAGCTGATTATATACATTTAGCGAAGATGATAGACATGAGTTCAAATTTACGAAAAAAAAAACTCTGCATTCGTCCTAACAGACAGTGAAATGATAATTTTTTAACTAAAGTTTTACTATTTTCAGAATAAATCACTTTTATCACCAATAATTTCAATCGAAGCATAGGGACACTCAGTTGACGTGAAGAAACACTTAAGCCTGCAAAGTGTAAGCATTCAAAACTTTATAGAGACTTGCTATAAATTTCCATTAAATCTGTGAAATGCACATCACTTGGTAACAAAAAACGTGAGTTGTTAATGCAAACTGTATTTTCATCTACTTAACACAGAACTCAATTACTTATCACATATGCAGTATATCGATCCGAAAAGAATAAGTTAACACACAAAAATGTATATTTTCCCAATAAAATACTTTTCTATTAAATCACGGCTATCACTAGAGATGGTCTGTAGCTGTGATGGTTGCTGGTGCGGTAACCCCCGAGGGTGGCCACATCTGTATCCCACAAATGTTGATGAATGACTGAAGATGGTGGAGAGTGGGATAGCTGAGGTCACTTCACTCCTAAACTGCCTGCACCCCCTTCCCCCTCCCCTCCAGGCTGCATCTGCGGGACCCTGAGTCAAGAAACCAGCTTGCATTCCCTCTCCCCTTCCCACAACTCATCAGATCCTGCTGCCCCGAGCAGCCAGCGATTGTCAAATTTTTTCTGTAATTTCTCAAGATGGCATTAATTGATTAGTTGTGCTCACATCGGAAGAAGCCTGCCTGCCACCCCTTCCTGCCCCCTCCCCTCAGAGCTGATCCGACTCCATGATACTAACCACCCCTACCACTCCTTGCCAGAGTACGAGGTCCTGGGGATCAGTCGCTTGTCTATCCTCGATTGTCAATTTTCTGCATTGATTCAAGTTGGCGACAACTGCCTACTTTCATGCACATTGGGAGCAAGCTGCTCATGACTACACCCTGTAACCCCTCACCCACAGAGCTGGTCCGACTCCATGATGCCAACCCCCCCGATGCTCTACCACCCCTCAGAACCGGCCTTTGTCCAGAGGAACATGTACCCTACCACCCCTACTCCTGAAGCTGACTTTTCTGACCTCTACTATCGATCGAGTCTAGTGCCCCCAAAAAACAGTTGTATGCACCCCAGCATCAGCCCTCAGAATGCTTTTTCTTGAGTTAGTGTCCCTGCAGCAGCTGTTTCAGGACAACACACCCCCTCTGCTAGAGTATTCAGAACATATTTTTTCTAATGTCGGCTCCCCTGCTTCATGTCACGGACCCTCTGAATCCGTACCCCGAGAGATTTGGCCTGACTTGCTGTTGTTTCAACTTAACACAACAGATTGACTATATGAGCAGTGAAAAAAAAATTACAAGTCCCTGGAATCAACTTCTTAATATAAGCCCCAGATTTAAAATTCAAACAACAACAAATGTATATTTGAAGCAAGCAAACTATAATTTGTAATATCACACAGAAATACAAGACATATTTTATTTAATCATTAAGAAATGTTTTCTACAAGTATTCACTCATTAAGAAATGTTTTTATTATCAATTCGACATATAGGAGAGAAACATTATATTGGGAGAGATTAAGGCGGCTCTCAACATCGATGTCTTGAGAGCCAATGAGGGTGAAATGAGGGGAGAAGTGCCACATTGCATGCACTTGAGACTAGGGAAATGAGAGAGATCTCCGATAAAACCCGCTGACCAACATATAACATGACATCCACACATTGCGAAAGAAATTGTTTTTATGCTGTGACTCACTGGGAAGGCAGGCATGCTAACCAATGTGTTCCCTTTCTTCACATCTAACTAAAAAATTTCCAACAGCAAAAATGTATTCCAGGTTACATAAATTTGTGTATTTGAATTTATTTAATATTTTAAAAGGTTCCGATGTAAGTTTAACAACATATTTTGAATACAGCCTGAAATCATGTTTTTTTGGAGTTGCAAAATAGCGATTTCAACATTATTCTTACTAATTTTTTTTACTAAAATATCCGAAATATTGTAAACTTATAGGAAAATGTTGGCCATTTTGAATCCTATGGAGGGATAAACTAACTTTTTCTCAATCTTAACTTGACATCTGCCAAGGTCACTTCATGTGCATGCATGTGCATTGGAGTAGCATTGATAACATCAGATATCTACTATAGGTGTCCAGGAAGTATCGACATCGACATCAAACGTTGATAACATGAACAACACCAGGTGTCCACTTCAAACACAGACACTCACTATGTCTACTAAAACTCCAGACACCCATCACAATTACTACTGCTTCAGACATCCACTACGATGCCAGATGTGTGATCTACAATGCTAGAAGTCTACTACTTCATCTAGAACATCATCAATGCAGAATCTACATGGCATTTCATCTTTGCATCAGGTACAATACATCAAGGTCACTGCTGTGACAATTATGACTGAGTGCTTTGAAACGTTCAATGCTATTTTACCTTATGGGAAGGTTAAAACCTTATTGAGTTTAGAGTGTTCCCAACTGCAAGTGTTGCCAAAGAATTCATAATTTTTTTTCCGGGCGACAAAATAAAATTAGTGTATCTGTTCCTGCCTGAACATTTAAAAGTCAATGAGGATAGTGTATCCTATTTACCTTGTGAAAACTGTCCTTACGGCATATATAAAAAGAAAAAATGTAATTAAGTGATGTGCTATGATCAGGGTTTTGAGAACTATAAAGACAATTCCTTTGTAATTAAGGGGCTTGCTATTTCTTATGCAACCAATGCTAATGACTCTAAAGTACTATAATTAAATCTCCCAGATCTTGGTATAGTTTAAAACCTGAAGTTAAAATGATGTTTCGGGAACAGGCTTACGAGATACATAACCTGAAATGAGACTCTGGTGACATAGCATACAAAAAATGTTTTCAGTATGTAAATGATGCATTAATTGAAGACTTCCTTATAAATGCTTGGAATAAGACAAAAGGAAATTTTAAAACCTTTAACAAATGCAGAAGTAATAAATATAAGAAGATGATACGACTGTTCGAGGAAAAAAACACTCTGCTCCCAATGTAAAAGCAAAACTTTGAGAGAATATTTATACCAACATCCTACCTACGTAAAAAGATATTAATTTTTCTAAAAATTGTTTGTTTCAGGTAGCATAAGATTTCGAAGAAAAAAAAAGGAGAAATTCTACCCTGAGAAGTCGTACTCAACTATTTTTCGAGGACACAAGAAAGTATGGTTCCAGTCTCTAGGCAACATATACTTATAAACACAGATGTGCAATAGAAATTAACATTGGAATTTTCAAAACATTTTGGAGAAAGCCTGTATACAGAATGAGTGCTGTGTGATGAAGAAGACTGTCTTATTTTTAATATGAGACCCGACAGCAAACTGCCTGTTCTTCTTGGGACCTACATTTAAAAAATCTTAGTACATAAATACCAAAGAATCTGATTTTCATCAAATCAAATATTAGTTGATTAGAGAATTTTATGACACCATAATCATGTGGGCTGAAACATGTAATAATAAGGAACATATCACCCGAATACAAGGCAGTAGCAGACTTTTAAGAGCACCATGTGGAATGTGGGACTGTGAGGTTTAGAACAGTATTGTTTGCGTGTGTAAATTTGATCTATAAAAGTAGTCGTTGAAGAACTAACTTTAACTGGATGAATAGCTGTCTATATATAAAGAGAGAGAACCATACCCCAGAGATTTAGTTATGATGGAGAGGTTCGACTCATCACTTTAGTATGCCAGTGTTACTCCTGGTTTCAGGCTAGTGTGGTTTCGAATTGAAGATGGAGATAGTCCACTACAGATACAGATGTGCAATGGAGATTAACATTGGTATTTCTTGTTAATCATTCTAACAGAAACTTTTAAAGTGTTCTATGTATTTTATGGACGAAATGATTGTCCTTTATATAATTTACATCCTGACAGCAAGCTGCCTTTTAACTAAGGTAAACTGGAATTTGAAGCTTACAGTGGATACATCACCAAATGCAAGTCCTACAAGAAAATCAAAGGCATTATGCAGGAGTGTAGTTGCTGTTCTCTTACTACAGTTTGGACAGAACAATGCAACAACATGCAACATTATATGTATATTGGTGACCAAGAATTAACTTTTTCCCTGTGGCATGTGGTAATGCAATGTTTTTCAAAGCAAGAACATATTTCAGACTATATAAAGGAGTGAGCGTAGTATCAAATTGTCAGTCATTGCTAGGATCATCAACCCTAGACATATACGAGGTCCTGCAAATTGGATACAGAAGAGTATCCTTAAAACCATATGATGGTCTTCTACAAGTTTGTGTCTGCAACTACATAGAACATTGGTGCTACATTTTCGACAAGTCTCAGCATTTGCTTTGGTGAAGGAATAGCATGCAACAATTATGCTGTGAGATATATTCACACCGACAGTGACTTGCCATAAAGCTTAGAAGGTTTGATAATTTCCAGTCTTAGCGAGGAAATAGAAGAGGAATGGGGATACAGAGTAATCGACTACCAGCTCACCAGACCTCACCAAGGAATCACAGTTCGTTGGCAGAAGACCTTCGTCAGGGACATCCACAACTTTATTATTTTCGAACAAGGAGGATTAGTTTTTCTGTCGATGTGAAATTTATGTGTGTGAAGTGGTTAATTCAGAATAATTGTCCCAATGTTGCCATTGTGTCCAATGAAATGCAAGTAGACTTTCTTTTACTAAAGGTTTGCATTCTCTAACTTACATCTTATTATATTCACATTTTGTTGTAAAGGAAATGTGTGAGTCAGACATTCATTTCAAATGCACGTATTTCTCTCAAGCTTTTACAAAACACAGTAAACCAAATACTTCTGATACTACTGTAACTAGCTGTAACAGTTCTGAATGTCTTGTAAACCAGTACAGACCTCATGTAATAGATTGTAAGCATAAACTTAAGGGCAAATGCATTGTAACTTCATATTGTGAGGAATAAAAATGTTAGAAACATTGTATTTATAATACAGACACTGTTTTACCTTATTAGTATTTCGAAAAATGTGATAATATTCTTCATACTTTATATCATTTTAGCAAAGAAAATTTTGGTTACACGTCCCATAGTGGGTGTGATTCATCAAAATGTTATGTACATCGAGCAATAAAATTAACAAAAATAAAATTTAGCTCTAAAACACATTTTAACCTGCAAATTTAGAGAGAGAATAAATTTATCAATATTCATACATTGTTCCTTGCTAAATATTCTCAGTCGCGTGTTGGATGTCATAGTGATAACGTGGCATATTTTCCTCATGCTAATCATTATGTCAGTGTCAAACAAGTAAATTCCAATATAACTTATACCCTATGCCACCAGGGAATTTTGCAAGAATTTACAGAAACCTGTGACAATATTTTTCATTTTAAAGTAATTTACTTTCCTCTAGGAGACGAAAAGAGCCATGAACTCATACATTGTGGTAACAATAAGAAATGCCCAGTGTTTCATATGACTGCACACACACCTCTTCCATCTAGTATTGAAGATGTGTACTCTCATTATGTTGAATCCCATCCTGATTTGGTCGAAAGCATTGTTTGACATGCCCCTACTTCTAAAGATGTAGTGTACAAACAGACAGATCAAAACCAGGGTGTAAGAAATGCTAACTCCTTGAAAGCAAAGGCCAAGAAGGGGATGTGTATCCAATTTTAAGAAAATTCATGAAAAGTTTGTTCCAAAAGTTGCTAACAGGTTATAATTTTAAAAAATATTTGTTTTTAAAGAAAACCTATTTGATAGTGTATAAATGTTCTGTGTTACCCTGTAGTTGTTTCGGATAAAAGTGTAATTGTACATAAAGTTTTGGATCTACCTGTATGTTTTAAAGAATTTGTGTAACATGCTGTATTTGGAGCAAATTCTACTTAATAGTGTTTTGGGACATCTTGTAATTGATTGTGTTGAAATAAGTATGTGTAATTTGTATATGTTTTGGAGCAAAACTTTTCTACTTGCTTAATTATGTTGCTTCAGTGTTAAAATGTTGTACATAAATTTAGGATTACCCTGTGTTTGTATAATTTTTTGAAAATAAATATGATGTAAAATGAATCCCTTTCTTAAAATGTATTTACCCTATTCCTTTTTTAAATGTGTTCTGGTTCTGCTATGAACAATATTTTCTATATATATATATATATATATATATATATATATATATATATATATATATATATATTCTTAAATATTCTATTATTCTGAGAAGTTTTGGTTAGGTGTGGATGACTGTGTGAGTGCAGCAGAAAAGTCATTTAAATTTTAGTTTGTTTTGCATAGTTATGAGAAATTTTTAAGGGAGGGATGTGTGAATGAGGTATGAATAATGAAATGGCTAAAACAAGGGAAGGACTATGCTCCTCATGCCAAGCGTGATGAGGTAGATGCATAATGTCAGCTCCCAAGCTTGTTCAGTATGAGTTGACTGGGGAAGGCTGTACAATGACGAAATTATGAGCCTTGAGTTTTTCTAATGAAGGAAATGTTTTTGAAGTCTATGTGACAGGATACATTTTACTTCTAAGATGCATAAGTGTATAGTTTAAAATTATTATAGGTGTATGTTTGTTTGCTTTAAGTAGTGCATGTTTTGTTTATAGTGTAAAATGTTTGAATTTTAAATATTAATTTTAATGTTTAGTTAATAGTGTAAAATGTTTGAATTTTAGACAAGTCTTTAATTCGTTGAGTGTAAGATATGAGTTCCCTTGCTGAAACTTACTTTCGAAAGTGTATAAAATCAATAAAATAATTTAACTTTGTAAAATTACTTAAACTTTTTGATGGTGTTAGATTTAAAAAAAAATTGTTTTTCTCTCACAAAAGGAATGTTTTTAAGGGGGCTTAAACAAAGATGCAAAATAAGTAAACACAGTCCACCGATTTTTTGCAAAATGTAGAAGATTTGTGCTGGGAAAAATAGGCAAGGTGAGACAAGTTGCAAAGCCCAGGAAATTCATTACTAGAGATAGCATGTTTGACAAGAAATTCATGCCACAGAGAAGTTGACAGAGTGGCAAGGTTGGAGGGGAAGTCCACAGTCTCCCATTGTCGCACATGTACATCCACAGGTTTTGAGTGTCAGCGGGGAAGAAGGGGAAGTTGTCAGGCAGGGCTGGAAAGAAGTGCCAAGTTTCGCCCTTTCCTCTCCCTCGACACAATGCAGACACACCTGCAGGGCCTATGTGATGTGTTTTGTTGGATGGAAAAGGAAGTGGGCAGGGTTGTTAGTCAGTCACGGGAGGGGTACAGCAACCACAAGGTGACACACACAGGCACTAGCGGTAGCTTAGTGTATTAGAGTTCCGATTCTTTCTCCCACGTCATGCTATGCATGTATCCTACCTGCACTGTCAAAAACTCCAACCTGGCCTGGCGCTTTTCGCCTCATTTCCCTTATCACCATGCACACGCCCGAGATCTTGGCCCATCTATTTGTTTCTCCTAGATGGCTAGCTACATGACTGTAAAAGTAATCGTGCTTTGCTACCTTTTTAGTCACTGCTCTTGTTTCTGTTTTTCCCCAACAAAAACAAAATAATTTTAACTTAGAAAGAAAACATTTTGTCTAGGATATTAATAGTAAAATTATTTTTCACTTATATTGTGTATGTGTGTGTGTGTGTGTGTTATTTGGAATGTTTGCTTTTTTTCAGAACAAGGGTCGCTTCAGTGTATTTATTGTTATGGTTAAACTTTTATATCGGGGAAACTAAAGAAAGTTTTTAGTTACTCGAATATGAGTGAGCATAAGCAACCATGTATTGACATCTTGCTTGAAGATCTTTACATTAGCGATTCCGATTTGGGATTGCTGACAGAAAGACAAAAAAACTGTCCAGACTGTGTCATCTTGCCTAAGCTGACACAAGTTAATATTTTCGAGGACTTCTCTACTTAGTGATTCAAGCACAGAATTGCTTATAGAGAGATAGTTAAAACCAATGGTCAAAACAAGTCTGCTTCCCCCCAAACATGAAAAGGTTGTTCTTTTGAATTACGACTTATTTCTAGTAGCTCGGAAGATTCTTGTTGTTTGGAAAGTGCTCCAACCATTTCATAACTGACTTTCGAGTCGATTTGAGATATTTCGTCAAGGGAGCCTTAAAATAATTCATTTTCCGATTCCCAATCCCCAGTGGAAGCTTTGCCATACCTGACATACCAGCTATTAGCTATGGTGTTTGCAGGAAAACTAAATTATGTGTGGCTATTTTACAATCAGCTAGAGCCTGATGAGAATTTTTCTCATTTCTTTGAGAGATGTTGTGCCCTTAATTTGGCTTAATAATGACATCGCCTTGGCCAGTTAGATTATCTGTTTCTGTAGCGGGTAAGTAAATCGAAATCCCTCACTGTGGAAGAAGGCACTACAGAGACTGATATCCAATGATCTGATGTGGGTTTAATCTATGATAAGAATATTATTCCTTATCTCACAAACAGACTTGGTGCGTTTAGTGTGCGTGGTTCTGGCTGGAGTTCCCAAATGTTGACATACATGGACATCCATGCGAGTTAATATTGGTCGTTCACCGTCGGTGACGTGTACACTAAACTACCTGAGTTTATTCCTGATAGGAAAGCTTGTGTCCATGTAGACTGCCTGGAGGGAATGTGATTCCACTAAGACGATGTAGCATCTTTGATTCCAGCCATACAACATGCCAAGAAAACTACTTCATACCCAAAACCTCAGCAGGTTTTGAAAATCGCAGGTCTGTCGACATCTGTCGTCATAGAGTATATTAGCAAGTTTGAGGAGAACAATTCTATTTCTATGTCTACTGTGTGGTAGACAAAGATAGCAATATAATTGATGAAACTTGCAAAAAGGGTGGGGTTGTCTTACCAATGCATATTTCTCCTGTACGCCATTAAAAGATGTGAAAAATTTTGGTGAATTGCCTGAGTGGAAATGTAGCTCATTTGCATTTCATATGCATTAGAAATTTGTCAAAGCTGGTTGGTAGTCAGCTGAGTAAGAGAGCCAACAATAAATTTGTTTGCGAGCATTGTCTTCAGTATTTCCAATTTTTCCCCACTAGGGGAAACCAATGTTCACTTGATTACCTAACGATGAAACAAGTAATACAACTACCATTAACCTACATGTTCCATATGCTTGTAGCATTTTGTTGGTTTGTTCATACAATCCAAGTCTATAACTGTATTTAGAGTTTGTGGGTGCTGATTGTATGTACGAATTAGTTGATAAATTAGTGAACTTACAAAGTGGGTAGCAGGAATTTACAGTGTCATTGTTCCGATGAAGCCAAAAACCCCTGCTGATTAAGCAAGGTTAGCGGTTCAGAAAGGTAATCACATTTGTAAAGAACAGTTTGGTACAGATGATATTGTATTCGACCATGACCATCTGACTGGCGAAATAAGAGGTCGCGCACATAATAGGTGCTTGGATTTCAGACTGCCCAAAAGACAACTTGTCACTGTTTCCCATGACCTGCAGAATTACAATCCTCGCTTTCTTATAAAGCCCTTGGTGGAACATCACTTAACGTTATAGGATGTCACAATAAAGTGAGCACTTTTGAAAGCCCTTCTAAAATTCTACGTTCTTGCCCATTATGTATCTTTCCACCACATGTAAACAAACATTGCCATGTGATTGTCACGTGTTAATAAACTTAATGTTTACATTTCAGGATTGCTAAATGTAATATGTATATTATATATAAACATGTAACATATCATGTATATAACACATTATATATAATGTATATATTTGCACATATATTATATGTAACATATATAATTGTTTGGGTCATCTCACAGCTCCGATAGACAAAAACTTTACACATCACACAATTGAAAAATGAATGCCCTAGTGATGAAGTCATGGAAACTGTGAAAAAGGAAACATTAAACTTTGGTGGTGAAAAGGACCGACACTGCATGTTAAAATAGGACACACATTAGTTAAGCTGAAAAATAATTTGAAAGGGCAGCCAAATCCAGATTTTTAAATAGACTAGCATTACTACATATCCAAGATACAGCAGCACTTGTCACAAAAATTACCAAACATTTAAAAACTGTACCACGAACTTAATGTTTCCCATGACTCACAGTTTTGTAAGTGCCCCATCGCTCTGTAGTATGACAAGTAAAACGTCAGCTCTAAAACATGGTAGCTGTGTTTGGCCTCAGCTGACTGAAGTTAGGTACAACTAAGCCATCAGGAAAAAACATGCGTCCTATAGGTATAAGGTAGCAGCACAATGTAGCAGATGTCTGAAGCATATAAAGTAGACAGAGCTAGGCCATGCAAGGACTTAAATAAAAAATTCAAATCAAGAAATAATAATCCATGAAGGGGAAAGGGGAAAGCAGGGAGGCAAGGAAAGACGAGGGGATCTGAGCCAAACAATGAGAACACCACTGCACAGAAGTAGATGGTGCTAATAAACTTAACATGATGGCACAAGCGTGGCAGTAAATAAAAATACGTAATATATAAAGAAAAAATATTAAATATGTGCATGTATATGTACATTTTAAGGAAAGGTTTAATTGCACCTCTATAAACTCTATAAATGGAGATAAATATATTTCAGCATAGGCCTTTGATGTATATATACAATAGAAATAATTTACACTAAAAATATAAACATATCAACAAATGCAATTGTGTATATCTACATATAGTTTTTTTGACACTGTTACTCTGTATTTGTACCCTTCTGAGACCCTCCAAAAGAGAACTGAACATTTATACTGTGAATTGAAGTGGTAAAAGAAGGGTATACCAGGCTTGTAACTGGCACCACCTTCATTTGTACAAAATAATTCTAAAAATAATGTATATTATTTATGGCTAAGTGAAATGCGGATCCAGTGATGGCCACATTTCCGGTGTCTCCTATGGCCCAAATGGGCGCGACATTTCCTTTTTGTCAAACCCACACAGACCTCAAGGAACCAATTTTACAAGTAAAGTGCATGGACTCTCTTGTTGTGGTTCCTTCATTGCAATGACTTCAGGAAAACTGAAAACTTAATGAGAAAAGTATTTTAAAAAATTACTATACTTACAAAAATGTTTCATGCATGCACACACAAAGCTGAAATAAGTGTCTTATTATTAATGTAAAACCAATACATATCCACAAATGACAGCAAAATGATAATGTAAAGGACGAATTATAAAAGTAATACTGATATCCAAATTACTGTGCTTTGTTACTATAGCTGTGCGTCAATAAACAACCAATCAGAGGCCCCGACACTTATACTATGTTATTAATTGAAAAACTTATTTACAAATCAATAAAGTGTGTATTTTGATTTCATTCCTCGGGAAAATATACACTTTTGTTTATTTATGGATAATCACAACCACGGAAGTTTTGTGACACTTTTAAGTAATGTTAAAATAAAAATTGAAATGAAAATAATTTACAAGTTTAAAAATGCCTTAGATCAATTGAAAATATTAGTTTTGAAAAACCCACTACCAACTCTATTTACAGACCTTAATTTCTTCGGTACAAATGTAGCAACACAAACAAACTAATATTATTATTGTTCTATCAATCGTAGCCAGGCCACTGTGAATTTGTGTTTTGTATGTACTTATCGCTATAACTGTCAATGTGTTTGGTACGTCAATTGTAGCCTGGCCCTTATTGAAAGCTAGATTATACAGCTTCTTTAGACGTACTTAATTTAACACATACACTGCATAATGTAACTGAACCTTTGCAAAACATGCAGTCGCAAGTAAACAGGAGCTCTGGGAGTCTGGGGTGTTAACTATGATGTGTAATATACAGTTACATTAGATTTCAATAATTACAATATTTTGGCGGCCAAAGTGGCAGATATTAGAAACAATTATGTCTACTCAACAATGCATACTATCTTTGTAGATATTTCTCAAAAGGTAGCAAGTCATCTTGTCGAACATATATTTCGATATTTAAACATGAAATTGTTCTATAAGCCTAACTGTTGACAATTAATTGTAAATACTTTCTCATTCTTATTACAGCAATCACTACCAAATAAAACAATTAGGCCTATACTTGCATCATGAAAGAATGTCAGCAACAAGCGCAGCTATAGGTCTATAGTTAACAAAACCAGCTTCAAGATTGTATAGTTTATATGTTGGTACACCTTTGGTGTAGCATCAAACAGTGATGTTTATGTTATGTTAACAGTAGTCAAATTTAACACTGTAACTTGGGATGAATAACTACTTGAACACAAGTTTGAGGTTAGGACTACATTACAAAATGTGTCAAATTAATGTATAATTATTGACAGGCACATTTGCACTTGTTATCAAGGCAGATTTAAGAAACGTTACATGACTGGGCATAAATAGATACGTACAGATGTATTTGAGGTTAGGTCTACATTACAAAACTATACAGTGATATAAAATCATGTAAAATTAACATATAATTATTGACTGCCAAATTTGCACTTGTTATGACAGATTTGAAAGAAAGGTTAAACCAATGAGCGTAGGTAGATAGGTATAGAAAACTTTTAATATTATTTGTCAAACTTATAATATAACATGTACTTCGCAAACACACAAGAAATATAAATGTTTTGTTTCTGCTGTCGTTAATTTACTTTATAATTGTTATTTAACTTTCCATTTATATTATCACGTTTCTAACTGTCGATTTATACTTGTTCTTTTTTTTACTGGGGATAAGCGGCGAAAACATGTCGTAAAAAAATTTTTACTTTTGCCTCTGGACAGTTGCAGCTAAAATTTTCGTCATTTCTGCAACTCGTTCGATCACCTTGCACTGCTTCATCTCTCCTCGACGAATTAAAGAATAAATACTTTCTGCTAGATTTATAATGTCCTCCTGTTGCTGAATATTTGTACGAATTTTTCTGGAACTCATAACTTTACACACAATCACTACAACACAATTAAACACTATACGGCCTATAATAAAACACTGCAGATTGCAGATAAGCTGAAAAATAAATGAGAAATATTAAAACACAACAATTTCCAGTTTCCAAATTTGTATGTTGCCAACAAGCATGAAGGAACCACAACAACGGACCATTAGTTTTGACTGTTGCACCAATCCTGTGAGACAATATAATTATGAGTTACAGTAAATACATTATCTTTGTGCCAATAGTTACTTTAAAGCGTATAAAATAAACTTCAAACAGTTTAAGTAGCCATAAATTTAAATATTACACTTGCAATACTGCGTTATTTCATAGAACTACTTTTCACATTTCAATGCTAATATAACTGGGTGTGTCCATCCCCAGCCTGTGTGGTGACACACATGGTTATACATACACAATTGCGGGCAGTGATTTTTTTTCGAAAGTTGATTTCTAGAGTGCTTACTTTAACATGAACGGACTTTACACTACGGAACCGTGGTGATTGAAAATCCTGGAAAAATTCAAGTGATTGGAATGACCCTTAAAAATACAAATGTATCACAAAACAAATTCTTAATGGGACTGATTTCAATGGAAGGGCGCAATATTTCAAGTTAAGATTTATTGATTCATTCCAATACATCAGCACCCAGATCGAATTTGCAAAACAGAAGGGAGTTTTTCCTTACAACTTTGTTAAGTCGCCAGATAGTCTGATGTGCAAGTCACTTCCACCAAAGGATGGATTTGATAATGTGATGAGAGGCGAAGGCACTACCTATGAGGATTGTACTCATGCCCAAGCTGCATGTGATGTGTTCAACTGCATAGCCTTGCTACAGCATGCCATTCAATACTTTCATGTCGACCCTTGTTTGCTTTCTGATGTTTTTGAGGATTCCTGGACCGTATGTTTGGCTCATTACAGTCTTGATTCAGCCATGTACCTCACAGCTTCATCTCTTTCATGGGACGCTTTATTGTCAATGGCACGTGTGTGGTTAGAGCTGTTGACTGATCCTGACATGTATCTTTCAGTAGAATGCGGGTTTAGGGATGGCCATACCCAGGATTCAAAAAGACGTGCGGAAGCCAACAATATTTACATGGGTGAGGACTACGACCCCAGTGTGGCATCGAAATATATATGCTATTTCGACATCAATGGGCTGTATAGTCATACAATGCGATCCAAGCTTCCGATTGATAATTTCGAGTGGGTTGAGGCTGACATGTTCTCTTTATGGGATTTTGCAAACACTGTGATTGACGGTGACACCTGTTTTTTTTCGCGGAAGTGGATCTGTCATTTCCAGAGTAGTGCAATGATAAACTATCTGATCTGCCTTTGGCCCCAGGAAATGGCGTACCCCCGAACGGCTTGCATGAGAAACTTCTCTTAACACTCGCACCGGGGAAAAAATATGTTATACACGGGGAAATACGGAGGCAGAATCTGATATACGGGGCCAAACTTGACTATTCATTGCATTTTGTGCTTTGAACAGAAGGCATGGATGTCTCCATACATCGACTTTAACATTGAGAAACATGCCTAGGCTGCGAACGCATTCGAAAAATCATTTTTAAAGTTGATAAATAATTCCTTTTATGGAAAAAGGTTGCAGAATGTCCACCGGGAAAGGAACATCAGAGTCGTTTTGAGGTATGACACGATCTATGGGGCTGCAGAGCTGATTGGACTTCCGACATTCCAGGTGCGGTAGATTATCGATGAAAAATTAGTCCTCATCGAAATGTCAAATAGTTATGTTGCCTTCAACAAACCTTTGTACACTGGTATTGCCATTCTCGACCTTTCAAAATTAACACTCTATGAATTTGACTATCAGTTGATGTGTACTAAATTTCTTCCACCAGCTTTGCATCTCCTGTATCGTGACACCGATTCCTTGATATGCTCTATTGCTTGTGATGATGTGTATAAAGTAATTACCCCAGATTTAAAGGCGTGGTTTGATACATCCAACTATGCGCTCGATAATCCGAAAGAATTCCCTCACAGGAACAAAGGCCGTACAGGGGCGATGAAAAATGAATGTGCTGGGTGCATAATCACACACTTTGTGGGTTTACATCCTAAGCTTTACGCATATGTTGTTGCGAATGAGCAGTGTATTCCTAAGGCGAAGGGTGTAAAACCCTACGTGTTGCAATACTCAGGTACGAGAATTATCGAGATTGCCTCGAAAATTGCACAGGGGTAATGGGGGCCCAATATCAGTTCCGTTCGCATGCTAATCAAATTTACACCGAACGCGAAACAAAGGTAGTGTTGTCAGGTATGAATGATAAGTGGTACATTGAGGCAGATGGAATATCAACCTTACTTTGGGGGCACTATCGAATACCTCAGTTTTTTTTTCCACCCTATAACAGTTTCAACACCACAATAAATTTATCGCCCTACCAACACCACACAACGCCAAGGACATCCGTCTGCCGACATCGCACGCACCTCCGGTTCCACAGTCATCGCAGCCAACTAGAATCATTATCGCAGCCGACTACACCAACTACAAACATTAACAACACCTGTTGAATCATCATCAATGCTGTTGCTCCCTGTTTACCTACCTGTAAGGCATTACATAACTTCAATAACAACTCTCTTGATACAAGTGTCTTCGATCCAATTTGTCTTGTCAAAGAAGAATATCATATCCCCAGTGGAAACTGAGTGCTTATGAGTGTTTTGCCTGTTACTTGGCGTGTGTGAGTGAGAATTACCCAGATGTGACAAATGAACGCCCCTCTGTGCATGTCTACGAACACACCTCCCGAATGTCTCGTTAGGGAAAATTTTGTAAATATTTAGGAAAGAGCGAGACATCAACCATAATACTCTGAAAATTGTTTCTTGTACATAAATCTCTTCAATTGTGTTTTAGTTTGTGTAAATATTTTTTAATCTTATAATATATGTCAAACACTTTTGTAGCAGTAGTAGTAGTAATAGTAGTGTAGCAATAGTAATGGTAGTTTTAGTAACAGTAGTCTAGTGCTAAGTTCCAGATGTGAAAAAAGTATGGTGAAATGTTTGTCAAATGTTGTTGATAAAATGTTAATGATGAACTGTCTTTAGTTTGTAAGTTGATTGCTGTTAAAATATTATTTATGAAATATCTTGTTTTTGTAAAACATTTTTTTGAAATTTAGTTGTAATATTATGGTTTTTAAAGTATGTGCAAAATTGTTTTGTATATAATTGTATAAAAATTGTGATTGAAAGATGATAGTGCAGATGTTTGTTGGAAATTCTATCTTTTTTGTGTGATATTGTAAATACTTAGGTTTAAAGATGATTTGAAAATAATTTTTATAGTAAAATGTTAAAAATTAATAGTGTGTGACTTTTTATTTTTTTAATACTTCATTTCACTAATTTTTTCCAGTAATATCTTATGTATAATGAGTGATGGTTTAATAGTAGTGAAGAGAAATGATCAGGTGTCTAACAGTAATGGTGAGCTGATTACTTGTATTTAAAAATTCAGGATAACTTTTTGCTTGCTTTCCTGTCTTAAAAAAAAAGTTACATTCATTTAAATTAAAAATTGACTAAACAACTAACTTACTTTGAAGGGCTGAGGGAAAATTACAAAAAAAAAAAAAAAAATATATAGAGAAAATAGCAGAATGAATGAATGAATCAAGTTTTGCAGAGAAGCGAGGCAGCAGGTTAGTATCTTGAGAGAACCTTCGTCCACTCCGGCAGGGGTTAAGTGTCCATGGAAGCAATGGAAGCATTGCTTCTCCTTTAATTTCAGCCTGTCTGTCAAATAATAATTACTCTGAAAATTTGTAGCCGAATATATATATATATATATATATATATATCGGCCCAGAACCAGCCCAGAACTGGGCTGGTTCACCATCGAACACAAAATTTTTATAATTGTTGTGCGACAAACGGCGGTTCGTGTCTCGCGACGTTCTCTGTGCTTCGTGGAAGCAATCATCTTGGTTGCTTCTCGAGTGCTACGATCCTACGACTGCTAAAGGCCAGTGCGGCGATAGAACTAGTGGTGTCATCTGTCGCGGGGCGGGGGAATTAGGGAGCCTTTGAAGCAACAAGGCGACCTGCGTATGACACGACGTTAGCCGAGTGGCGACTGAACTACGAGCAATCAAAATATCGACAGTTTTTGTCTGGTTTGTACAACAACCAATTATGTGGACTTTGCGTGCTTATTGGATACTTATACATAAAATGTGTTAACTAAGGCATGTCTGGTGAACGATTCGTGAATTAGTATTTTTTTTTTCCTTCTCAATCTGAAACGTAGCTTCTTAGCTTTCCTTTAAGTGAAAATACCTGTGATACGACTGAACGTGTGAGTGGTTATTTACGGGAATATGGGTGCCTGCAACATTCAACTACCAGCTGTTATTCGTTAATAAGTTAAGAAAATGCCTTGGTCTATTTTAATTGGAACATATTTAAGGTAAGTGCAGAATGTGCTTGTATGTTAGTTAAATTTCAGTTCGTTACTCTACCACTCTCTTGGCTGCGCAAAAAGTGTCTCAAACAATCACTATTCCAAAATTACGTTATATTCTCGGGATAAAACATTAAAACAAAATTGGAATCCTCAAACCCATGACATAGTAAAAATCGATTGTTTTTAATTTTGTGAGGACATGTACGTTAAACTTGTTGTTTGTGTTCTAAAATACTCTTCGAAACAGTTAGTTTTTGGTAATTACGTCATCCACGATGTCAAAATACAATAAAGAAGCTAGGACAAGGTGGGGTGTTTTTAATTAATGGATTATTAAATTATTTGTACTCTAATTATAATATTACGTAAGATATAGTGTCCACATCTATGAACTGACTTTTTTTAAAATTGAGAATAATACTAATAGTTTAATAATTTGGACTTATTTTTAACTATGAAAGATTTCAAAAACCTATAATGCCATTGGTCTTCTTCTGTAGCCAATGACAGGAGCGGTTCGTTTGCATGTTCGCCTCTACCGGCAAGTCATGGAGTTAAACTGGCGTGGCTGTGAAAATTGACGAACATAAGTGCTTGTTACATGAAGTTATATTTTCTTTCTATTTAGTTTATTGTTTACTCAACAAAATGAACAGTTCAGACGATGTTCCGTCAAGTTCTGTAGAAGTGACTGATTGTAAGCGCGCTGTATAAAAATTTTTATAACACTCATTTAGCTCTTTACCATACAAAATTTTAAAAAGACATAATTAGCTGCGGGAAACCAACTCCTGATATCAGTATACATACAAAAACAAAACAGTGTGTGCGACATTTTAGTGCTAGTTTTTATGAGACAGCTCGGCTTACTGGGTGGAAGAAATTTCAGAAGTTATACTATTGGCCATGTTTATTATTTTCCTCTAAAAAAAGTGTTTGGATGCAATCCGGGTTTAGTGATTTGTACAACTTTCATAAATCGGTTAAAAGGCATGATCTTAGTAACTCGCATTTACTGTCGAGCATGTCACTGAAACCGTTTGGTAAAACTATAATTGAGTTCTGTTTAAGTGACCACTTCAGGTTAAATACTCAGAAACACAACGAATATGTCAAAAAGAATAGACATATCTTGGGTCGTTTAATTGATGTTACCTGTTTCTTAGTCAAGCAGGAATTAGCTTTTAGGGGACATGACGAGTCTTCAAATTCTTTAAATATAGGAAATTTGGTTGAACTTGTTTATGCTTTTGGAGAAATGGACAGTAATTTGAAAAGCCATTTAGAAAACTCCACAGTTTTTTCTGGTCTGTCAAGTGACATACGAAATGATTTGATTCAGTCTACGATGTAGTGTTACAAAGTATCAAGATGCAAATCGAGAAAACCTTGTTTATAGGAATAATATTGGATGAAGCAATAGACGTGAGTAAAAAATCTCAGATAACCATTCTTTTGCGATATGTTAATTCAGAAGGGGCAGTTGAAGAACGGTTTCTTGGCTTTAGTGATGTTAGTTGTGATCGGTCTGCTAAGGCCTTTATCAGAGCACGTGTTTCCTGTTTTAAGTGATTTCAAATGTTTTGACAGATTAGTAGCACAAACATATGATGGTGCTGCAGTCATGGCAGGTGAAGTAAATTGACTTCAGTCACTTGTAAGAGTGAAATGGAGTGAGGCCATTTTTGTACATTGTTATGCGCATAGACTAAATTTGGTTTTATCAGATTCAGTCAGCCACATTAACCAGTGCCGAAGGTTTTTCATGACATTTGCAGGATTTGGAACTTTCTTCTCAAAGCCAACAAATAGCATTATATCAAGAAGATAAGAAACGATTTCCTAGTGCCTCTCCCACTCGTTGAAATTTCAACAGTAGGCTTTTTGAAACGGTCAGTGAAATAGAAGTGAAATAGAAGTGAAAAAGAAGTGAAAAAGCTGAAATAGAAAACATGTAGGAACTAATGATTGAAAATGCTGACAAATGGGATAGTGAAACTCTGCTAAGTGCTTGCGGGATTTATGTAACTTACGAGATTTTGATTTCATTTTCCTATTGCACGTTTTTTCCACTATTTTCCCTATGACAAATGTACGTTTTCAAGTTTTGCAAAAGAAAATGTTTGACATTAATTTTTGCATCTTGAAAATAAATGAGTTCAAGGATTATCTCCAAAAACAAAGAGATAATTTTGATTCAATCTAGCAAAAAGTTAGTGAGCATAAAAGTGTAGCAGAGCTGCACCAAAACAAAAGATTGCGAGTCAGTCATATTGATGGGGAAGATAGAAAGCCATCGTACAGAATGCTGTACTTTGAAATTATTGACGTAATAATATAAAATTTAACGTCGAGATTTTGTGCGATCGAAAAACTCAGATTTTCAGAACTGTTGGACCCTACAAGATTCGAAACATTTAAGAATGTTTTTCCTGAAAAACGCTTTAGTTGTCTGAAAGAAATTTATGGCTGCCATTTCGATTTTCCTAGGTTGCGAAGTGAATTAACGGTTGTTTACGAAACTAATCAGTTTGCTGTTAAGAGCTTTGCAGAACTCCATCATTTTCTGAAGTCAGCTGATCTCGACGAGGTTTTCCCCCTAGTCTATACACTATCAAGTCTTATTTTCACCATTCCAGTTACGAGTGCATCAGCAGAACGATCCCTTTCCACGTTGAAACGCATTAAAAATTATTTGCTAAACTCACAAGGCGAAGGACGAATGTCTTCTCTATCCATACTCAGTGTAGAAAAACAACTTCTTAATAAGCTGCGAGTACAGGATAGATTTCATGATAACGTAATTGAAGTATTTGCTCAAGAAAACAGACGAATAAATCTGAAGTATAAATAAATAAGTGATCAGCAAATAACAACATGTTCGTCAACGGACTCTTTCAGTAAGGAATCTTATATTTTATTTTTTTTGTGTGTATTTTTGTGTTAATTTGTTTGTTTTGACATAAGCCTAAGTGTCTCTAGTTGACTGGGAAACAGGATGTTCGAAAATGTGTGTTATATAGGCCTATGTGGTTTTAGTTTTAAATCAATGCACATTTGTAAACTTACGACATCGTCAGCATGTGTGCCTTATATGGGTTAGGCAGGGTCGCAGATAAGATGTGAATGTTTTTAATGATAGCCTGATGTTTGCTTTCGTGCTGTTCGCTAGTTTTTCCAAGACAAAAGTGTTTAACTCTACATTACGATTGGTTTTAAAATCTTATTGGGACCTTATTAAGTGCTGTTTTATTATTAATTTAAATGATAATACACCAACTTACTTGGTGTTCAATATCGGCGGCATATAATGTTCGCAAGTAAAGACTGTTGACGATAAAGTGAGCACTCTTGAAATCAACCATAGAAAAAAGTCATTGCTCCTACCTCCATATATTTTAATGGGTGTACTGAGTGACATGCGCACAGTAAAGTTGGTAATGATGGATAGAAAGTAGTTCTATATCATAATGTCGAATAAAAAGTGTGTGGTAACCATTTGAGATAACTTAAATTGTTTCTTTCGCTTCCTGTTTTTTTTATGCATCGGAGTGTAAAATTGGCCAGATTTGTAACATATTAATTTTTCCAATAATTCCACAGTTTCACCTGACCGACGCATGAATAAAGTGATGAGGCCCATGACAGCGTTAATTTTACATAAGGCGGAAACATACATAAAGTGTATACAAGTAGATTTCAAGCAGGGCTTTCAAAAGTGCTCATTTAACCATGAACAGCCTATAGTATACTGACTTAAGGAGAGTATCATTAAACCAACAAGTTAAATTTGTCGATATTTAACTAATGATTGTTACTTTCAGAATTTCTACAAAATGTACCTTTTCTGTTTTGCACAAATTGCTTCCCCTTCTTAAAATCTCACACCTGGCCACTGCACTCCGGCTATTCAAGTTGAAAATTGGAGTAGGACGACGGCCTGCTGGTCAACTTTTGTGACACCCCAGGGGAATATATTGAAAGCGAAGTTCGAATACCTTCACAGACGCAGGTAGCGAAAACCTCTGTCCTTCCTTGCCTGCAATCTACGACTGCACCTAACACATTCCAGCAAACATTTTAAATATTTAATTTCACATACAAGCACACAAATTACAAGAGTTCCTTTCAAAGATACAACACGATGATATCTGGAGAAAAAGATAAACATAATATATTTACACTAGTTTTTAAATAAGATAAAATTTAACTCGAGTTATGTAAAAATATCAATATATTTTCCCTTAAATTTACAGGAGTCTGACCTACCTTTATCTCTAGTGATAGCCACGATTTAATTTAAAGTATTTTATCGGGAAAATATAAATTTTTGTGAGTGTAGTCAATATTGCGTTAAGTAATTGATTTCTGTGTTCGGTAGACGAAAATACAGTTTGCGTTAACAACTCGCGTTTTTTGTTACCAAGTGACGTGAATTTCACAAATTTAACCGAAATTTGTAGTACGTCTCTATAAAGTGATGCACGATTATGCTTTGCAGGCTTAAGAACGTCTTCACGTCATCCGAGCGTCCCTGCGCTTCGACGGAAATAATATGTGTTAAAAGTGATTTATTCTGAAAATAGTGAAACTTTAGTTAAAAAATGATCGTTTTGTTGTCTGTTGTAGGACGAATGCAGTGTTTTTCTCGTAAATTTCAACTCTCTTGTCTATCGGCTTCGCTACATGTATATAATCAGGCTCTCCACACACACACAGCTTATAAGACGACGTAATTGCTACTTTGGAGTCCACATCAAACGGACGTGTTTTAAAAAATACTCACGGTATGTGCGAGAGGCATTAAGTAATGTACGTGTATTTATATTACAATACTGTGCATGTTTATAATTTAAATGCGAGTTTGGAAATCTTTATTTATTCATACTGACTAGCTGGATTGCGTTTAGTGAGTTTGCACTTGTCGACATCACATGTTATTCACGTAGTTAAAATTCTCTCTCATGTAAATTATATTTCTAAGCTCGAGACTCACATCACGTTTAAGACTCACGTAATTCCACTTATTATTTTCGTAGTCGTTTGAAATTTCTTATTTTATGCATGTAATTTATTCATAAATAGAACACACTCAAATTTTCTAACGTTTAATTGCATTCCGAAAACAGATTGTTCAACACATAAATCGAATATTTCAAAGTCGCCTATCTACCATCTACGAGCAATATCTCCCCGAAAAAAAAATACAATTTACAACTAGGCCACTCTTAGAAATCGTTTAAACACTCTTAATTTCTCTTGTGTGTTAAATATATTCGTAAAAATCGCCTATCTAACACCAACATCCATCCAAACAACTCAAAATTTGAAAAATTTGAAAAAAAATTAGCTTTAACCCACTCTTGCACTCAACTCTACACCTATGTAAGACATTGAAACCCACCACTCTGGTCAGTCGCCTCAAGGACACCACACCGTCAACATCGTACAGAGCTTCTGCTACCCCCCACCCAAAAAGAAAGAAAGAAATACAAGATACTCAAGAAAAAACTGAACCCTTTCAATAAATTTAACCCTTTCCATTTTTAACCGGATTAAAATCAGATTAAGTATTTTTAATCGTATTAAGATCGGATTAAGAATTTTTTGATCTGATTAAAATCGTATTGAGGATTAACCTTTTTTTATTAACCCTTTCAATCAGTTTAATTCACCCGTTGATATCAAATCGATAATCCGATTAATCAAAAGTGAGGTAGTACCATCACGCCCCTATTACTACTGTGCACACGGCGACACAGGCACGGGCCACTGTAACTGTGCTTGCCTGCGCGGCATTGCAGTCGAGACACAACTCAGCAGAGAAGTGGTGAAATGTTGGAACAACTAATTGAATTCGTCCGTCAGGAACCAGTATTGTATGATACTACCCACCGTGACTATTCGAATAAGTCATTCAAAGATGCCTTATGGGAGAATATTGCCAAGCAGCTGAATTACAGAAACGGTAAGCATTTTCTGTAAAGTTATTTATATAGTATTTTAAAAACAATTTGTTGATTTGTTGATTTGATGATTTAGCCAAAACATTTCTTACAGTGTACATTTTAGGCCTACTTTTATTCCGCAATGAGCTTTTGTAATACCAGTCCTAGAATTAATGTTTAGGTCAATTAACAACTACCACTTTTAACCACCGTACTGAGGCTGATTTAATAGTCAAATAGGCAAGGTTTTGTTAAACCTTGAAAGGACTCTGTATCCCAGGGTCGTTTAAGGCTACTTTTATACCTAGTGCAGTGTTAGTATTAAAAAAGTACTCTGGAAGTTTCTTCTTAGCGCATTGTTTAGGAGAGTGGTGCTCCGTTCTCTAAATGAGGCCTTATCAGTATAGTTAGTTTTATGTAGTTGCCATTTCCAAATTGGGTTTCGTATAATAAAATAGCAGCTAAATTGTAATCCACTGAGGTTTTATTGATACAAATAGGCCTACAGGGACTGTTCGAAAGTTAACTTCCAAATATTGAATGCAATAGTTTGTTTATTTTCTTTTATGCCTGATTTACAATTTATAAACAGTTAAACAGTTCACTGTTTTAATCACGATACTGTTCCTAAAATTCTAGTTTTTGGACACAATCTTCTTTGCCATTCAACAGCTCCCGTAGTGTTGAAATACTTTGAAACTGTCTTGAACCTTGAAAGGAATACGATGAAGACCTTGTTCTATTACGTCTCACTGGAAGAAGCTGGTTATCAGACAAATAGTCCACTTCTTCGAAGTAATTATTTCCCATCATCGAAATGTGGCCTCTTCTGTAGTTATGAAGTACACATGCTGCTTTAACCACTTCGTCAACACTTTCAACTTTTATTTCAAAAGGCTTTCGAAAAACACGGAAACAATTCGCCAAAATACCGAAACTGCGTTCTACTGTTTATCGTGCTCTTGACAGTTCTATAATTTAGGATATTTTTATTGAAAGCGCCTGAAGAGTCACACTGCATAACCTTTTTGGGGCATGGACGCATTAAGTTTTTCACTAGCAGAAATGATTCATTTCCCACCAAAACATATGGCGTTATTTCAAGCTGACCATTGAGTGGTAAATGCGAGGGTAGTGCAATTGTTTCATTCCTAATTTTTTTTCCCCCTAGAACACTGTTCCAAAAGACATTACCATCACTAAATCTTCCCATGGGGCCAACATCGGTTGTGGTAAACTTGTAATTGGAATCACACTTGGCAATTAGAACAATTGAACATTGTTTTTTTGTAATTAAAGTACGCTGATGCGCGGGTTTCACGATAGTAACGGGTTTTCCTTCGATGCTTCCTAAACAATGTGGGAAATACGACTTTGGTTCACACTCAGCAGCAATCCTTCTCCACGTGTTTTCTGTAGATTCTGGAACATAGATATGCTACATACGTTTCCAAATGACACTTGTTACCTCATTAACGATGTTGGAAACAGTTCGGTCACTGATACTGTAGCTATATCCTAGGCTTTTGTAGGAGTCTCCTGAAGCCATGAATGTAAAGAACAGATAAGAAAATATGTTTAGATATTTGGAATAAAAACTCGTATTCAAGAAAATAAGTTTCAGAGAGAATTGAAAGTGAAACAATTTGTTTTAAAAAACCTCAACTAACAAAACACTATTTTGTTTCCAGGTGCAGCTGCTAATAACGAATGGCAAAAACTACGCATCTGCCATAGAGATGCTCTGCGTAGGCGGGACCCGAAGAGTGGTTCTGCTGCTACAAAAGTAGAGCCGTAGAAGTGCGAGAAGCAGATATAACTCTTAAAGCAGTACATGGTCAATAGGTCTAGGTCTGGTAATGTGGACCACGACTCTGAAGTAGACAACTCAATCAGTGCCAAGCTCCATAAGCAGAAAATTGAATTAAAATACTGAGAAAATTACATTGAGAGGAGATGAGGACAACCAAAACAGAGAACCATGTTTTAATATTTCGCAATGAACTTTTAAGTGAAAGACGAAAACTATCATCTGGAAGAGAAAGGTCATGTAAATGAAATTGTAATCAAAGCTATCAAACACGAAGATAGTCAAATAGAGAAGCTTAGAATAGTCTACAACAGCCATTTAACGAAGAAAACGGCTAATTAATCCTTTTTCATGTCCGTTTACAGAAATGGTAAAGGAAATGCCATGCTAAACCTTTAAGATTAAAGAAACATTTTGACATTGTTTCACAAATGGAAAGAATATTATTAACATCTCCTATCCAAGGAAACATCCCAATTTATCGTGGTAAACCTCCACTCTTCTGCACATTCAACTTCTTCCATTAATCCAGTAGTTGCTACAGCCAAGAGAACGACATCGATCACGCTTCAAGGACATCTTTTGAGAACGGGTGCAATGTGTTGCCTGCCTGTTCGACACTGGATCATTGCGTGACAATTAAAAATCGAAATCTAGGCATAACAACAAACCGCTTAGTACGATTGTATACACTACAGGAATTTGGAACATAACTCTGAGTACGACTTGTTTGAGCTATTTCTGGATCGTTTCAAATTATTACTAAGTTACATGCAAGACTATTGTATGAATTTTTGACATTTAATAATGTTTAGAAATGTATACTCTTTCACTTAATTAATATAAAATTATTATTTCCTAAAAAAAAAAAATACACACAGATATATATCACTTACCTCAGGCATGCCGCTAACTTTTGTTCTGTGCCAATTGGTTTCCGATAGTTGCATTCAGCTGAAAAAATTGCATCTTTCACTAAACTGTGTATCTCAGAAAACTGGTCCCTTGACATTCTGAAATAATTCTTAAAAGCTGCATCTGAAAACTGTCGAGTTAGAGCGAATTCCCCATGTGCCTGTCACTTTTCCACGTAATCACTTTGCTGGTACTTTCGGCGGCGTTTTGAAATACCATACAGTAACATAAGTTCTTTTAATTCCAAGTCCGGTTCGGATTCAGATGAAGACATTGTATTTCACCACACAACACTGGTTCCAGCAGCTAGATATGTGACCTGCATCACCTGTGTCGTGTATGTTCGCTCCTCGGCTGAACTGCCCTGCCTCTCCTGTGCTGTGCTGCGCTGCCACAGTGTGCTCCTAGCATGACGAAGATCGTACACCTCTAATAACGTAGTTGGTAATAACATTCCCCTTCATTAAGAAAACGGGGGTTGCCACCGTATTTTTGCATGTAATTTTGTGACACTAAGCTGTAAACTGTTTAAGACAAATGACGAAACAACACGTCTAAATTAACAGAAATTGCCGTATTGTTGGAACATTCTCAAGTGAAGCTTTTACGAGAAATACATGCGGACATTTAAAAACAAACTGTAATCGGCCTTTCTTGAGTTTTTGGAGGGGCTGAATAAATTAGGCTTATTAGCAAGGAAAACATATTCTTATATTGACGAGCGTCATACTGAAGCTGGAGCAGTCTTCAACAAAAATTGTAATGTTCTAGTGAAAAACGTTTTAAGATGACTCCGTATTGAGGGGCCTTCCATTCCGGCGCTGCTCCATACTCACATCTCTTCACTCACCCTGAATGGGGGCATCAGCGCTAGGGTATGTGCGAAAATATACGGAAAGTGTGGCCTACGAGTGTGTGTACAGCCCTCGCCCTATACCGGCGAAGTCTTGCGAGCCAATGAGGGTGATTGAGGTGAGTATGGAGCAGCATAGGAATGAAAGGGCGGGGGAAACGGGAGTTCCCCGAGAAAACCCGCCGACCAACAGCATCGTGCTGCACGATTCCCACATACGAAAATCCGGAGTGACCCGGCAGAGGATTGAACCCGGATCGCCTTGGTGGGAGGCGAGCAAGCTAACCGCTCAGCCACCGTGGCCCCATCTGTAGTGTTCCAACGAGTTTCTGTGATCAGCGGCGTTGAACTTGCGGTCGTGGGGTGTGCGACGATTGATATCTATTCTCGCAGACGTGTAGGGCATTACGAGGGACTGTAACATTAGTGCAAGTGGACTTATTAAGAGAGTTAGACCGCATTGCTTATATTAGCATGACTAATTAATCAGCAAGTTGATTAACGGAATCGCAGATAAGCATTAGTTTGTTGGTTTCACAGAGAACTGTAATTGAGTGGATTATTGGTAGTAGATGGCGTAGGGTACACTGTATAGTTTATTTTTGGTAGAACTGTAAATAAGCTAGGAAATATAATTCTACTTAATTTATTTTATTTACTAAGACCTTCATCTCCCACGAACCCTTCAACGCCCAGGAGCATGTAACAATGTAATTACTTCCATAGCGTATTTTTCTAATAAATATTCCTTTTAAAATTTGCAGAACGATGACAATTGATGGTGGGTGCTGCGTTTTCTTTTTTGTCATGTTCCTAGGATTTGTGCGGGCTTGGAGCTAACCATTTTTTTTTTCAGCTTGCCAGTTTTTTTTCCTTCTCTACAGTTGTTCAGCAGATTTTGTGGTCATTAATCACTGAGGAAACCGTTGGACATGTCATATAATCCTCTTTTCTTTTCTGACCTCGAAAGGTCATTCCATCTATTTTTCTTTCTTTTGCACTGCTGCTTTTGCCCCCTTCCCCTCTTTGTCAAGCCACACCAGTTCTTGCAAGTTGCATTGCTCTGCCAATTTATTTGTTTTAATGGAGATGCTCCCTCTAAATTTCTTCCTCCTTTCCAATTTATCGGCCTGTCGCCTCTCCTTGGCAATCGTACTGTCGCCCATGAGCACCCCTTTTGCCCCCGGCCGGGAAGGGGGGAGGGGCGGTGTCGCTACCGTGTTTATGAGTCGGTCGCCCGCCATGGCGCCGCATGAAACGGACCGACTGGTGGAAACTGAGAAGGGAAGAAGGGGAAGAAAGTGTGTTACGTCTCCACAGCTCGTAGCAACCAAGGGGGTGGCTTTGCTCCCTCCCCCTTCCCCCTACCTATTCCAAGCAGAGTCGTGCCGGCTTGGCACCGGAGCTTGATGAGGGGGAAATTGCGAACAAGAGACACGAAACACACTCGCAGAGAAAAGAGCTGCCCCTCTCACAATTATTGACTAAATGTGCAATAAAACAACTTCAAGATAAAGTTTTACTAGAAGTATGTTTTTCAAAATAATCTTTCTTTACGGTAAATATCTACAGCTCTCTCTCCCTCTTTTTCTCTCTTTCTCTCTCACCCTCTCTCTCTCATCAGAAGTTAGCACGGGGTTACACCAGGGTGGATCACAGGGGACATGAATCTCCCTCCCACCTTAAAAAAAAACACCTTACATTTATGTGAATATGCCCTAATATCGTTTTAAAACTAAAATGAAATACTATCATAATTGTTTTAAACACTGATGCAATTTGATTAATTTAATAATGTTGTTACATTTCTTACATATCACAGCTCTGTGCATTACATAAATGATACATTTATCCCTCGATTCTAGTTATCGGGGTGAAAATTAAAACATCTTCCCAAACAAAATCTAAAATTACTTAACATTATCTTCTCAAACACAATAGCTTAGTATTATTACTCTTCAACTAATATTTATTCATATTGACAAATATCTTGCAGTCATTCTTTCAAATATTTATATATTTTTTATTTATTATATAATTTTCATGTTCACGCGTCCATTCTTGAAGGTGGTGAGAATTGTTCGAAAGAAAAAATTAGTTCTCATTTACTTCTACCTTACTTATGTTGTCTCCCGTCCTCCGATGAGCTGTCGTCTGACCATGACATATCTCTCCACCAATCAGTAATGGCGAGACAAGAGACAACCAGTATAATTTTATTTAGTACTTTTGTTTAATCAATATTTAATGCCGACTACTCTCTATAAGTAAGAAATTAAAAATTCTTGCACATGATATCTATGTCAATAGACTGTTAAAATAACCCAATATTATACTGTTAACTCATATAATAAAGCGTAATTTGTACTAACATGAAATGAATGGACAAAATAAGCATTCCCATGTAATCATATATAATTAAAATACATATAACTAACGGTAAACATTACCCCGAAAATGTGCACTGTTACAATGTTTCCTATAGTTATGATGAGACATCCCTCTCTCATGCTACGATTCGAAAATCTAGACCAACATCTGCACTGTAGTCTCCCCCCCCCCCCCCTCAACCCTTCTAGAAAGTCTTAATCCGCCCGTCAGTTATATGTACTTCTATCGGAGTCGAAATTATGCTTTCTTATTTTGCGTAATTCAGATAACTATTACAATAGAACTATTAAAATTAAACTATTAAAATTGCCGCAAGCCTTCACGTAGCGCTGCAGATATTATCAGAGAACTCAGTGGCCGATGTCGCTAAGATACCGCGTTCGAAACCCTAGGCACTGAATCTGTATAATTGACAGAAGTCGCGGGATTTTATGTTAAATATTGTACGCATTTTGAGACTGAAGGTAAGGTAGGCTTGAATGCTACGCTGTTCTCCGATCGCTAGTATAGTTAGTAGTTCCTAACTTCGGCGCAAGAGCGCTGTGTACACACTCGTCTCGAATCCACAGTTGCTTCCTCCTCTCGCAGTTTCTTCACACTTTTTAAATCAAACTTTTAAAAAAACCACCCCATGTATGATGTGCTATGTTGTTTTCTAAATATGTCGAGTACCACAAGTGTTTTATACTTCTGTTAGCGTAAAAGTTTCTTATTTTTTGTTAATTTGAACTTTCAACTATATTTTATCTATAAATTACAATATTTCAATTATAATTAATACGAATAAAAGCAGTGAGAAGGTAGGTGTGTTGGCAGTGCCTAGTAAGAAATAGTTCTTATGGAAAGTTTTATTAAAGTGCGTGCGCAAGTTTGTGGTACGCTGTTCCTTTGGTGTGATTTTATAGACTTGGTTGAGCTTTGTTTGCATGAGGCGGAGAATTATATTGAAATTAGAACTTTAGCAGGGCTTCAGGAAAGTTTGAAGTAATCTGGAATGGACTATACATCTCAACATTTCACTTTCCAGAGTAAATTTGACGGCATCATCATCGAGCCATCGTCAAGCAATTTGTCATTCCCAACAGTCTTGTCTACCATGTTCTGAACAAAATAATTAAGCACGTGCTAGAAATAAAATAAATTGTGAAGTACCTTGTAACAGACGGGGTCCATTATCAGTAGTCACGATATTTCTATGCTTAACACTCCTGCAGTTAATTTAAATAATTGAAGTTCAAAATTGAACTCGTAAGAGAATTGCAAGCGTGCATTCTTTAATTTTTCTATACTAACACACACATACACACGCTTGCCAAAGCAATAGCTATAATTAAATTATTTATTTTTCCATATTTTATGTTTACGTATAACTTTTCACCGTAAATTGTGAGAACAATATCGGAATTATTATAATCTTAGAATTGTTATTTAGCATTATCACAGTTGTTGTGCATCTGTCCATTTTTAAAAGCAATATGTTATTCATCACATCAACGCACGACTAATGTCGTATGACTGGTGTAAACTATATAAAACAAATAAAAACAATTAAACTGTAGATCATCGCTCTTACAAATTCATGAGAATTTCGTAAGGAACTAAGCCAGTACATTAAATAACTTAATAAATAATGTCTACAGCTATCAGTAAAAAAGTCCGTGAGTTCCACACGAATGCTCGTTGTTCTTTGCTATGCAATAATAAAACGCACAGAGATCATCAGGCATTCATGAACTGCATGTGTTTTAAGAAAAAACATACCTGATTTTTAAATTTTATTTTCTTTTTAAATGTATTTTCTTTTGTGCTGCCGTTTTTTGATTAAAATATCTTCCTTGCATGGAGCTAGTTTTCTGCAGTAAAGCATATTTAAGAGAAAACCAACTACCGCAAAAACAATTACTTGTGGTGACGTGCTTCGGACCGTATCCAAAACGTTTTATTCGTTAATTGTAGTGCATATGTATACATTCAAAAGAACATTTCTCTTAAATGATCGATGTTTTATAACTTTTTATTGAAATGGTTCTGTTTGTAAATATGCAAATCTACCAGTATGTTGTAATTTCAGTCTTTGAGCAAGCTTTATCATTACTTGCATGTCTTTCCTCTTACAAGTCATATCATTATCATGTGATGGCACATGTTCTCATCTTTGACGGAGCAGTTTATTCAAGCTTATCCAGAAATTTAGTTACCTTCTTCTGTACTTCGAAATTAGTTGAACGGTGTTTGTAGCCTAAAGCAGCTGAAAATAATGTTACATTTAATTAGTAAATAATTTTCCCTATACAAAGAGTTACACATTCTGCGTGCTAATATTTTCCAACATTATGCTATACTCATTGCTGCAAAAAAAATTTCTACGCCAAAAAGAGACGGTTCTATTTAAAAACAGTGTTGTGTGATGGTACAGACCAAAGAAATGCTTAATTACAATATCATTACATCAGTAGCCTACAGTGTCCTGCCTCGTGCCTTCATACACGTACCTTGCATTATCCTGCAGCAGATTTGCCCACAGTATTGCAAATTGTTTTCAAAATCGCGAGCAGTTCGACATGGAGAAAGCCAACTTTCCACTTGGTCCCACAGACGATCGCCGGAAGACATTCAGGTGTCATGACAGGTGAAAAACCATGTTAACACTCCTGAGAAACCAGAACTGTATGCGTGAGAGCATCATCTTGCTGGGAAGAGCTTCCTGGCCACTGATCCAGGAAACGTAGCCCATGTGGGGCCCCAGAATGTCATCAACGTGCCTCTATGCATTTATTGCACCTCATTTCACTACTGTAGGCTATTCACGGTAAAGTGAGGACGTTTGAAAGCCCTCTTCTCACTTTGAATTAATAATCCATATATATATATATATATATATATAGAGAGAGAGAGAGCCGTAGACGTTAACTTCACAGTGCGGTGGAATCTACATACTGTATTTATTACTTACATAGCAATATTTATTTCAAGAAGGGGTTAAGGGATAAAAAATGGCCGTAATGAAATAGTAACTAGGGCCTCAAAATTGCTCACTTACTGTGAAAAGCCTATAATATCATGTACGATGCCTTCCCAGACCTTCACTCCACTAACAGAGGAAATGTGCTCTTGTAAATTGAGGCAAGGATTATAGCACTCACATGCTACCGTCCAAGCTTTGGCACAGTGGTCATATGTTCTTAAAGAAAAACGTGAATCGTCGCTAAATGTAATATGTCGTCGGGCCGTAACATTCTACCTGGCTATCTGTTGACACCGCTGCAAATGATAGTGACGATGCTGAGGTGTGAGCCGCTTAACGCACACATTATTTTTTTTTTTGTTTCAGGTGTTTCTTATAACAAGTGACACACTGGAACCAATGGTTAAATTCAGTAGATCCATGGAAGAAAACGCCACGAATTATAAAATTGTTGGTGTATTGGCAGCGACCAATATCATGACCCGCAGGGAAAGGCGATGCCCGTATTAGTGCTATGTGGACTTGTACGGCAAAGACAATGATATCACCCATTCTGCAACATGTCAGATGTGAGCGAGTATAATCGGGATAATATGCTGAGGGGTTAACGGCAAAACACATAAAGATTGTCGGGATCGCCGATTTACCTGTCTGTGCTTAAATAAAGCTGCGACATATCGCCTGTTTCACAATCAAATTCTCTTCCCTCTTTCTGGTGTGCGTGGATGGTTCAGAACCAGTCCGTTGTGTATGCGAAGTCCAAACGTTCCAAAATAGCTATAAGAAATTTGACGCGCTCTCCGCCCTTCCTCTTGTAACCCCATTATTCTACCTCTTGCGAACTCTGTCAGTTGTTTGTACGACTCTCGTGTACACAGGTACACTCGGTAGTCCAATCGTTCATCAACACTTTCAACACGGAAACCTTATGCCATATTGACAATAAATTATTTTTATTCCTCTTTACTTTAAATATTAGAGAGCTAGGCGCATTAGGTAAAAAGGTTTCCTCTCAAAAAGTACCCCACAGCTAAAAAAAACACTCCCCCAACCATAAAATATGTTAATAAACTTGATAAAATGATAAACAGTCTTTATTCTGTTCGCTGTTGCAATATTGGTGGACGTGATTATGTCCACTTCCTTAAACAAGGCGAGCCATTAAAACGACTATCCACCGGTACACCTTATGAGCTGTCTGTGAAGAAGTGAAAGAAAGACGTGGCAGTCAGCAACGGCCAATAAAATGTTCAGCTTTTCACAAACACACAGTTTTTTTTCCGCATCTAGCTGACTGCAATCGATAAGTTCGCACTTTTTATTTTGCTGAATGGCGAAAGTGTTATAATCACGCCCAGCAAGTATCGTACATGTTACATCGCATGCGCTATTCCGAGAAGTGTCTGTAAACGCCATATGAAAACCGATGTCAGCGATCTCGCATGACGTATGTGCATACGTCATCTTACAAAATTTCAATGTTTTCAATATCATTCATCGGCGTGCCTGTTTACCGACTTTAGTGGTTACCGAACAATTTTCGCAGGATTAAAAAAAATGTTATGAAAGTATACTACTTAAAAAAAATAATGCATATTAATATTTAGGATTAGGACAATTAAAAAATACTTGGATGATTATAGCAAATTCGTTTGGTTAATTCTGTTCATTTGTGTCATGTATGTTGCAACACAGTATCTACTGAGGTCACGTAATATTTTATAAAATATGCATAAGCGATAATCTGAATGAGTAGAATTTCTCACTCTTACATTTCCATTCATCATTTTGTATACACTAATATTGGCTTCGTGACGATTTATCATCTGACATTTGTGCATTATGCCTGCTTTTGTACTAAAAATTTGGTATATAGTTCTACATTTGTTTGAAGACATTCAAATGTATATCCTCCTTACATAATACAGGAAAAAAGTGTTTAATGAACCAGTTATATTTTTCTGGCTTGAATATGGGATAATGTTTCTCTTCGCTATAAAAAAATTAATTGGGGTCAGCCTTACCGCAAAAGATACATAACATGTACTGTTACACTTTTAAATAGTTCACGGATAACTAGATCATTAAACTTTGCCATTTAAAAATATTTAACTGAATCAATGACTAAAAGCGGGAAACGGTGATTTCAGTTTTAAGGTGACAATTGAAGAATGTGTAGAAAGAGATTAGCTATATTCTAATTTAGCATGTTCTGTTGTCTATATTCATCGTAATATGTTCTCGAGTTCTGTGTAAACCATTTTTTTTAAATAATTTAAGCATGTTACTATATAAGCGTTTATAAAACACAAATAAACTGACTTGATTTATTACTAATTCGCACACACTTTCAGCAAGGCATTAATACGTTGAACTACTTTTAGTTAAGCGCTACCAACTATACAGACAGTGAAGCATCCAACATTAGTGAAGAATTATACGCAATACCGGGCAGTGATTGTTTTCAGTGGTTGGTTTCAGAAGTAATCGCTTTATCGTGAACAGCCTGTGCCTTCGGAATGTACGGTACTCCCAATTCGACCTTAAGGGGGAGACTCTCTAGGCCCCACATTGTCAAATTTAAAACACATTGCCCCAAAACCTAAAAATTTCACGACTGCTGAATTTTCTACAAAGTCAGTTTATGTAAGGAATCGTAAAAAGATAGCTAATCAGTGATTATGTATACTAATGAAAGCATACCTCTACTGTATTAATTAATTACAAATTTGTAATTATTTTAGTTATTTATTACTTATATATTTCTCGTTTATATATGAACTGTGAGGACAACGAAATCATGCTAATTCGGGAACTCTGTACGTGTAAAAAAGGGGGGGGGGGGCATATTCTCTTGCCGACAAGATTTTTGTCAAGTTTCAGACGTCTTACTTGAACAATTCTCCAGAAATTTCTGTCTTTTTAAAAACTCTTTTAAACTAATTTCTGAAGTGCGAAATTCGCCTGACATCAAACAATCATGAAAAGAAGACGCGAACAGTCGTCACAAAACGAAGATTGTAGCAGCAACGAAACATTTTGGAGGTAAAGATCCGAAACTGGAAACACGGAGAATTAGTGGCCAGGTTTACGGGGGCTCCCGCACGATTTCAGTTCTCGCGACACGCGATACCGTTTACCCTCATTTTTCCTCAAGCTCTGGCAAGCTTAAAAACCTTCCCGCCCTGGGACGTGTTGAATGCTCATCAAGGAAATTAAAGCAGGAACCCGCATTCGTTAATAAATTTCCCCCTTTCTGCGCCTTTCTTATTAGCTCGTTCGCCGCCTCCCGCACAGTATGAAAAGGTTGCGAAATATTCTCGCCAGGGGCGTAGGAATTTCGGGAAAAGGGTGAGAACTTTGCATTTTCCGCGCATTTTCTTGCAAGCGATTTTTTCTCTCTCCCCCCTTCGTACTCCTCAACACCCGGGAGGATTTAATTTCCCCCCCCCCCCCCCCCTTCACCACACTGAGCGAGGTCCCGAAACTTAATAACGGGCAGGCAGGGGATGATGAGACACTGGCGCGCATACTGACGGGCGCGAGGAAGCCACCGTCTCTTGTCGCTGGCTTCAGCGGGGTGATATTCTCCCACGTCCCGACAAGGGCCCTTTCACACAGTGCGACCTTCCACCATAGAGTGCGCGATACTACAGAAGCGAAACTGCAACACGTGCTTGGCGGACTCCAGGTACACGTGCCAATCGGCACCTCGAGCACAGAGTACTGTAAGCGCCACACAGGGATGTTAGATGGCAACTCCAAAGTCCTGGTACTAGCCTCACAAAAAACTGGTACTTTAGACGAAAAACTGGTACGTCATGCAAATTCACACGACAAAATTAGCCAAGCCATTATTTTATGTATTGTGGTTAATAGGTGATTTCACAAGGCCATTTTTTTTTAATGAAATGCGCAAACACTTAAAGGCATGCAAAAAAAACTGAAATCTACTAAAACACAGCTTATTTACATCTTTTACAAGTATAATTTTCTTTCTACATTTAACTAAACAACAAAAGCTAAACTGTAAGTTAGTAATAGGTAAAATATTATGTACATATTTTGCACGTAACAAAAATTATTGTAGTTTACTACATAGCAAACAGTGCAAAAACTTCAATTAACTTCAATAAAATAAAATCACAACATAAAATCAAACTTCTTCGAATACGAACTCGAGATCACTGATGTTCTGATCTCCCTCTAAACCCTCGGTACCCTCATACAGAGTCTTAGATGCCATCCGATCATACGTGTCTTTTTTGCGAAGTAAGGTATTGGACTCCAAATCAGTGGCGGCTGGTGACTTTTGAAACTGAGAGGGCTGTGGCGATCCTAACACATATCATTACAAATATCATTTTTTAGATGGGCACAGTGATAAATATATTGTATACGACAGGCTTAAGTAAGTGTAGCTTATGTAGCTAAATACAAAAAAAAAAAAAAGCGTGGCTGTTTGAAGGAAAATGTATCATCGCCCGATTTGTAATGGTCAACATACTGTGGCCTCTGGTTCAGATCTAATAACTATCACAGATAAGTTTTTTTTTAAGTTTGTTTAGGTTATATGCCTTCCAACCAGTACCTACGTGGTGTGGTACATTACACGAGACGACGAGAGATAACATAATAATACCAATTCTAACATACTAATGATGATAACTTAAATATATTAAAACAAATATTTTTCAAACCAAATACTAGTTTGCATAGCCTACAGTATGTACGAAATTCATGTCAAATTTAAATTAGAGGATGAAAGTGGCATATCTTAATTAATATATTTGTAAAAAAAATCCATTTGTCAACCTGTATGCGCTATCTAACTGGCAATGTATATTCACCTTACCAAGCAATGAAAATTTTATGACATTTTTTGTATGTTGCGAACATGATTTATGTCTTTTAACTGTGTCTCCCAAATGTTTTAAATCTTTTACCCCATTGACAGTCCACGCAAGATCATTAGGTTTCATAAGTAAAAAAAGAAATTAAACAAAATACTACATTTTCAACTTCACACCCGCATAGCCAGTCCGCGAAATTGTATGTACTTACGTCGAATTTTCTCGTATACGAACCATTCACTACCTTGGCTTTGTCGTTGAATTATAAACTGTGGTCTTGCTGGTCCCAGATTCTGTAGCTCTAGTTTATTCTCGTAATTGGAGACCTTTGTCGTAATAAGGTTTAAAATGTTACTCACCGAATTAACAATTATTTACAAGTTTACACAACACGACATTAACAACAATTCAAACTGCAGAAGAGAGGAGCACGAAAGTGTGCTTAAAAAACATGTAGTTTTGGTAGCTCTATAAGTTCCAGGAAACGATTTTTTTTTTAGCAGGGGCGTGCCCAGCTCTCTCCTATTTACAGCATGCGATTGGCTGAAAAGGGCCCAGCCCCTGAAGTTTTCTCTCCCTCCCATTGCACCCCTATACATATGTTACGGTTATCTCTCTCTACTAGCTTAACCCACTTCGGGGCGAAGAATCTGCCGCTCCACCACTCGACATTTCCAAAAACATTTCTCTCGTGACAAGAGTCTCGTCCATCACAAAAATATTGGCTGCGAAATAACCTCCGTATTCGTACGCAGTATTATTTACTGAGTAGCAGATAAGTAGAGGTATGCGAGATTTTATTAGGAGAGCTGCGCCCCGCAGCCCTACTTTAGCAGCCGCCACTGCTCCAAATACATCTGTGGTGCTTTTTGTTACAAGTTAACGCAAATGCTAAAATCTTGGTATCTTCGCGTACCAAGACGAAAGTGTCTTGGTACATTGTACGACACCCTGAGAATTGCTATGTTTACCTGGTGGCAGCTGGTATTAGTGACGGTCCGGTTGTATACAAACTGTTACAAAAACATTCGGCGCACATTGGCCAACGCACAACTGATTATACGGAGTCTAATTTTTTTTTAACACGGCATCGGGTTTGCGGCAGGCTGCGCGCAACTGACTTCTCCTCTCGCTGGTCACACCCAGCTTAACATAAATTCATCCGCCAGCAGTTGTGGCGATAACAGTATATGACTTCACAAAAGCTGAAGTAATGGAGTTGTGCTTCCTTCGATGTTGGCATGCACATCCTGGCTGTCCGCAGCTCTGGGAATGTCTGACTGGCTACTGCATGCTTCTGAAGGTTCTCTATTTGCTGTGGACTGCCGGAGCGAGTTGGTTACCGAGCGCTGATCGACGAACTGAGTTCCATTTCTCTGGCCGGTGACATTTTTGTGGTGGGTGAGGTTGCAGTTCGCAGTATTCTTAATTACTCTGTGCCTGGAACCTAAATTTGCCAGGCGGAGCCCATCCAACAGCAACGCTCGGGCGTAGTCAATAAACGACTAAGTTAGCGCACGTCAAAGAACAGGAGTTGCGTCGTGCTTGTTAGAAATAACACCGGGTGTTTGCGGATGATCCATCGATACGACAAGGGGTATCGATGTACGATGCAATCGCACGCGGCGAACCTCGCCTTGCCGCTAGGCCGACGTTGTCATCACGCCGACAACGACGTGACGTGTACACATGGCAGCATAGACTAAAGACGAGGTAGACTGATCTCACTGGCTGTGCACAACAAATCTCCGTGCCCCAACAGCGAACTGCTTTTCTGATAACACGTCTAACGAAAGCTGCGTGGTTTGGGTTTTAGGTTAGAAAACTGATCTGTAAACAAGTGCTTAGAGATGTTTTTATACTTCCACTAACCAATTCGTAGGGATAGGAAAAATTCGCGAATTCATTTCACGACAAGATAGATTTCAAACGCGTGTACACTGAAATCCCCTTTGCAATTGTATCAGAGTTTATTAGCCACACCCTGGGCGACTCCGCGCCAATAGTCGAATTGCAAAGTAACAAGAAGCGAATCCCGTACTGTCATATGCGGGATAACACTGGGGCAACAGCCAACGAACAAACATTTGAGGTTCAACTATACAAAGGTTTGTAAAGTCTAGCATACAAGTCACTGAACTCGCAAAATTTTCCTATCCTTGCCAATTCGTAATGCGGTTTCATTAAATTCAAGGTAAAAGTATTTTATTAATAAAATAGCGATTGTCATTTGAAAATTAAAATATAAACAAACACGTTCATCACTGTTGACCATGTGACTTTGACAGTTGTGTTCCTTTGAGGTTGATCAATATTGAGTAAATGCGCAGAAGACGAATTAATGGTGTACCTCATATTTAGTCTATCCAGGTCTGTGTCCGCACGTGCCGACTGGTTTGTTGTCCGCTCGGGAGAGTCAGTGGAGGTACTGTGCATGCTCGTCAGCACATCTGACCACTCGTTCCCTCGGCCACTGCGAACTGGATTCGATTCCTAGTGGGATCACTCACAGTTCTCGCGTGTGAGAAACGTGGCGGACATTGCCCACATCCTGTGGTTTTTGTTCGTGATATTACAGTTGCGCCCACTGCGTCGTCTCGCACCTGACTCTACGGTCGCGCGTCCTTCTGTTAGCTCGTCGATGTTTTTGTTGTTCGATCATGCAGTAGAGATGTCAGACTATCGGGAGTGAGTTGGTCCTTTTCCGAATAGTTGTATCGGCGGTGGTTTCTTTCGATTGGCTGCTCGTCCCCTTCCCAGACTAACACTCGATGCAGTTCCTCATGAACTTCGCCAATTTCGCAGCTATTAGATTAAGAGATTTTTTCGACTGGCAGCATAAAAAGAAAGCATCATAATCATTATTGCGTATTACCACCCAAGTAAGGCAACAACTCATGTAGTCTGAAAGTCGCCTTAAGAGTTATAATAGATCCTTCACGTTTTTTGTGAAATAGTTGTTTGCGCGAATACGCGTATCTCGGTAAATAAATGTTCTGCAAATACGACTTTTTGTCAGAAAAGATTAAAAAAACAATTATCTATGTCCCTGTTATTTTACTTTTGTCGTATTTAGTCAATTCTTGTAGAAAAAAAATCGTGAAGATGGTCAAATATTGCATTTTTAAAGCTTGCCTGTGCAGTTTCCTTAAACGGCAAGAGAGAAGTACATAGATACGGGAGTAGTTTGATCTATGGGCTTTCATCACGTGTAATAAAACCCCACTGTTACAGATCTAGTAAACACAGTAAAGCGTTAGGACGGAAACACTGCACGCCTTGCGCGTAGGAGCGATGAGACACTAGGCGTGCGTATTAGTGTCGCCCGTATTGCTCCCTCGCTTCTTGACCTTGGACGCGCAGCTCCAACTAACTCTTGAAGCTTCGCCTCGAGTGTCTTCCAACGGCTCCATTTTCCTCGCGCCTCGTGTTTGCTTTCAATGACGTGGCCCAGGAAACACGAGCGACCTCGGACATCTTTCGCCCTCTTCGTCCCTCGCGCCGCGGTAGAGGCACAATAAAAACATGTGAAATTTATATATTGCTGGTTCGTGTAGTAACGCCTTACAAGCGTGAAATAAGGCCATCATTCTGGAGAGGTCGCAAGCCCGCCTCGACTCTCAGCTTCGTCGCCGAGTTCGGGGTTGTGAGCGCGCGGGAGAGGTTTTATTATAATTTTCCCTCGTTTATTGGAGCTCCGCTCTTTGGGCGCACGGCCTGCATGACGCGTGGACTATGTTGCAGTGTTTGTAATACGTGCGTGTTTGCTTGGGCAATCTACCCGACCAAGTAAACGCAACATGTTTTCTTACGAACAAAGACCACATTTGACACGAGTTGGGCTAGCATACAACTTCCTCAAGGGAGTCGTTTGGAGCTCTTCGACACAGGCAAGAAATGGTGTGTGGCTGTGTTGGAGACACGGCCGTTTGTTTTGCTTGAATACGTCTACATTGGCGCGCTAGGACGCCTTGATTTTTTACGTTCCCGGCACCGCTTGACTCGATCATATGGGGTTTTATGGGTATCACTGGATTGCTTTTGAGATGCTCTTTTCCACAATATACGATTTCTGTATTTCGACTTGGCATTTTGACGAGTATGGGCTGAAATTGTGTTAAGTTTTCTTAAGGCCACGATCCTTCATTTGTACCGCTTTTGCAAGAATTAATTTTTGGTCTTTCAGTTTTGTTACAAATTGTTTTTATTATGTAGTCTAATTTTTCCAACACCAAAAAGTGTATACTTTAATCTAATTAATTAATGAAAATTTTGTTTATTTAATAATTAGTTGAAATTATACCTTTTTTTGTGTTGAAAAAATTAGACTACGTAATCAAAGCAACTTCTAACAAAATTTTCAGAGGACTTTACAATGTCTGCTCCCGTTTGGGTACAAAAAATTAATTCTCGTAAAAGCTGTAAAAATGAAGGATTGTGGCCTTAATTTTTTTACATTAAACTCATACAATTTCACCATAACCACGCTGCACGAATAGATTCGGAGCTGCAATGCCAAACTGTATCCCACGGTTTTGTTATCATCAGATTTTCTGTATTGCCTCCCACTATGATTGTAAATTTAAAGACGCGTTCCCGTCAAACGTGAGTTTTCAGTCTCGTGCACCTGAAAATATAATTGACTAAACGTAAAATTTCGTGTACCCCACTGCAACCAATAAAATTGTAGGGTCGCTGCTTTTAAAGTCCACTGGTTGCGCGTGGCACCGCGAAAATATTCGATGCCATTTCACTGATTTGCGCTGGAAGGCGTTGGGTCATTATATGCGCTTGCAATAGTCGCCTTTATGTGTCTTAAAAGTTCGAAATATTCAAAACGGATCCGTAACACCTGTCTCTTCCCGTGGCATCAAAGGCGTAGTTTTCAGTTTGTGCCGTAATGTTGTGCACAGCCAGGGACTTGTGACTAATTTGAACTTTGCATAGTTGGCGTGTTAAAGGAATCCCTGGTAAAAAATATGAAATGCCTCAAGGACCCATCCGGCATAAGGAAGCATGGCGTCGTCGATGGAAAATAATATAAAGGAGCTTTGCGTGTGTTCTGTTTCCTCGGAATTTTAATCAGTGACGGTAGAGTTTCAATATAGCGATCTGTTAAGAAAAGAAACAACGTCGTCACCATATAGGCTGTTCATGGGAAAATAAGCACTTTTGAAAGCCCTGCTTATGATGTACTTGTATTAACATTGTGTATTCCTCCGCCTTATGTAGAATTAACATTGCTATGGCCTGATCACTTTATTCATGCGTCGGTTAAGTGAAATTGTGAAATTATTAAGAAAGTAAATACTTTACAAATTTGTTTACTTTTACGCCATGATGAATTTAAAAAAAAAGAACAAAAAGCAAAAGTAATAATTTTAAGTTATCACAGATTGTAACCTAACATTTTTTATTTGACGTTAAAATATGGAACTACTTTCCAGCCATCGTTACCAACTTTACTGGGCGAATGTCACTCAGTGCGCCCGTTAAGATATATGCAGGCAGGGGCAGTGACTTTTTTCTAAGGTTCATTTCCAAAGTGCTCACTTTATCGTTAACAGCCTATAATTTTAAACACTGTTTTGTAGAAGAATAAATATCGTAAACAGAGGCTGGCTACTTACGGCCATTTTCTCAGACTGTGACAATTTTGAACAACCCATACTTTTATGTTTGAATAACCAAATTTATGAATGGGCGACAAAATATATAAACTTTTATTTCAGTCCTGAAAAAAATTACGTTGAAATATTCCATAGTTTAAAAACAAACTAGAGCAGACACAATTGCTTACAACACCCATATAACAGGGTGGCCCCTTAATCATTTGTGTAATACAGGGTCTGTCATTCTTACTGCTGGTGATGTAAGAAGAATTTCACTCTTATTCGCATTAATGTATTGTGTGAATTGGAAAATTTTCTGAGTTGATGCGCCAGCTTAAGAGTGTAAGGAGGAAGAAAAAACCGTACGTACAAAATCACGTAGTTTGGAACACATTAAATAACAAACGAGTAAAGAACCAGCTCAAAACACTTATTAAACAGGTATTCAGTCTACAAAATAAATAAACAAAGAATTAATAATAGTTTGAAATTAAAATTGCAACAATCCGCTGTTAGTTCATTTAAATTTAATAACATTCGGCCACAAAAAGAGTATTTAATTCGGTATGTTCATTACAACAGTAGCGCAGAAGTGACGAATTTACTAACGAACGATTAGTACACTGTAGAAAATAATGGGAAAATTACCTGACACGTGTAAGGTAATATTCGCAAACTTGTGTACATTTGTAACTATTTGATCATTGTATTTTATATATCTATTACCTTAAAATTAATTTTTATTATTTAGTCGTACAAGATGTCGAGCATGGCTGTTTATATGCAAGGTATAATTACCTCACTCTGGAGTAAAATTCACTTACATAGCGGTGAAAAATCTCATAAATGGATGGGGAAATTACCTTACGACGAGTGCATCTCTTCAGCATTGTTTCAACAGCGGGAGAACGGGTGGAAGAAACAAAACGAGACGCCATGTTGGACAGCTGGTAGGACTTGCATTCTTTACGGAAGGCATACTAAAATTAAATTTAAGGTGGAGGAAATCTGTAAAATACAATATAATTAAATAGTTACAAACAAATATATTGTAAAAAAATGAAATAAGAAAATTTGTAAGACAATGTAGAAAATGAATAACTTTTTTTTCCGTGTTCAAATTTAAATATATGCAGTTATCTTTACTAGCACAGTTTTTATGTCAAGGGAATTGTTAAAACACTTGGAAAGGTATTGACTTCAAAGCACAAATAAAGCTAATAAAAGAATATTCTACGCAATCTTTGCTTTGTACGGCACAAAATTAACTGAGCAATCTGTTATAAAAATAGTTGTTATCACCAGTTCCAGGAATAAATAATTTGTCAAGTTGCTCTTAGGATAGCGGGAATGTTCAAGTTAATAGAAAACTTTGTGTTTCAACTTGCCAGTTTCAACTTTTACTAAGTACAAAAGGTTTACACAATAAAATACCCAACCTATAATCGCTAAACAGTAGTCTCCGAAAGTTCAGCTGGCACAATAGCGATTTTATTGCCTAAGTTCGATCAATAGAAAAGCGACTTAGTGTGTGCCGTATTCGATTGAAATTGTAACAGTTGTTTGTTTATTCATTCGAATTTTTTGTTCTAGGCGGTTGTTTTTTCGAAGCAGTTCGGTATAAATTAAAACTTTAGTGCATAATTCGAAATATACAAATTTTAAAATATCTTCATTAAAATTAAACTTTTCGGTGTTTGGCTAAACTTGAGAATTCCAAAATATTTTCACTGCAGTTGCAGTATAAACTCCATTTTGTTGGACTACGTAGGTTTGAGCTAATGCGTTGGGAAACTTTGTACTGCTCTCGAAGTTTTTTATCATGTTAACACGAGACCACAGATCAGTTAAGTACTTACACCGAGGCTAGATGTCCTTATATATGGGCGTACCCCTTCTCTGATTGGCTGCGTCAGGCTCTGGGAACGGGCATTGTGCCTGATTGGCTACTGCGTGCTGCGGCTGATTCCTTATTGGCTGGACTGCTGGCAGACAAGTTGGTCAGCGGGCGCTGATAGGTGAGAGGCTTCCCGAAGTGTCGCAGAGTCTTCCAGATGTACCTAATAAATTCAAAAGTATCTGAAACATAAATGTTTCTGTAGGGGAAAATATTGCGTTTTAAACGACCTGTGTGCTAGACTCAACTGTCCTATGTATTTTCGAGCCTCGGATTTTTGTTCACTGCCTGCTGACACAGTCTGCAGCTAGTTGTACCTCACACCATGCAAGTAGCACGCGATTCGGTGCTTCTTTACTTATAGATCCGGTATTGGCTCAGCGTTCACCTGGGATTGTCTAATAAACTGTTATCCAATTGCAAACATAACAGAAATGTACATGTGTTTGAAACCTAACTTTTCCTAAAATGAATTTGCGTTATTTTGCAGACCCTATGTATTTAATATATGACCTGTAGTGAAATTTTTCAATTCTCTTGACGAATTTGCATGCCTCACACGCTAGACCAAGCTAAAAGTAGCTGTATTTTCCATTTCTCAGGTATTAGGAGACCCGAAAGTCTATGTGTACTTACTCATGAATATATCAGTTTGTATGTTTTTTTTATGTCTAGAAGTATCTAGACTTCCATTAACATCTGTATTAATCCATGCATGACAATATTGATGTCACACTAAAAATAGCCTGCACGTACGCATTTTGGGCTGTGGTTCGTTAACTTGCTCGATGTACGATTATATTTACTCCAAGTTCTCAACGTATTACTCTCTTACGAGCTCGTCCTTACGGGTTAGCAGATAGAAAGAATTTATATCATTATTGATAGCCCAATGCATATGTCGCGATAAGTTGTTGAGCCTTTCAGGGACCTGGGAAATAGAAGGAATTATCTCCTGTTGTAATGCTTTACATGGTAATTTCTAGAGAGTGTTCTTACTTTCAATTTCTGTTGATAATGCTTCCATGCCTATTTATAACACAAATTCATCTCGTCTAGAGGCTTTCGCACCTATAATTAACCATAATTATCTAAAAGAACACTTGACCACGTTTTCCCTAAATAGAGGCCGAAGTTCAACTGTGCCGAAATGTGATGATGAAAATTTCTGCAAGCTCTACTAATTGGAGACAGAGTGTGGACAAAGATAGTGCCATCATTAATGGCGTGTTACATTTTCCGGGCATAAATAATGACAATCTAAGCACGCCACAGTAGCAGTGGTAATGTACGACAAACTATACATTGTTAACGAAACAATATCCTGTAAATAATATCCTGAAATACGTATTTATAGGTTATTTGTAATGGAGATATATTTGTAGAATCACCGAGGTGTCATTAAGGTCTAACTGTGAAATAATGGAAACAACTCTAGATCGGAGAAGCCAGTGGAGATGCACTGGGAACAAGTAAAAAGTTTACTGTCTATTACAGCGGCCGAATTTCGCAGATTTAGAACGTGCACGAGTTGTAATAAGGATCGGGGGCTGGCTGGACTACTAAATTAACCCAGACTTGAATATGAAAAGACCCGTGGCGTAGCTGAGATTCTATTCCGAATAAGAGTAACTAATTTTTTTATTAAATTGATATTTATCGGTATTTTGCCTTTAAATTATAGTATTTCATTTATAATTAATAGGAATAAAACAGCGAGAAGATAAGTATTATTGTAATACCTACTAAGAAATAGTTCTTATGCAGAATGTTATAAAAACTGACTGCGCACGAATGCGGTGCGTTGCCCCTCTGGCCTGGGGATCGAACCCTGGACTTCAGATGCGTGACGACACGGTGCTTGACTACTGGCCCAACCGTGGCGTCACTGTTTACCGTTATTTATTTACGTTCGACACCGGAACAAAAATTAGAAATTCCCGAAACAGGAAAGAGAGGGAGAGAGAGAGAGAGATAGATAGATAGAGGGAGAGAGAGGGAAGGCGATGTAATTGGCAACGACACTGGGAACTTGGTTTAATTACTCACCGGCAGGTTTGCCGGGCTAAATGTTTGTCGGCGTGGCAGAGCCCCTCCCCAGCAACTAAACCAGCGGGCGCCACTGTTTCCGTGTCGCATCTGCGTACCGTGCCGTAATGGCATTCGGCCGACTGCCGTATGTAAATGGTACAAGCTGTGATTTTGTTTACACGAAGCGCCGAGCAGCCCGTCGGTTTTGCTCAGGGGCGATGTTCCAATAGGAACCAGAAGGGGGGTGGGGGGGGGGGGAGTGTGCGCTGGTTCGTCATGAATATGGATTGACAGGGTGAGAGCGAGCAACCTGCTGGCCCCCTTCCCCGGTAACCCCACACACCTCCCCCCGGGGGCACCAGGAGAGGTGGAGGGGAGGGCGTTCGTTCTGGCAGATCTTCATCGCCGGCCGGCGCGATATCAGGTGCGCTCACGGTAAACGTGACAGCTGTAAACAAGATTTACTAAAATTCATGGCCGCCCGCGCACGGCGCATCGTTCGTGGTGGACGGCGATCGATGCCGGTTGGGCCCCGCCCCTTTCGCGCCTGCCCTCGAGGCTACAGATGAATGGGAAGGGGGAGGGTGACCATCGGCGAATCACGTGCCATACAAGTTGGGGATACTGGTGCTCACAGGTGTTATTGCCCGCCTGCTGGCACGTGAGTTACACTGCGATATGGGTTTTAAATTATTTTCTACAATTTTGGCCTGTAATATTGTATTCCTGGTTTCTTCACACTTTTTAAATCAAACCTTTGAAAAATCACCCCAAATATTACGTTTTGGTTTTTTCTAGATATGTCATGTATCACAGGCGTTTTATACTTCTGGTGAGATAATAGTGTCTTATTTTTGGTTGAATTGGAGTTTTACCTGTAATTTACATATAAATTATAATATTTCACTTATAGTTGTTATGAATAAAAACGGGGAGCAATTATATGTGTTGGTAATGCCTAGTAATAGGCCTAAATAGTTATTATGCGAACTTATTATTCGACTTGCGTTGTCCCTTTAGTGTAATTTGCATGAGGTGGGGAAAATATCCTGATAGTAGAACTTCGCAGGGCTTCATAAAAGCTTAAATTAACTGTAAACGGACTATACATAATTTGTCACTGTGATATGAAATAAATGTCTGCAAAAAGTATGACAACGAAAATAAATACTTCAAAAATTAATATAATTAAAATTATTAATATTTACCTTACTAATCTTGAAATCAAATAAAATTATGATATTACGTTAACGTTCGAAAATTGTTTATTTTATTAGAATGTCATGAGAAAATAGTTAAAAGACAAAATAGTTAAAAGTGGAACCCTTGCCGTAGCTAAACCAATTGTCTGATTTCAGTTACTTATGTGACGTCAATAAACATTTAACTTGAAACCAAACTTTGTGTTAAAATAACTTTTCGAAATTTGCACGAATCGAGATTTTAAAATAAATCTATATATTACGCTTTAAAAATTGAGTTTAATTTTTCGAATTATTTAGTATTTTAGTAGCGTATCAACAATACCGTGTCAAGTAACCACCACAAAAATCCTCAAAAAAAAAAAAAGACTAACAATTTTAACACAAACTACTGGAAGTGTTCGCTATTTGTTTATTTACGAAGATTATTTTTGAGCTCTGTATCACATGTATGATCGGCAATTCAAGCCATACATACTACTATATAAATGCGAAAGTGTGTTTGTTTGTCCTTCTTTCACGTCAAAACGGAGCAACGGATCGACGTGATTATTTGCACAGATTTAGTTGGAGGGCCGTAGAGTGACATAGGCTACTTTTTATCTCAGTAAAATGTCTAAAACGGTTCCTAAAATATGATGATCAGAGATGTGCACTGGATTAAACTTTTCTTAGGATTACTGCATAAAAAAGCATTGTTAAACATTTACCCTTTTTTGTCCATGGGCTGTCTTCCATTCCTTCCCAAGAGCCGCAGTATCTCAGTGAGTAGAGAACCCTATAGTGGGGCCGCAGTTGCTCAGTGGGTAGAGAACCAGATAGTGTGACCGCAGTATCTCAGTGGTTAGAGAACCCTATAGTGGAGCCTCTGTAGCTCAGTTGGTAGAGAACCCTATAGTGGAGCCGCAGTAGCCCAGTGGGTAGAGAACCATATAGTGGGGCCGCAGTAGCTCAGTGGGTAGATAAACCATATAGTGGGACCGCAGTAGCTCAGTGGCTAGAGAACCAAATAGTTATTTCAAGTCCTAAATTTCACGCGAGAGAAGCCGCGGGTAAAAGCTAGTATCCTATAATATACTTTCTGAATATCCACGTGGCTTGATTAAAGGACTGCAAGTGAAGTCACGAAATGTCTTCCATGGTGAAACTGTAACCGTGGAATTTCAGAATATTGCTGTCCGAATATATTTTGCTGCAAGTGTTATGTATAAAACGTACGTAACAGGACCAAATAATAAATACCCCCCACGCGCACAAAAAAAATTGATGGGCTTTGCTTTTGCTTATACAGTTCATTCATTTTTATTCGTTCTTAAGTATTAATGTATTTCTGTAGCACAAGGTTTTTATTTGGGAACTCTTAGTGGCGAAGGCACATTCTTAAATTTGTAAAACTGAGGTCCGAGGTTCCCGTGGAAAAATTGAAATACTTTCGTTGAAAAGGTTTGTGTTTCTTTTTCGGCTGGGCAGCTGGGAAGGATGCGCTATTAAAATACGTTTACAGTTATTTACACGCTACTATTGCATAGCCTTTTCCCACGTTCTGATATCTGGTCAAAGAAGCAACAGATAGCCACGAAGGTACCTCAGCACGCCTCACTCGCGCTGTTTTCGTCACGTACGTGTGCGGCGCATAGTACTTCTCTCTTTCTCCATTGTTCGTGCTTTTCCCGGTTCCAAATGGGACGCCCGCCCTATCTGGCGTTCATTCGGTGTTGGGAAGGGGGGGGGGGGGGGGCTCTAAAAGTTCTACTATTTAATACTGGCGTAACTTTTTACGACAAAGTAATTGATTAGATCGTTTATTTGGGTTTATTTCACACCAAAAATGCATCCGTGAGAATGAGAATGATAATCAAGGAGACGAAACACTAATTTGCAAAGAGTTCGGTACAGATATTCATGAAAATACACGTGGTGTCAAATAACACTCGTGAAAGCCACTTAAGACAAAGAATGATGTGCTACCACCATAAATATTGAAAATATGTAACCAATCACGTGCTTTTCTACAATATCTAAAGAGAAAGAAACGACATGATCGTTTAATGTATATTGACGCGCGATGCGCAGGCACAGCGTAGATATAGGCTGTTCGCGGTAAAATGAGCATATTTTAAAGCCCTGCATAAGATCTACTTGCATACACGTTGTGTATTCCTCCGGCTTGTGTAAAATTAACATTGGCATGGGCCTCATCACTTTATTCATCTGTCGGTCAAGTGAAACTGTGAAATTATTAACAAATTAAATACTTTAGAAATCTGGTCATTTTTTAACTTTGATGCATTAAAAAAAACAGAGAGCGAAGGAAATAATTTTAGGTTATCACAAATGGTTGCCTAACACTTTTTATTCGACTTTAAGATATGGAACTACTTTCCATCCGTTGTTACCATCTTTACTGGGCGAATGTCACACAGTGCGCTCATTAAAATATATGCCTGAAGGGGCAGTGACTTTGTTCGAAGGTACATTTCTAAAGAGCTCATTTTTTCGTGAACAGCCTTTAACTACACAGAGGCGGAAGGACGTGGCGGCAGTTCCTTGATATGAAAACTGGCCATGTTGGGGCGGATTGGCTACTGCGTGCTGCTAAACGATCCCTGTTTGCTGGACTGCCGGGTGGGCAGTAGGTTAGCAAGCGCTGATTGGCGAACAGTGTTCCGACACGTTACTGCAAGCGTCGCCATCTTGCTGGCTAGCGACCGAGGTACAGGCGGCTACTTCACCTCTGTATCCGTACGTACTCTGTGCTGCACGTTGTTATCTTGGCGTGAACGCGCCTTCAATTACATCGTCACCTGAGCCCGCCCTATCACTGGTAAGCGAGAACCCCACTACCAACTAGGAAGCAGGGCGGATTGCAACATGCGATGCGAATATCTGGCCTTACTGTGTGGCAGGCGACGTCTTTCTCCGTAGTGACGCCGACCAGAATGGAGGGCCCCAGTAGCTCGCTGTGCCGTTCGTCGTAACCCCGCCCTAGTCCAACAGTCTCGGGACTCAACGCAAGGTGGGACAAGCCCAGATATTTTCAGGCTCTTATTAGGTTGTCATACATATATTCAAAGTACTCCGCCGATAACATATAGCGTGTTGTAATTGTAATGTTCTGTAAACACAATAATAAACCGGGCTTTATTCCAGATAGTCTTCCGTCATTCTACCCATCAGCTCTACCTCTTGCTACAGCCACCCATCATGTATATCAACCATAAATCCCCCTAGCCCTTAATTACAAGTACGTCCAGAAGGCGTACTTTGTAACAAGGTGAGTAAATATTCCGTTTTGAATATATAACAGTAATTTGAAATGCCCGAAGGTGTAAGACCGTAGAACCGCGACTTCGGGTATCTTCGGTGACGATGATTCGTTTTCGCTGCGCTAGTGGCTGAAGCTTGCGGGTGGCCATCAGCTCACCTCCTCGCCAACTGCCAAATAGGTTCATGATCCCGGCGCTCACCACGCAGAGCGCCGCCCGCACCGAATAAATTGAAAACTTTTTTTTTTTTTTTTTCGGTCTGTTTCAGTTACCCGCACCCCCAAAACTTCTCCTCGATCCGCCTTGCCTTTCCGAGAGTTCGCGGCTCCCGTAATTGGAAACAAGGATTTCATTTCAATGCTTTTTTTTTTTTAAGACCTTTACGAACGCCGCTGCGAGCCCGCGCCTCGGGGAAGATTGGTTTTAGCCACCGATGACGGCGTTAGCTTTATAACGGAAAGCACTCAGCGTGCATTTTGTTTTCAAGACTCCGTGCTGGTATAGTGTGCATTCTGAGGTCTTTCCTGTGCTTGAGGTTTCAATGTGCAGTGTGTTTGTGAATGTTTGTGCTATGACTGGCCAGTGGAACATCTTAGCTTCTTCGCGAACGAATGTTGTCTGCCGTCTGCTCAGGCTCCCGAACAGCGCGCAGAGGTTTAGTCTTATACTTGTGGTTTAAAAACTTCTCAATATTTTTGAGCGATGTCTGCCTATGAATAGTATGTCAGAGCAGAAGTACCCACGGGAAACCCCACCACTCCATGACAGTGACCTTCAACTCCCCTACCTTCCATTACAATCATTTAAGCAAAATTAGTCTTACCAAAAACCTTCTAGCAGCAGAGTTTAAATAGCAGAGCACTAATATATAACGCAATCGCTATAAATTACGACAATTCAACCATCCCGTAGTATGAATTGGAATACGAGATAATTAACCTCCATAATTGTGAGAAATGATTCAACAAACTTGTAGTTTTCTTTTCCTTTATCTCCGGGTTTATTTTGTTTTTCTTTTTTCTCATAAATTGCCCATATCAAAAAATTCACGCATTATAAAAATACAAATAGCCAAACAGGTTTTAAAAAAGTTACAATTATAATGTTTGTTATGAAAATTACATGAATATAATTTAATAATGGACTCCCAGAGCAATACGTTTAGCCCAAATATTATATAATTGCAAAATTACAGAATACAAAAAAACTTACCTTAAAATTTTTCCCTATACATGGCCTATAAAATGCCCTCATTAAACATGGCAGGATATGCCTTCTGCCAAGTTATAATGTTCTCATTGTGAGGTCCCTATTCATTCTCTCTCCCAATATGAAACAAAGCTCATTTTACAGTCGGGAAACACGTTGACCAGGGTATTGAGGAACATCCCAGAAAGTTTCGTAGGTTCGAGTCCAGTAACATTCAAATTTTGATTAGGTCGAAGGTAGCGTCGGACGGTTGCTAGACGCTATCCATACACGTTGGAAGGAGGGAGGGCATCGGAATGGTGAGGGGTGGGGGCAGCCTTGAGCCTCCACGCTCGTCTGCAAGCCCCGCACCAGCGTCGGCACCAACGTCCACGGCGACTTACGTCTAACGGGTCACCAACAAGGTAAGCCTCAGCTCCCTCGTCGTGTTAGGGCGTACCATTTCCTGCGCTGAATATTTATTCATGCTGGATGTACGGTGTTCCAGCACCGTCACAAGCATTTATGAAATTGGTCACGTCGGAATGTTTGTTTCTTTTTCCCATTTCCGTCTCTATTGTGTATCTTTTTTAATGCGAAAAAGAGCTAATACGAGTTTTTCACAATCATTTTTACATGCAAATTTTCCGGTACAGGCTGCTTAACATAGTGTGGAGACCTGCAGGACACCGTTGTCTTTATTATTACACTATAAAATGTTAAGGTCATTACTGAATGTTGTATAGAGGCGAGTCGACCAGAGAAAGACAGCACGTTAGTTCAATGCTTTGCGCATGAAGGCGATCAGACGTTCGTTGAGTTTACGTAAGTCGCCCTTAGCGTCCGTATGCTTCATGGCCTCGGACACGCAAAATACATCAATTAAACGTATGATTATTTAGTTAATAACAAAGAGATTCGGTGTTAGAGTCAAGACATGGGCTCTAGGCTGACTACCTAGAAGAATAATCTATTCATAATGCAGCCGGCCTAATGAAAGAATAGTGTGCTTACGCGCCTCCTAATACGCGTCTCCTAATTTTATTCTGTTATATAAACTACTTTCCTTGTATATAAAAAGTAACAAAATCTTAAATTTATCGTTTCTTACAGCCAGCAATGTTGTAATAGATAATATCAATTTGTAAATTGGAAAAGATGTGTGAAAATAAACCTGATTTAATTGGTAAGTGTCCTTGTGTCCAAGCATAGGGATTAGTCTACTTGATATTGAATTAGCTCATGCGTATTTTAGGCTTATAAGGAATAAAGTGATTTTCAAAACTGATATGTAGAGCCCCGAGTATTTCGCGGATTGAGCTGGCAGCAAACTAGGCTGGACAGCCTTCTATACACTCGAGACATTATTGTTTGCTTATTGGTTGCTGTGATAAAGTGAGGCCTCTGTACAGGACTGTTAGACACTCACATTACTTCTTCCTGCTTATATACCAAGGCTTATTAAGTTATTACTGGCTCACAGTGAAACGGGGCGTGTCTGAAGAACTGTCGTCCAATCACAACAGTAGGATTTTGAAAAGAGCAAGTATTTGGAGTCAACCTCGCCTCCGAATGAATTCGCGAAACACTCGTGGCTATACTGATATGAGAATAAGATTGGTTGTACAACATACGTAGTCATACGCGATTGGACGTGTATACTGTACTTGTCTTATCATAGGTTACTCAGCAGAGTACAGAATGTTGTAAAACTCTGAGAAATTTGTAACAACAAGCAGACAAGTGTAAAAGAACGTATGTCCACTGACGGAATCTAGCGACGCAAGGGAGCGATTAAATTGTTGTGGCTGAGCTGTTGCAAACACCAAGGGTTGCGAGTACCGTACGTATTCACATACTGCCAGAATTAAAAAAAAAAAAAAAAAAAAAAAAAACCCTTTTCAATAAATACAAATATTCTATCGACGAGGCCCGCATTTGAAACAAAGGGAGTCTCACACGCACACGCGAGGTTCTTTATTTGGCCCCAGAAAAGGAAAATGTAGGCGTGCTTCCTCGGGTGATCTCGGTGGCCGAGCGACTGATTCACTTCAACTAGCCGTCGGTCCACAAAAGGGTCGGTGCGTGTTTTTGAGGAAGCACTGCCGATAACGTCCCGCAGTGTTTCTTCGTGAAACTCTCCATGCGCGTACGTGTCCGATGTATTCCTTCCGCAAATGTCTCACGTACTTGGACGAGCTTTTGGGAAGCCCTCGTGACTACATCCACAAACAGTGTGGCTTCAGTCCGTTTCACTGCACAAACACACCGTCATTATGTACACGCTTCCTAGCGTCGAAATGTGATACAAGTGGGCATACGTTCATTGAGACAGTGTGTTTGCTATGGTGTTCATCTCCCGTAGAAATTTGTATAGAGAATTTTGCAAAACCTGGTACTAGCCAATGGCGTGTAGTGAGTTTTTTTTTTAACAGGGTAAACAGTTTATACTAACAAACGCAACTACCAACTTTGCTTACCCTCCACATGTATTTACCTTTTTATAATACCTCACATTAGTTATACAAACAGAAACGAAATTAATGTAATAATAATTAAAATAAATGTTATTTAGAGAGCATATTAGAAATTATAAGAAAACTCCAGTTTTCCCGAACACTGTCATTCACTTTCCAAGGAAAAATGTAGGACGCAAACAGAACGACTGCTTACCCTACCGAAGGAACGCGGTTGGTGACGGAGAAGCTCGAGCATGTGACGTGTTGTTGCTTGCGAGTTCGATTCATCGCTAGTCGCTCCCGTTTGTGGAAATAAATACTAGATAGCAGCACTATGTGTGTACAGTACGGGAGTTACGAAAACTCTGTTTCTATAATCGGAAATGGGAAACTCGGAACTAAATGTGTTTAAAGTTATGGCTAAAACTATAAGGGGTCAAACATTTCCAATATATATAGCGTAAGCATCGCTTACCTTGCGTCTATGGAATAAACACCACTGGTGCTAGCATTAACTTGTAGTGCATTTGTTATACAAATTTAAAATATCCTATTTCCATAAAACTGTGTTAGAACATCCATAATATATTGAAGACTGGCGACAATCGTCACACATTTTCGGCTGAGCAGACTCTTAGGTTAAAATACTTCACATATTGAAAGTAAATTAAAAGAAACTTTACCATTTGCGAGCGATTGTATTTTAACTTATACAGGTTATCCAAGGTATTTTTAATTAGCAGTTATGTTGTGCGAGTGCACATGTATGTTAGGATTCCGTACTGTTATTTTTCAGGTCCAAAATATTTTAAGTAAAACTGCAGTATTTAATAAAACGTATCTACGCACATAGTAAAAGGTGGAAGATTTTATCATGTGCTAACAATTGGCAAAAAACCAGTGTATTTACTTTCTGTAAATGTTGATAGAAATGTTAATAAGTGCAATGGTATTTTCGTATGTTCAGTATGAAAAAAGGGAATGTTATAAATTATTTAGAGAAACAATTATATTTTGTTTATGTGTTTTTAATATTAATTTTAAAATAAATCATTTTCTAATTTTAACTTGAGTGTAGCGCGGCAAATAGTTTTTGAATAACTATATGGTGTGAATGTAAAAAAATATAACTTCTGCTAATGTTGGCAGAGTGTCCACAAGTTGTGAAATTGTATTATAGATAATATTATACTTTTAGTTACCTGTAGAAAAACAGTTAATGTTAAATTCCGTTTTGTTTTGCTTCTAGGTGCGGTGCTGACGACGTAGCTCCTGCCGTAACGACTCGGACGCACTATGGTATGTCCTAACGTGTTTCATAAAATATTCACAAATTCAAAACTTAATACAAAGTTCAACGTTGCTGGTGTGTTTTTAAGTTCACAGCGGCAGTATTTTCAACTCTTACCCTTTGCGCTTGTCACTTTAGTAATTATTTGCTATAATTATTCATAACAGTCGCTCATCATTAAAATACTTCAGTCTGGGCTGTTCACTGTAAAGTGACCACTTTTGAAATCAACCTTTGAAAATTGTCACTGCCCCTACATGCATGTATCTTAACGTGTACATTGAGTTTCACACGCTCAGTAAAGTTTGGTAACGACGGAGGGAAAGTTGTTCCGTGCTTAAACGTTGAATTAAAAGTGTTAGGTAAACTTATGTGAATACTGAAATGATTAATTTACTTTCTGTTCTTATTCGAGTATATAAGTGTAAGAATGATCTGATTTGTAAAATATTTACCTTTCCAATAATTTCACATGTCCACTAAACCAACACACGAATAAAGCGACGAGGCCCACGGCAATGTTAATTTTACGCTGAGACGTCCTGTAAAACAGGGCGATGCAAGTGACATTCCGTAATTAAACTTCAACGACACAAGTCGTTCCAAACCAACCATACAATTTGAAGAGCAGTTTAATTGCAACGTATCTCTTTAAATTACAAAACACACACTTTGTATTGGTAAAGTTTTCTATATTTGAATCTATTTTCAAATAAGGTTACAAAACTCATGCAAAGTACCAAAATACAAAACTCTACTATCTTTAAACTGACTTAGAATTATGCATGTTTCTACAATCCTCTAAGAACCACGTATAAAAATACACTTTGAGGAATAAAGCCACCTGTCCATCGGACTCCAAATATTTCTTGCTTATCAAAGCTCTAAATCGAGTACATTTTTGGCTCTTCATTAAATAACAGTTTTTAATGTTTCACTACTTCAGTAATTCTCATAAGGTTGAAATGAAATATCGTATTATATAACAGTCTTGTTATACATTTCATGACACAGTATGAAACTTATAACTTTGGCATTCATTCTAAATAATTTGTACTTTACCTAACATGTGTTCAATAAAATTCGTAAGATTTATCTCAACTTTCCCTTTGATTGTAACATTACATTATTCCCTGTACTTTAAATTTACTTTACATGACAATTTTACTTTATTCCAAAACTAGGAATACTGGGGTTTCCCTTGTTAATGCAGCTATATTTCATTTTCAAAAATGTTGCATGATATATTTGACTGAAAATGTCAAGACTGAGGCAAACGCAAATTTTCAGCTAACAGCCTTTTATCACTAAAGGAAAATGTTCCACATTTTCCATATTCTGTCTTTTTAAGTGAATAGCTATCCCAAATAATGTCTGTGACTACCAGATAAATATTTCCACTGTCTACATTACATGGATAGCAAGACAGTCCATTTCTACATTTACCTGGCCTGATGGGCCCTACATACATTTATGTTTTACTTAACTTGGTGACGATCTGAATCCCAGCAGCCGAGTCTCTGACGACCAGTCGGTTTTGGGATTAATTTATAGTACATATTGGTAGGGGAAACCACCATACTACTTTTGGGACAAATTGTCTTATTTTTGATTAAACCAATAAGGATTGATGGCACCTGCGAGAATTTCATAATTTCTCAGAAATAAACTCCTTGTGGTGCCATCTATAGCGCGCATCATGTGCTGTACATGGTCCGCTGCGCTACCCCAGCGCGCCAAGGTGGCAGGTCAGTGAACTATATTTGCCGGGCCGCTCAGTGTGACGATGACAGGCATCATACTGCCAGCCGGTCTGCCGGACGAAACAGCATTCAAGTATATCGTTCGTCTATAGCACATCACAGTTCCAGTCAAGGTAAGGATTCTTTAATTTCCTGTCGCTCACAATGTCTTTTTGCGTAACTTGATTTCTGGGGAAAATAATCGTCGCTCGATGAATGCGTCGTGCGGTGTAGGCGAGACGAGCAGGTAGGTACGCCAGCAGGCAATGCGTAATTTGTAGCGCCGCTCAATAGAAATGTGTGTGTGTGTGTGGGGGGGGGGGGGTTGGCTGGTATCTTTCCGCTGTATATGAGACTAACTGTCTCAACGTATGGTGGAAGAATACACAAAGTGTATAAAAGTAAATCTTGAGCAAGGCATTCAAAAGTGCTCAGCTTACCGAGAACAAATTTTAACCATCAGGGTTCCCGTACAGTTCTAACTCAATGCAGCTTACACGCTGCTACGTCGCAACAGACACGCTTGATAATAACTCGAAGACGTCGTGACCCTCAACACAATCGAAAGGCTGGCGCGTTAGAATGTAAGTTGCACAAGTCAGGGGGGAGCAAGGGAGGTATCCGTTTCTACGCTATGGCCTCAGTAACTGCAGTGCGAAAGTTGGTTTGTTCCTTGCAACTTGAAAGGGATATTTCCGAGTTTTGTGAAGTGGTGAGATATCATTTCGGAAAGAGACAGGTGGCGGGCGTGTTAAGTAGTTTCAGTTATAAGCATGCGTTATATACACACTACTACGCAGTCTTGTGACACGAAGGCCGGTGAGATAGAAAGAAACAGACATTTTGAGCATTAATAGCCATGAGAAACAAACATTTCAGCATGTAAATGTGCAAGCTGGTAAGCTGTACAGCAGTAACTCTCTAATTATTTCTGGTGGTTAATTTTTATAAAAAATTATTGTATAGGTTAAATCAAAGTGATGATCCTGATATGTCAGATTTAATTTCAGTTTCGGATAGCCATACATTCATGGAGACCGTGAACAACGGAACCAGAATATATTACTACAAGGAAAGGCTGTTTACGATAAAATGAGCACTTTTGAAATGAACCTTAGAAAAAAGTCACTGCACCAGCCTGCATATATTTTTTTATGAGCGTACCGAGTGAGATTCGCTCAGTAAAGTTAGTAACGATGGATGGAAAGTAGTGCCATATCTTAACGTGTTAGGTAACCATTTGTGATAACTTAAATTATTTCTTTGTCTCTCTGTTTTTTTAATGCGCCGAATGGTAAAAATGAGCAGATTTTTGCAATATTTACTTTTCTAATAAATTCACTGTTTCACTTGACCGACGCATGACAATGGTAGTTATAATTTAGTATAAAAGGGAACAACACACAACGCGTATACAAGTAGATCTTCAGCAGGGCTTTCAAAAGTGCTCATTTGACCATGAATAGCGTATACTTCATAATACAGAGGTGAAACAACCGCTTGTTCCGCGCGCACTCTGGCCGCTCACGTCAGTAAAATAGCGTCGCTGACCAGCGACTTGTCAGACAGAACACGTTCCGCCTGTCAGCGCCTGCTAACTTACTCTCGTTAGCCAGCAGACCTGCTAATAAGGAACTATTCTCAGCACGAAGCAGTAGCCAGTCTGACACGAGGCCCCATCGCCAGACCTTCGCGCGGCCAATCAGAGAGAGGATTCGCCCGTATCATAGGAAGCGCCACGCCATCTCGCCTTCGTGTACTTGAAGCCCATTCACGGTCACTTCCAACTTTCCTGAAGCCCTGATAAAATTATTCTTTCAGGATATTCCTCCGCCTCATGCAAACCAAGTGTGGGGAGTTACACCTAAGGGATAACGCAATGGATTCGTGCGCATTTAGTACAGTAATAATTTGCACAAGAACTATTTCTTACTAGGCATTACCAACACTCCTATTTCCTCTCTGTTCTAATAATATTAATTATAAATTAAATATAATCTACAGAAAAAATATAAGTGAAAATTCAGTTTAACCGAAAATAAGTACTTTCATGTTAACACAAGTATAAAACGCTCTTGATACATGGCATATTTAGGAAACAGCCAAACACGTCAAACATGTAATGTTATAAAAACTGTTCACGATAAAGTGAGCACACTGCTCCTGCCTGCATACATTTTAATGGGCGAACTTAGTGACATATGCCCAGTAAAGTTGGCAACGATGGATGGGAAAGTAGTTCCGTATCTTAACGTCGAACAAAAAATGGTACGTGACCATTTCTGATAACTTACATTATTTCTTTCGCTTTCTGTATTTTTTTTTATGCTTTGATGTGTAAAAATGAGCAGATTTGTAAAATAATTACATTTTTTATTATTTCACAGTCTCACTTGACCGACGCATTGACGAAGTGACTAAGCCCATGGCAGTGTTATTTTTACATAAGGTGGAAGAATACACAACGTGCATGGAAGTAGATCCTAAGCAGGGCTTTTAAAAGTGGCCATTTTTACCGTGAATAGTCTATATCAGATTTTTGCTTCATAAAGTGTGAGTAAACCGCGAATAGACTTTAGCTACTGTGGGACAATATGAGGGGTTGCTATAGTGGAAATACCTTCCTCTAGCCGTGTTTCGAAGAGATTAAGGGGAAGGGGGAAGGTGGGCGGCGTGCAATTAGCGGGAATATTAATGAGACCCGTGGCCGGGCGACACTCGACGGCGGAGTAATGCACTCGACACTCCTCCTGCCGGCCGCCTCCAACAACGGCGCCGCCACCGCCGCCTCCGCCGTTGATATGACGACGATGGCGAGGCTGATGTGATTTACCACCCGTCACTGCGCGCCGCCGTATTAATTGCCTGCCAGATGAAAATATGGGTCTTCTGGTAATTGCCTGGCCACGAGATTTCAGCGTCCCTGCCGCGTTGCGTCGGTGAGAAAGACGCCAACGTCCAGTTGCGTGTGTGTTTTCTGGCGGACTGCTGGAATGCAGGAGAAGCGAAAATTCTCCAGGTCATGAGACAGCACGATAACAGCTGGCGTGTTGTAATTACATTTGGAGCCCTGCGTTACATCCAAAATAAAATATTAAAATATCCTAAATATTTAAGAAAAAGACCGACATTAAGCTCTTTATGTATAGCAGTAGATATATAGTGGGAGATCAGGGACAAGGGTGTGGGATGTAGGACGATAGAACGACCGCCATATTCGATTCCGCCATCTTGGTTGACCTTGACACTCTTTTGAAAATCTGACCTACTTTTCTATTTTAGCACAGCGTTACCTAGAGCCCATTTTTGCAAATCCGTTGGAATAAATTCTATTTTAGCACTTCCGGTGCACTGCACTTCCGGTTGCACTTCTGGTGCACTTCCAGTTCGTTGCCCGACGAATGCAATTCTTGGAAATATCTATTTTTGGACTACCAGGCTCATTCCCCGACGAATGCAATTATTTATTTTTAGATTAGAGTTCGAATCTCGGACAGGGACCTTAATATTATTTTATTTTTTAATTTAATAAAACAAATTTTTGAGTTGGATTCCTGGTAAGAGTAATTAATGTAATGTTATTTTTGGACTACCAGGTTCAAGTCTCGGACAGAACACTTAATATTTTTTTTTTATTTCTTCAAAAAAAAATTTGAGTTTGTTTCCTGCTTAGGATAATTAATGTAATGTTATTTTTGTAATACTGGGTTCGAATATCGGTCAGGGCACTTAATATTATGTCTCTGTAATTGTTTTCGATATGCAAATACCAATTGGTATACAATCATTTACCTAGCTGGGATTTTAATTAAGGAATTTGCTAGTAAAAAACGTAAATACTTTTTTTGGGTGCGCGGAGTAAGTAATATCTCGGTAAATATGTTTTTACTTTACGGGAAACAACGAGTGAACTAAACCAATATAGTTATATTTAAACAAAACTTGTTACCGTTTGAAGCAACGTTTAGTACAGCAAAAGAGACTCGGGCGGCGGCCCTCGTGGCGGACGGTCGTGTTCTTCTGGAACCTGGGTGGCTCAGTTGTTGATGGCTTCGCACATCTGTTGGGGGCGGCCCAACGATCAAGGCGAAGGATGTTTAGGGTAACTCGAGGTGCTGAAACATGCGAAGTGTGGCGAACCGCTCCACTACTGGATTCTGCGGGCTGTCAACTGTAGATGCGTACGGAATGGAATGGGACAGCATCGGAACTTGGAAGCAATGGCGCCATCCTTCACTCGTGGGCGTGGCCCAGCGGATTCGCCTCCACAACTGGTAGCTCCTGGTTGTCCCGCCGAGCGCTGCTCACCTACGACCTAGGGAGATTTTGGAGGAGGGGGGAGGGGGTGGCTACCCGATCCGTTACTCCCCACCTTCACCTGCGATGTGAATATCCTGATGTCGGCGCAGAAGAGCGAAGATGGAAGCATGTGCCATGACTGAGCTGCCCGGATTTCTTGCGCCCTCTGCTGGAAGCTTAAGGACCCTGCCTGAAGTCACTGCTGCCGATATTGCTGTGCGGGTAGTCAGGCTGCCCGCGCAGTAACATGGATGGCAGTTCCACCTCAAGGGCGCACGTGCCTGTAACATGCTGGCACAAAGTCCCGCCACTTATCTACTAGATTCCTCACTCCAATATTAAACAGCATGGATTCCACACCTGCTATCTCCTTTAGCATTTTCACTAGTGCTCCCACGAGTTGAATTCCTTTTCTGTCGGTATGGGTTTTACCGTGTCTATGCGGGTTTTACCATACCTCTTGTTAATGTAGCTTTAACTACACTACACTTACGGAGGTAGGCATGGCCCCAAAGTGATGGCCATGCCTACCCATTCCCTTTCGGCCGCGATACCCGCTTCCTTTGTAATCAATTCCCTCTCCTTTAGGCGTAAGGGGCTCAGCCTTGAGATGCAATTATAACCCGACCCTACCTTCGGACTTGCACTTAACACTTAGAATAAGGTAGTTTGGAAAAAGAAGTACAGTAAAAATATATTTATCCTTGATGGGTTTCGAACCATCACCTAAAAAGAGCAATCCTTATCGAACATTCTTTGGTTATGGAATTTAGTTTTCTGAAATAAATAAGTCCTGTTTGATACTTATATGTAGTAAAGATTATGTTAACAGCAAAATATTTAGTTTGTAACATAAAAAGATAGTAACAATTGTAAACACCAATTGGTGTTTGTAATTCAAACAAATCAAGATACCTTGTTTTGAGTATATGTAATGGGTTTTAATTTATTTAAATTTTACTATGTAATGACTTAGAAAAATTAATTTAATATATTTTTTGGTCAATTAAATATGTTTAAGGCAATTTTATTTGTGTAATCGTAAACACAGAGAGATTCGATGGTGTAACCTTTGTGAATGAGTGAGTTCTCCCTACACAAACCTGTCTCCCGAGGATCTGTGTTGTTCGGGAGCACGCTGACTTGTTCTCGCATCGAGGTTGGGGAGCGAGTGCTGTAGGAAGGGAGTGAGTGGGGATAGCTATCCCCTATCGCCTCGTGAGTCGTCGGCGAGCGCGGTGTCTCTGGCAGAGGTAAACATCTCTAGAGGAAGGTTCGCCCCACGGGAAATGAAGTCAGACTGAGATAGGTATTGTAAAGGCGTATCATTTGCCACCCAATCTGCACTTCGCTTGATAATTACAGCCTGGTTGATTTATATTACAACATATTAGCAAATCTTTGGTTAGTTGAATTGAGTATTGGCTGGGTATGATGTGTAATTACTTACGCTAATTATATAATACGTAATATTATTTACGCTTATTTATTCACTGCTTATTATGTGAATAAAATATAAGTATCTTCGATGGGTTACGAACTAATACATAAATACTACTTGCATATAGTTATTCATTACACAAATATTCTCGGTAATTATTTATTGTTTCTTACACAACTAAAAATTCTAATTATATGAATTTACTCTCACTGGCTGTTGAAGCTAGTCCTCATCACTCCTAATGCAAGTCTACAGTCACTTACATAATTCTAAAGAGCGCCCCTAGCCTAACATCCTTGAAAGAATTTTAAATCTTCGCAAATGTTGATTAGGATTTTTATTCACCGAAAGCCTAACTTAAACAGATATTAATTAATCACGGTATTCTTCAGAAGGGTGCGAGAAGTTGTCAGCCATTCACAACACACCCACCCTCGGATTCTCTTTCTTTGAACTGAATCGCACAGACTTGGTTACTCATTGTTCGACTTTCATTGTTCGCGGGGATTCAGAGCAAGTGTGGAAAACAGGGATTACACAAAAATACGTGGCAAAACACTTACACTGTTAAAAAATAATAATTCCTTCATTTTACGGAAAAGTGCTGGTAAGAATTTATCCAGAGGTAAACTCGCCGTAAAATTACGGACACATTGATTTTCAAAAACGGACTTTCTGTAAAATTCACGGAACCTCTCCGTTGATTCCCTAGTTAGTTTTCTGTACTTCTAGTTTAAATAATTATTCATATCTATTATATTTTAATTTTCATTATGTGGGTGTTCTACTGTGTATAAAAAAGATATTTAAAAAAATTAAAATTTTCTAAACTTAAGCAAGTTTTGAACCCCGATTCAAATAGTTGCAAGTTTACGATCCTAACCACTTACGTGCAATGCCAACATGATGAATTGTTATAACTTTTGAATTTCTATATGAATCACATAAGCAACTTTTTTTTAGTTTCTGTTAAGTTTAGCGCGTTTTAAGTGTTGCTAAGTGTTACATACGCCTGTTACAACTTTCTAATGTTTGAAAGAACAGGTCTTAGTGATATGGATAACCTTAACTGCCGCAGAACGATAATTTTTTGGTTACAGTGGCGAAGAAAGTTTCGTGTAGACTCGGCATTGTTCGTGCTCAAAACCCGAAGTTATAGGAAACACAGAGATTTTCCATATTTTGTATTTACGCACTTATCTCCGTTTTTCGTCATTACGGATTGCATTTCCGTATATTTACTGTGCATTTTCGTAAAAATATCCGTAAATATAAGGAAAATTTTAACAGCGTACATTATTTTATTATTATATGTTTTTAAAAATAATCTTGAAAACACGCGTTGTAAAGTCTGAGCAGTCAGAGCGGGGTAGCAGGTGATGTGTTGGGTCGGTGGCGCTTGACTTCTCCAATCCATTATGGGTGGTAGGGGGATATATTGAATGATACTGGTACTGAGAGGTCATTCGCGAGCTGGCAGTGGTAGCGAACGGACATGTAATTCGTGTCTCGGGACTTGTAATTAGCAAATGGTAATTATGCGAGTGGTAATTGTAATTTCTCTCATTACACATACTTACTGTGCAATTATAATTGGTACTTATTGCATGTACTTACTGTGTAATTGCTAACTACTAGGCGATTTAAAAAATTTTAATCCCCCGGCAGGGTATCGAACCACAGACCAACTCCTCAACCCTCCTGCTCCAACCCTACATTTTCCCTAACCTCTCACCTTAAAAAATATTTTAATGGCCCTGAACGGGTCTCGAATCAAGGATCTAATCCTCATCCCCACACTCCCCCTTACCGCTCAACCTAGCCTATACCGTACACACCTCCTCCAAACTCCTCATTTGTGTTTTGGCAGCTGACGAGTGAACATGTGTACTTACTGTGTAATTAATCATTGCACAATTATGCCTAATTGCCTTGGACGGAAGTCGAACCGACAACCACCCTGTGCATCGGTCGCCAGAGCTCCCATCCTGTCGGCAGTTCATCCGAAGGGATCCCGCCAGACTGCCTCCTCAAAGCACCGGTGCACTCCCAAATTATCCGGAAACCGACGAGTGAACATCCCTCTCAGCCTCCCTTTGGCCGTCAGAGCTCCTGATCTCGTCAGTCGTGCTTTGGCGGCTGAAGGGTGAACATATATACTCCCAAATGTACCCTGTGCCTGGTTTGCTAGCTCAACCAATAGCCAATCACAGCACAACTCTGAGGGGTTGGGGAGGGGAAGAAGAACGGGCTTAACACTTTGACCAATCACAGCCGAGGAGAGGGGTTGAAGTGGAGAAGGTAGAGGTGGTCTGAATTAACCTTGGTGGAAGTGTGTCCAATTAGCGTAACTCCCTTCGAGCCCCTTCCCATGTTAATAAAATGTGTCACTAGTGCCACTTTTGCGTTTTGCATCATGGGAAGCCTACGCTCACACTACTGCTGTTCAGTTTCAACTGTCATGTCAGTGCCGTCGTGTCGTGCTTTTCGGGGTAATGTGATTCTGATGTGTCGTGTATTCATGTGGCCAGAGTTGGTTTTCAAGTGTCTCATAGCCCACTCTGATCATGAAGGTTACCATATTAGCTACTTTTTTTTCAGCATTGCCGGTTGACGAAGGCCTCATCATTTGTTTCAGTGCAGTAACAGTATATTTATAACTGACGTGTTAGCAAAGCTGTAACTTGATGAATTGTGCGTTGTTTTGGATAGCAGTTTATTTTTACTCTGTGTCACAAAGTTCCGTCTTCATATCGGCGGCTGCTTTATCGAACGAGGTTGGTTGGAGTTGGAGTGAACTCAGCCCCGTCAATCCTACAAACCACCCACCTCCGCCTCCCCAGGACTTGTCAAGTGCCAACTTTCCAGACGTCATTTCCTCCCCCTATCCCTTTCGCACCCCAACCCTTGAAGGGACTTTGAGCCCAAACAAATTAAATTTGGAAAGGGAAAATGGCCTGTTGGGGGGGGGGGGGGGCGAAGCCCCACCACTTGCGGGCGTCACGCGAAACCAATTAAAAACTTTTTAATGTTTTCATTGAAGGCGGAAATGGGGCTTTTTGTGCGAGCGCTGTCGCGGGGCGTAAGAAGCATGTGACTTCTATGCGGCGTGACTACTCCAATCTTCGCCGAGTGTGATTGTTTAGGGAGGGAGGTGGTGCCAACCGAAAGTTTGCTTGTGCTTTCCGAGGGCTCAGCATTGAAGAGCTGTCTTTGCAACTTCTGGGAACATCTCGTCAGGTTGAATGCTAAAGAGTGCAAAGGCGGTTAAGAAGCATTTCGCTCCGGCGAGTACAAAGAACTCGACGAGGATGGTTACAGTAAATAGAACTTGGTTAAGTTCAGCAATTTTGGAGTCCCTTGAAAGGTTGTTAGTGTCATGATCTTAGAAGAATAAGGTGTGCCAACACTCCCCTGCTCTCTCAGCGAGAGGAGCTGCCCGCTTTGAATGAAACCTGTTCAGTAATGCCCTAGTGGTACGTAAATAAAAATACAAAATTTTATTTTTTAGTTGTTAATGTTTAAGGTTGAAGTAAAGCAACTGCCTATGGATTATACTGCACCCGACTATACAACTTGCAGAACTCATAAAAATGTAGTACAGATACCATAAAAATTGCCAGAAAATTGCGATTTATGCTGTATATGAAAGAAGAATGTATATATTTTGTAACATTAGGCTATAAAATATTTTTTCTTAAAATATACTTACTTAAAAAAATAATCTATTAAAATGGTGTGTATTTTAAAAAAAAATTTAAGCATATTTCTTTCCTGGATGCTTCAGAAATCAGAATTTTCAAGAAAATTTTTGTCGTTGAGTATCGTCATAGTGTGTACTATGATTGCGTGAAAGGAAACTGTAATAATACTGTAGGAAATAATTTTTGTTATTGATTTTATGTGCGTCCATTCGTCACAAACGTTGCTGAAGCTGACGTAAATCAAGGTAATTATAAAATTAATATTATATATTATTACCATGATTTTATTACACATGATCACAGTAAATATTATGACGATCTTTCTTGAAGAAGACTTTCTTGTTAATTCTGCTTTCCGATGCATCCAAAACGGAAATGCGCTTAAATTTTGTTATGAATGCGGACTCTCGATCGATTAATTTTTACACTTAAAAAGTATATTCTAGTAAAATATTTTATTATGTTGCAAAATATATACATTTTTCTTTCATATACAGCATAAATCACACTTCTCTGACAAGTTTTATGGTATCTGTACTAATATTTTATGAATTCTTTACATTGTACAGTCAGTTGCTTAATTACTTCAACCTTAACCTCCCCGAATACATATTCGTTTTGTCTTTACCGTAAAAGGGAAGGCGTATCACATAACGGAATAATCATGAACGTGCTCGTGAAAGTCGCACATGTGACAATTGACTACCCGGTATTCGAACTCGGTACCTCAAGGTTTCAATGCAACGCCCTGGCGACCACGGCCAAATAGGTATCAAACTGTCAAATTTAAATAAAGCTTCAAATTTTAAACAGTGTGTTAACATTTCTAGTACCTACATGTAACGTAATTCTGTATCGGAATTCAAAATATCATGACAACACGCTGATGATTTTAAAAGCTAATTTAAGCTCTTAGCTGTGCCTCTACACGTTTTTCTACGACAACGACAGCTCAATTAGGAGAATGAGTAATACTGGTAAGTAATATTTGATGGGCGACGTGTGTCGTAGGTATTGATTTTGTTTACGACTTCGAGTTCCATTCTAATTCATGGTTCATGAAAAATGTGTGTTGGAGTAATACTATCAGTAACAGTTTGGAAGCATGAACGTAAAATGCTACAGGTTCTGGCATTACCTCAACTTTTCTACTTTTTCCTTTTTAGTGTTTTTTCTTCCCAAGTTTCACTTTATATTTGGAGCGTTATCAAGATAGCTAATGTAGATCGATAACTACATCGAACTAACAAACCGTCTTTTTCCTCCAGTGAAATAGAGGAAGTTCGGGTATTGTGGACCCCCTTTTGTTTTTCAAATGTTTTTCAGAAACTATATTAGAAATCTTACATTCGTCTATGGTATATTACAGCTTGATATGTCACTATACGGTAAACACATAACTTACACATTTAATAAAATATTTGTACTTTAGTTAGTCTGTAAGCTGTCCCCTGCTAAGCTTTAAAGCATAAAACCGGGATACGTTAAAAAGCCATATACAAAGCCAGACTAATGGGTGATGGCGTGAACGGAGTGGCGTTTGGAGAAGATAAGTGCAAGTTTTTCCACATCACCGTTAAATAAGCATTTTTGCAACTGTAGAAATGTTATTTATGCGGTAACTTGCTAGATGAGTTAGCTTTTTTTTTTTTTTTTACTCGGAAGCTTCCCTAGTAGGCCTATACCGAGTGTTTTGTATTTCTGATCTTAAGTAATTTTTGTATTCATCATCTTAAGACATGGAGCAAACGTGTATTCGTATTGTACGATTGGTCCTGCAATTTTTTGCATTCGTGGAAAGGGTATTGCATTTCTGTACATATATGAATCCTGAATGTTGATGGGAATGGAGGACCGTACACTGTGTATTCCACTTTTGTTTGGATTCGTAATTTGTAACGCAATTTCATGTCACCATTTTCTGATGGAATACGTTGACACATTAAGAATTTTGAGAGAGTACTTATTGGTTATTGTATGTCGCATGGATGTCTATAGTCGTAGGAGTCATTCCTTAGCTGTTGACTATAGTAGATTTTTGGAGATTGTCGATAATTTTGGTTGTATATAATGTGAAGAGACCTGCAAAATTCGCGTTATTATTTGGGGACAAGTCTAACTTTAAACACGTGTACCTTTGCAATACCTTTGTCATTGGACCATACTTAATTCGACACGCCCTGGGTAACTCTGCACCAGTGAATTGACACTTCACTACTGTGTGTGCCAATCAAGTGCAGTTCAGTCAGAAGGGCGTGACTTCACATCTATGCAGCAGCCAATGGAGAAAAGACGCCGGCTCCAGTACAGACAGTACTGTGAAGTTTAGCCTGGTGCCGAATAATAACGCGAATTTTGCATGTCTCTAATAATATGATATGATTATGAATGTATGTTAATGTTATTATATGCGGTGGTTCTGTCAGTGGATGCCCGTTCCTTGGTATGTGGGAAATTTGATTTTTGAAGGTGTGGTTATGGATCCTGATTTCAAGTGGTTCTTTTTGGGCTAGTTTTGTCAATGACCATAAAGGTGAATTTGTAGTGATAAATATATGCAGTCAGGGATGTTTTTTCTTTATCTGAATGTATGAAATCGATGGTGATTGTAGCATCTTCCAAAAGTATTTGCCATGTTCCGACATTAGTGTTATCTATTCACGGCTCTAAATTCACGTATGTTCGACACTAGCATTGATAATTCCAACAATTTCTTTATCATTATCGTCTCAAATAACCTCGCCAATCTTGTTCACAACCTCCATTTCAAATGTAAACAATGATTGGCGGGATCGCCATATTTATCTCAAGTTCGCCATTTTACATCACTGGGATGCTATTCCCTCAACGCAGGGGTGGATCGATACTGATGTTGCCGATGGTAGTTGGTCGAGGTGAAAGCCGGATCTGCCTCTTTCCATACTGATGAATTTTGTTTGCAGGCATTCTGTTAAAAGGAGTAACATCATCATTGACTTGCCTGTATTTGTTCGGCCTCCTATTACGAAACCGTTTACTTTTTTTTGTGTTATTAGACATATTGTTCGCGTTGTTTCGTTGACACGTTGGGTTCATGTGAGTGTTGGATGATATGGTTCCAGTTGTTGAATTACTGTTCTTAATAGCTCTTCTCTTTTTTTTATAGGCTCGAAATATTCTTCATGTTGATGAATAGTTCGTTTTGTGTTCGTTGTATTTTTATGGGTTTTTTTAAAATGAGATGTGTGTTTCAGTGGTTCCATTTCGTTGCCCCAATCGTGATTTTTGCGTAGCCTTAGTAATATCGATGGTATCTGATCTTTTGTTAGTTCGTCTTTGAAAAGTGGTGAAATTTTCAGGCGTATGACATATCGTCTCGGTGGGACAAATATTGTCTCGCAGTTTTTGTTTAGAAACGTTGGTGATCGTTGCCGCGTTTCTACTTGGCCTGTCCAGTCCCATTTGTTCATGTTTTTGTGTTGTTTGGAAGTGGATGGGATGGTTTGTGTTGTAGTGCACTTTGTTGTGTACTTACTTGGTGCTGATACTGCAGGTAGTTCTTCGTCGCTAATGTTGAGTGTGTCTTCTGCGTCGTAGAAGAATTCAACTTCTAAGCACCGACTGTCGAATCCAGCACATTTAGCTCACATGCAAAGAGCGAATCCGCACTGACATAAACTGTATTTCACGCCGTAGCGTTATTCATTCTTACTGTTTTCGTTTGGTCGGTGTTTGTATATATGAGTGTGTGTTGTGGGGTTATCGTCAGGAAGAGGTTATCTTTTGATTAGAGGTTATTGTCGCGTATGCTCTCCGGATGCGGAGAATCGGAGAGTGTGTTGTAGCTTTTCCGGCAAGTGCAGGGTGAAATAGTCTGGTTCCGAAAGAAGTATACAGATGAAAAGTACTGGTTATGCAAAATTCGTTTTGTTATTTGGCATTAGGCCGAACTTCACAGTACATTATATGCTTGAGCCGGCATCGTTTTTCTGTTAGCTGCTGCATAGATGTGAAGTCACTCCCTTTTTTAACCGAACTGCATCTGATTGGAGCACACAGTTGTGTAGTGTTCATTTATTGGCACAGAGTGACCTAGGGCGTGTTTAATAAAGTTCGGTCCAATGACAAACATATTGCAAAGGTACACATTTTCGAAGTTCAACGTGTCCTCAAATAATAACGCGAATTTTGCAGTTCTCTAGTTATACTCCTTCCACTCAGCCCTTCTCTCTGAAATTAAAGCACCTAAGATTTTTACGTATCGAAAGCTAGCACTAGAACATCATATGAACAGGTACGGGTTGTGGGTGAACAAAGGATGTCGGCTGGGATCCGCTTAGAATCGAACCCGACAAGTCGCAACGTTAAGTCCTAGTCGCACAGCCTGTGGTCCATATCCTTCCGTCGCATTTACTAAATACCAGCAGGATACAAAACTACACAAGTCACAGTAATTGTTTGGTTTAGCGGGGAGGAGAGGTTTCTGCTGACCATTCTGGTCGAGCAGTATCAGAACCAATACTTTCAGTTCGAGTTCCGTAAACGTCGCCAAATGAACGGACAAGTGCCTGTTTGTACAGTACTCTTATAATGATCTTCAAAAGATTACTCCTAGAATACAGAGGTGAAACAGTTGCTTATTCCGCAGACTCCTGCCTCACACATCACCATATTGTCGTCACTGGCCAGCGACATGTTGGAATATATCAGCTCCTGCTAACCTACTAACCACCCAGCAGCCCAGCCAATAGGAAATCCTTCATAGTACGCAGTAGCCAATCGGAGAGAAGGCCCATTCCCAGAGCATTGCGCAGCCAATCGGGGAATCGGTAGACCCACGTCAAAGGAAACGCCACGCCATTTCGCCTCTGCATACTCATAAACAGTCTATTCGCAGTTTTTCACGCCTTTTTTTAATGAAACCTTTGAAAAATCTCCCCACGATTGATGTGTTTTTTTGTTTCCTAAATACCGTAGTATGTCAATCACGTATCACAGGACTTTCATACTCTTGTTCGTTAAGGTTACGTATTTTTTGTTAAACCAAACATTTACTTATACTGTATATTATTTATAAAGTATAATATTTAATTTGTAATTAGTAAAATTAAAAACAGCCAGAAAATAGGTGTGTTGGTAACACTTAGAAATAAATAGTTCTTATATAAAATATGATGATACTTAGCGCGCCCGAATGCAGGACGTTGCATTTTGGTGTATGTTTCTAGACACGGTTAAGCTTTGTTTGCACAAGGCGGAGGAATATCCTGAAAGTAGAATTTTAGCAGGTCTTCGGAAAAGTCTGAAGTAACCGTGAACACTTTATTTGGTGGAATTTAGAACTTTTTTTTTAAATCGTTATAGTTGCATATCTTAGGAGTTTGTACTACCCTCAGTATTTAAAATTGTCAATATGTAACTATTGCAGCAATATATTTTCTGATATTAATTCATTTATTTAGAATATCGACTTTTTTAAAATCTCATTTGTGATCTTAAGTACTTCGAGAGATATTGTCACAATGGAAATGTATATTTCCTACACAATTATAAATGTACATACATAAAATATGTCATTAGTAAAATATATAGTTGTAAAATATAAACGACAAGACGAAACGGATTTAAAAAAATACAAGTACTATGTATCCTTTTGTATAGCCTAGACTAAATGGAAACAATGCAAGATTAAAAATACAACTTTACTGACTGATTCTGTGTGCATTTTCCAGTTGTTTGACATTATTTTCTATTTCAGAAATTTTACCATTTTTCTTTTTCATATCTATATATTTTACATGCCAATTTTATAGTACATACAGTCTTGTTCCAGGTTCTAAACTCGATGAAGTTTGTTTTATCTAGGTTGACTGGAAAAATGATTGTATTGAGAATATTCATTTAGAGCTTAAAGGGCATGCTCAACTAGTTCCGTCAGCTGTTTTTGTATAATTGTTTTTTTATTATTACACTGGTATTCTCAAGAACTACAGCCGTCGCATGTTGGCAATAACATTTAGGAGGTCATAAAATGTTATAAGAATAGAAGGCATCAATGACTGAACATTGAGAAATACTGTGCTTTATAACACCCATACAGAAAATGATGCTAGTTTCTAATGTTTTGTCTTTCATTAAAACATTTTACTGTCTTGGACTGAGATATGGAACCAATAAGGTATTAAAGTATTCACTACATTCATCTGCAACAGTACCTTTGTGCCTAGTAACTTCATTTTTTAAATTTAAAATTGTAATAATTCATAGTTGTTTACGTCTCATGATGTTTCCATTATTTTATTATATCTCTATAATCTCATTGGTCTCACATTTTTTGGTATACTCGTAATCCTTACTGCCGTAATTACGTATTTACCCTACATCATGCGTTCAATGTAGAGAGATAACGAAATGTTTCTTTGCATGATGCTCGTGTTAATTTTTTTATTTTTTCGCCTTAAAATTATTATTTATTTATTTTTGATGGCAGCGATTTAGATTTAATACCTATTGCAAATCAGTGTCACTATTTATAACAGCTGTTCACGATAAAGTGAGCACTTTTGAAATCAAACTTAGAAAAAAGTCACTGCCCCTGTCTTCATATATTTTAATGGGCGCACCGAGTGACATGCGCCCAGTAAAGTTTGTAACGATGGATGAGAAGTAGTTACATATCTTAACGCCGAACAAAAAGTTTTAGGTGACGATTTGTGACAACTTACATTATTTCTTTCGCTTTATGATATTTTTTAATGCATCTAAGTGTAAAAATATACAAATCTGAAAAATATTTACTTTTCTAATAATTTCACAGTTTCACTTGACCGACTCATGGATAAAGTGATGAGGCCATGGCGATGTTAATTTTACATAAGGCGAAATAATACACAACGTGCATTCAAGTAGGCCTAGATCTTAAGCAGGGCTTACAAAAGTGCTCATTTTGTCGTGAACAGCATATAAAGGACTTTACTTCCCCTGCACATGTAGCAACACGCAGAGTGCGTGCACGCAACTGTAATCGTAACAGATACATGTACAGTCAGCGCACATGGCCCGAGCGGAAGTGGGTTTGGCATTAAGAGATCAAATAAGAACTATAGTCCATTCCCCATTGGAAGCAACTTTCTCGGAGCCCTGCTAAATATCTACTTGCAGGCCCGTTTCGTACCATTCCGCCAAATACAAACATTGTCATGTGACTGCCATGTAGCATCTGTCGAAATCAATGTTTACATTCCATTGTGTGTGTACATATGTTCGTATACTTTCGCTACACCTAAAAATAAACATTGAAATGTGACTTCTACGTTTATACTTGTCAAATGTGTTGTTTACTGTTTACAGTTTTTCAAATAATTCTGTCATATTCGAAAAACCATCCCCTATGAATATTCACAGTTTAGGCCTCTACCTTGTTTTGGTCAGTTTTATGACGTTTTAAAAATGCTTGAATTGAAGACAGTTCTTACGGTTATTTTACATTAACAAATTTGTTTTCCACATCATAGCTCAATAAATGAAATTGCACGTTAGTATTTTGCGCGGCTGTGTTTAACACTGTTACAACTGCGAGGTAAAGGGTTGTATTAATTGAAATTATCCTTTTGTTATTTATGTGTGTTGGGTCATTTCTCTAAAAGGACGGCCTCAGTTGGAATGAATATTAAAACGAAGGAACAACCAGTGAAAAAGGCACATTAAATCCAAGCACGCATCTCGTGTTACTCATTTTTGCCATACAAACTTTGAAATATAGCGGTGAACGTGCACACAAATAAGCCTACGATAACTTTTATTCCGCTCATATTTGTATGTATTGCTACTTACTGTTTATTAGGTTTATTGAAATTTATCGGGCTGGGCTTAGTATTTTTCCTCTGGGATTGTGGCAAATTACGATACACGATTGTGTTTCAAACCCCTTAGGGCAAAGGTACAACGTTGTGATAAATAAGCAGACGTAGATGTAAATAAATAACTTCGACATAAAAACAGTTCACATTTAAAACGTATAAATAGTGCTAATCAGATATTTGAAAACACGCACACACATGGCCAGCGTATCGACCACGATGCACAAAGGCACGCCATTTCACAGACGCAATGATTAACGAAACACACGTCACAGTATATTTATGACTGCCGTGGAAACACAGATTTATCACAACATCGTAACTTGCCTAGGTAGGTTTAAAAAACACACCGTCTACAAACGTGATGCATTAATGTGAAGTATTTTTCGGAGTAAGAATAATTTAGGTTTCGTTTTGACAAAAAGCAACACGCCATGTCATGACTCGCCACGTCTGCCAATTTCACTACGTAATTGCCCCGCCATCATATCTAAATATATTAAAATACGTACTCAAACATTAAAATCTCTTTTCAGTTGTAAATTACAAATTCAAAAGTCATTATTTTGCTGTAATAAGTATGAAATCAGCTAAAATTGAAAACGTGTATAATTTCCTTGCTTACTAGCGAAGTGAAATTTCCTGAGTTTGTAAGACATTAACTTCCGAGTTCGATGGAATATACACACTGTGTTTATTACTTACGCGGCAATATTTATTCGAATTCGAAAAGGTGGTTAAAGGATAAAAATTTGCTGAAAGGAAAAAGTAAATAGGACTTCAAAAGGTGCTCACTTTACCGTGAACAGCCTGTACACTAAAATAACTACGCACCGCATTCGTAAGCACTCAGTGTAATAATATTTTACATTAGAACTATTTCTTTATTTTATCTCTGTTTTTATTCGCGTTGAATACAAACTAAATGTTATCATTAAAGGATAAGACATAAGTAACAGTTCAATTTAATCTAAAGTAAGGTTCTTTTATGTTAACACAAGTATGAAATGTTTGTGATAAAAACAACACATTTAGGAAATAATCAAAGATGTGACAAACGTAGTGATTTTTCAAAAGTTTGTTTTGAAAATTTTGAAGAAACCGTGAATAGATTATGACGCCTGTTTGCCGTCAAGCCAGTATGTGTAAATATTTAAATTTCTTCTGCTAGGAATATTATTTGTAAATGTATGGTTTTGTAATACTTCCGTACTCAAGTTTGCTTTATAATACACCAGCACAAAAATTAAAACTTAGCCATGAGAAAAACGTTAACCAGAATAAATTGTAAGTTAATTATTGTTTTCGTAATATGAAATTTCTAACATTGGCATCAAAGAGTTTTAAATTGTAATTAGTATTTATCTGGGGAGTGAGGAGGGGGAATAATATTTTTAACTATTTTAACCAGGATGCAGCTATCCAGAAAAATAATATATGCTTCATATTTATAACTACAAATGTAAGATTCGCAAACAATTACAGAGTTGTTGGCATTTTATTTATTTGGCGAATTCTTGCAGTTGGTGACGCTCCTAATGCCGAGTTGATTTTGTGCATTAACTAACTCGTGCTATTTTACATACCTAATATACAAAAATATATGCTGATAAAAAATCGCTGATATTAGCCCATTTATAATTAATTACTTTAAGTTCGTATTTATATAAAAGCAAATAATTTTATCTTTCGGCATTCGTCGTGTTAACTTTTCATATTCTGGACAAATTTCGCGAAAATGACGTTAAAACAAGTAAGTTGTTTTTAATTTTTCAGCGCTGGGCCCTTCACGTTTATTGGATCATTCTACAGTACAACGGCGCTAAAAAATGTTTATTTTATACAGCTGCCCTGTTTTAAAAGAAATGTATCGCAGATTATATTAAACTAAATTTAACGTCCCACATCACCACATTACGCCAGGAAATAACGTATTGTTTAAGCTGGTTCCACAATAGTGCGATGAATGCGTTGAGATGCGTTGGGCTGCGACGAACTATGTATACTTGCTCTTCACGATCAAACGATGATCTGTTGGCGACGGATGCCGTCTGAGATGCTGCTGCTATCTAATCTAAGGGTGGAAACTACAGTTTTAGATCTCACGAATGTAACAAAAGACGTATAAAACGTCGAAACTGTATGTTTTAAGTGGTAGAAGATAAACACAAGGTAGTATGAACGCGATGTGTGACGAAAACTAGCGGGAACGAGACGTAAAAAGACAAAGGATAATTATTTTGATATTAATAAACGAATTTTATGACATTGTCCATATCAATAAGAAGCCTTTTTCTATTTTGCACATCCACGCAACAATAATAAAAATACAAATACGAAAACGTCGGCGTAAACGTGATCGTCGTTTTCAAATTGTAAAAAAATTAAATTTTTTTATTCTCCTTGTAAACAAATATTAATTCTTCTTCCTATTCTCCGTCGCAGGCTGACGCCGACAATCGCAACTCAAGAATTTCGCGCAACGCACTCGACGCCAACGCGCTGCGACGGAATCTGCTTCTTCCTGATTGGCTACCGTTCATCGTAACGCATCGCCACGCAACGCATCGCACTTTTGTGGAACCAGCTTTACGTGCCAAATCGATTCTCCTTTCACGGCGCCATGATGAACGCTCTGCCGTAGCACGTAGTTTCAGAACAGTCCGACAGATGGAAGCAACGCCCAGTGGTGTGCTTTCGGTGCGGCAGCGCGGCACAGATGGCAGGAGTGTGCTCGATATTTGAAGTCGACCCGATCTCGATATGTCGATACTTCTGGAAATGAGCAACGATTTAGTTGGAGTTCAAAAAACAGGTTGCAGTAGCGTCAACACATGTTTCTCTGTATGTTATAGAAGTAGTAGACTATTTATTGTTTAGTTTTAGTCCCGGTACGGTACACGAGATTCGTAATTCATTACATAATTTCGTAATTTTTGCACTGGGTAATGATGGAGTCGACTGAGGTCGTTTTCCAATTGGCGCTTTTTGTTAACAAAATGGTCACGTGAGTCGTTTTACCTACAAATTAGTCTATGCAAAATCTATGAGGTATTTTTGTAATTTGCGTTTTATTAGCTTCGAAGGTAACAAATACAAATTACCAAACCGCCGCCATATTAATTTTACTTGTTCGAAACGTTTAAATACACCGGCGAGGTTATTGTTATAAACAAACGTGAATTGTACAATAATTATTTCATAAAGCAAATTACTGAAATATTCTGAAAATAGGTAGGTATTTTCTCATGAAACAATATGTGTTTTATTTTGTTAATTTATCTTTTAAACGGTTCTGTAACTACTTTCGGAATAATTACTGTTTACCTTAAGACTTCATGGGCCTTTAATTTTGCAATCTTGTCTACACCAAAATAATAGCAGCAACCTTTGCAAAATGCCAAATACAAATTACGAAAACCAAATCTCGAAATGAACTGAAACACGGCCTGATATTCGTCATGTGCGCGTGTATCGGATATTGGTCTTGTGTGTGTAACACGTCAACAATTTTAACAGTATACATTTAAATATACATATAATGCACAAGAGCAAACTACAACATTAAAAAATGAAAGCTTACCATAATTATTGCCGTCACAACCGTCAAATTCACTTCTTCAGGCGTGTGGTTTTACAACAAACTACATACCCACGCTCTCCCAAAAACAAATATCTAGTTTAAATTTAGGTATTACGATATATTATTTGAGATATTTTCACACTTCCTCTGAACTTAATTTTTATGCAATTACATCCTGCTGTACGCAGAACGGTCTTTTTTACAACATCTTGCAGGGTATGAGAGGCCAAATAAAGTCAAGTGTCAAGCGAAAAGTTCTGCTTTTTATACACACACAACTGAAATGTTATATTACATGTGTGCCCGCAGTGCTGTGATCATTGTCGCAGTTTTAAGTTTTCGAAAGTACAAATAATAACCGTACTGCTACATTTCAATTTATAAGAAGCTGTTATGTATAACTGGTTTTCAGTAGCCAGTGGTGGAAAATCAGAATTATCATGACATGTACAAAATGCGAAGCATAAATTAGCCGATAATGTCACAACAAGCACGTCAATCACATATTATTTCTATAAGTACAGCATTCTGTTCAAAAGATGAGGAATTAGCTGCTGCTGAAATGTGCCTTTGCATTTCATACTTTGCAGAATAGCCAATCGTTCAGGTTCGCTGACTGTGTGTTCATCAACTATCATACAAAAAATTTCCAGTGAAAAGTAAATTATGTAAGTGTCAAAGAATGATGAACGTTAAAATTTTCTACTAGGGTTTGTTACAAATTTAATATCGTTAATTTGCATCCATATACAGAATGATTCACGAGGAGTTATCGCGACTCACAGGGCATCATTTGGAGCAAAATATGTCATACAAACGTGGGTCCAATCCCCTATATTTACAGAGTAATTCGACAAATTAGAAATACCTAGAGTATTGCGTATGGGGATGGATGAAGAATATTTTTTTGCTGAAGGACTGCACAAACACGTGAGGAACGACATGCACGTATCAGGCATGTCACTACAGAAAGCAAAGAGCCGTGTGCAGTTACGTAGAGCAACGCGTGCGTTTCATAAGCGTGCGGCCAAGTGTATGGAAGGAGACGAAAACATTTTTGAACATATTTTGTAAGCTTGTTAGGCGCAATTGTGATGCGCCTTATATAATACATCACTGTATTTTCTTCTGAAAGGGTTATTATTTTATTCGTCAACTATCAAATGTTTCTAGTTACTCTGTAAATATTGGGAATAGGGCCCACGTGTATATGACATATTTTGCTCCAAATGATGTAAGGAATAAGCCCTGTGTGTGGCGGTAACTCCTCGTGGATCATTCTGTATAAATTGGAAGTATCCTTTTTAATTGGCGAGACACGCAAAAGATGAAAAATTGATATAACTCATCTTTAGTCAATATAAAATACTGCTCAATAGACGGGCGTGCGAAGCCTTGCATGGAAGACTTGTTGACAAGATGCACAAAGCACGCAACCTCACCAATACTTGGCAAGCAGTTATTTGCGCAGTTCAGGGCGGCAAAGGCTGTTCACGATAAATTGAGCACTTTTGAAACCAACCTTAGAAAAAAGTCACTGCCCCTGCCTGCATATACTTCAACGGGCGCTCTGAGTAAAAGTGCCCGATAAAGTTGGTAACGACAGATGGAAAGTAGTTCCACGTCTTAACGTCGAATAAAAAGTGTTAGGTATCCATTTGTGATCATTTAAATATTTTATATCGCTTTCTGTTTTTTTAAATGCTTCAGCGTTTAAAAATGAGTACATTTTTTAAATGCTTACTTTTCTAATAATTTTACATTTTCACTTGACCGACGCATGAATAGAGGTGAGGCCTATGACATGGCGGTGTTAATTTTACATAAGGTGGAAGAATGCATAACGTGCATACAAGTAGATCTTAAGCAGGGATTTCAAAAATGCTCATTTTACCGCGAACAGCCTATTACTGAACGACGGAATGACGTACTTTAATAATGCGCAGCATATTTATACTAAAATCAGAGTTTAGTCTGTATTGCCTGCAAAAGCTGTATTTATGTGTTGGCATGTTGGAGTAAATTATTTTTAATCAAATCACCATAATTATAAAGTTATGACAAAGAAAAATTATTTCCATTTCAAGTTATACGCTTCCTCTAGGTATGGCGAGGAGGCCGAAATACCAGCAGAAAAAAAAGAAGGGGAGTGACGTTTACAGTATTGTGAAATATAAATAATAAACAACAGTTTAACAAAGAAGACGGCTGAATGATTTATTTATACGATTGAACTGGACCTCTGAGAAACAGCTTTGAGCTGTTCTCTTTGCGGGAAATGTCCATATTTTGACAACGCTTTTGTCTACCACTATAGCAGATCACTAATAAAAACCGTATTTTTTGTTAAACTACTGGCGTATTTAAAAGCAGTAAGATTTCAAATGTTCAGAATACTAAAGTAATATAGATTTGTTTCAAGTGACAAAAGTTAAAACATGATGTATAACACTAGAAACAAAAATCTTTGTTAAGACGAGGAGGTTGAGCCCCTTATCCTTTCCCTAATGTACAGGTGCCCATAACTATAACATCGACTATGTACGGAACGCCAGACGTCTGTGTTTTGTGAGTGCGACTTGAAACTACGGCCTTCATTTTGGCAACCATTTTGACCCCCGCGCCATTGGGCGTCGCCAGAAAAACGAAACTTCGTAATTATTTAATTTCATAAATGCTTAATCACGTCACTGAACGGTTTACTCGATGTAACGAAATGTTATTTGAGTAGTACCAGTGTTTATTGAACCAAGGTTGAACACAGAAGTGGCACAAGAGTATTTAGTAGCATTAGCTCTACAGACAGTTGGCTGAATGTAATCAGCTGTGTTGTTCATGAGGTTTTATTTGATACGTAATATCACTTGTAAAATTTACTCTACGTTCGTTTATCTTAGTTCAAGCTAGCAGTTTGGTGACCCATAAATAGGGACACCCAAATTTCGCGAAAAGATTTTCGCGCACGCTATATTTCAATACCCTACGGGCGTACCTGCAGTTTTGTTTTGCTTATTAGTGGCATGTGTCTGTGAGGAGACATTTCATTACTTGACTGGCCAATCAGAATTAGGTTACTCCGATACTGTACGTATGTGATTCGCGGGCAGACGCCTGGAAACCAGAAACACACAGCTCTTCCAATCACGGATGTGGATCTGAGCTAAAGTGTTATGAAACACAACTGGTCGTGAAATCTTTTCGCCAAAATCATGTGTCCCTACCCATGAAACTCTTTCTGCCAGAAGTTTTAAGGTTTGTTTCGCATTGAAGTTAAAATGGAGTGCGTTGCTTTAACTTTGCGTTGTCGTTATTCCCAGGTAAAAATCGCGCAGAACTGCATTCGCAATGAATAGGAACGGGAAAATGTCTCATTTTAAACGATCTGCAGACTATATTCCAACGTCCTATATATTTTCGAGCCTCAGAATTCTGTTCATTGGCTGTTGTCCGAGTGTGTACAATAGTCAGTTGTACCTCAGATCAGGTGGCATAAATTTGGTCCTTGTGAACTTGCAGGCCTGTTATTGGCTCAGAATTCACTTGGGTGTGTCCAGTAAATTGTTATACAATTGCAAACAGAACAAGAATACATGTGTGTTTCAGGTCTAGCTTGACCTAAAATTAATTCGCGAAAATTTTCCAGTTCCTGGCAATGAATTAAGACTGACCTAAAGTTAGATTTTCAATGCGATAGACAAGCAGATTCAAGGGACTTTTTTTTCTATTGTTTTCCGTATTCATTCTCATTCCTTGCAACTTCCATCTGGCCTGTATACTGTGTTATGACACGATTGCAACAGACGTTGAAGTTTTAATTGTGTTTGTATGTATTTGAATAAAAAATTAACGATATGGAAAACTCTGCGGTTAAAGAAAATCTTTGCGTCAATTTTGGTGAGAGATGGGGTTATTATTGGCACATAGATACAAATATGTTAGATATTATAATAAATGATAATAGGTCCATTTATTTGCATAGTTACACATGTATTACACTGCTTATCAAAGACGAGCCTTTCTCAATTCAGTTGTGAACACAGCTTCGATTTTATTTAAAAAAAAAATTGACACAGTTAACTCAAAGTTAACGTAATGAGCCCCGTGTAAACTTCAATGTGAATCGGCCTTTAGTCCTTCATGTGTGGGGAAAGGGCACTGTATGTGTTCTAACGGAAATTTGTAGGGAAACACAAGCTAAGAGCAATTTCTTGAAGCAACTTCCTGAAATTTAACACATTTCGTTGTACACGTCTATGAAATAAGTTTAAGTGACTAGCTTCTTTAGATGATAACACTGCAAAAAAAAGTCTTACTAAGGATATGAGACCCTTCCCCTCTCCCCCGGGACAAAATTACATCCTTTGCAGACGTTTTGATGGGCTTTTCATGACATTAGAACAACAAATGTGTAGGAAAAATAGACATTATGCTACGTACAGTAAATATCTTGGAATGCTAATATCTTGCCGGTAAACTCTAGAGGAAAATTTTGTGTACCGAAGCACGAATTTCAGTGAAATGAATTTGGGTTTCTTGCTAAAGGCTGTTCGCGATAAAGTGAGCACTTTAGGAATGAACCTTAGAAAAAAGTCGCTGACACTGCATCCATGTATTTTAATGGGTGCACTGAATGACATTCGTCCAGTAAAGTTGGTAACGATAGATAGAAAGTAGTTCCATATATTAACGTCAAATAAAAAGTGAGCAGATTTGTAAAGTATTTACTTTATTGATAATTTTACAGTTTCGTATGACCGACGCATGAATAAAGTGATGAGGCCCATGGCAATGTTAATTTTACATAGGGCGGAGGAATACACAACGTGTTTACTATTAGATCCTAAGCAGGACTTTCAAAAGTGATCATTTTACCTTGAATAGCCTATAACAGCTTGAGGCTGTGAAGGGACGGTACGTGACATCATTCCTCGGACAAAGCGGCGCGTCTTCTCAATCTGACACTACTTTCCATGGGGCCGCGGTGGCTGAGCGGTTAGCCTGTTCGTCTGCCACCAAGGCAAACCGGGTTCAATCCCCGGGCTCGGTCACCGGATTTTCGCACGTTGCCGGACGATGCCGCTGGTCGGCGGGTTTTCTCGGGGATCCTCTCCATTCGTTCCTTCGCTGCTTCATACTCACCTCAATCACCCACGACTACTCTCAAGATCTCGCTGTCACTTTACTTCACTACTTTCCATATATCCTCCTTGTAGTGAATGTTAGGTACGAGGAGCGTCTCAAGGTTGATTTAAATGACGCCCTTTTATCCGCCACGCGGATGAAGCGAGATTTAGTATATCATTCAGGCATGTGAAGGTCGCCCTGTTTCATACATACACATGCAATACACGTCGACTGGGGTCTTTGATGCGTACTAAACTAACGTTACATGTGTCCAACCGGTGTGTAAGGTGCGATGTTACTGTGTTATACCCGCTCGTAGTAGGTAACTGTCTATTTTTTCTTCTCGTCATTAACTAAATGTTACTTATTCTGCAATGCACATAATGTTATAAAAATATAGAACACATTTTTATAGTGTTTACTCATGAATTCAACACTAAAGACTTTAGTTCGTCCACTCGAAGAACCATTTTTACAAATTTATTTCCTTCGGATTTCGAAATGTGTTATATATATTGAGTTCGAAATGAATATTTTAATAGTTTGTTTCCTTAAGACTTTTATTTTCATGACAACAGGGGAATGTGTGTGTATACCTTTACATGTGTTTTATATTGCCAAACAGCATACAATGGCATGTGTACAAATAAATTCCTCGTTAATTTTAGCTTGTAGCAAAAGGTTTAATGGACACTGCACTACATTTCGTTGAAATATTGCACGCCCACTATTAATTGGTTATAAAATTACACCCTCGGACAAAAAGTTAAACACTTAGAAGGAGTGGTGGAAGTGAAACTGAACAGCCACTTGTCGATAGGTCATATGATTTTAATGCAGTAGTTACGATATCAGACAACACGGACAACAAAGCCGGCAGTACGGGCAAGCTGCTGGATTCTCGGACCTGGATACATGAAGCCATTGTATCCTCTCCTCAGGCAATTCGGCTCACTGCTTTTGTAACTCACTCTCGATGTACTGCAGATAGACCCCGGGCCAGAGTTGACGTCCGAGTTGATTCTGCACGTGTTCTATCTGGGACAAATCGGGGGACCTCGCTGGCCACAAGAGTACCTCAACATGTTGCAGGCGCATGTGCCGTGTGTGAACGGTTGTTGTCTCGTTGAAGGAGTGTGCCAGGGTGCTGTAACATGTGAGGATGCAAGATGTCACTGATGAACCGTCGTATCCTCATGCTCCGCTAAATCACTATTAGAAGTGACAAGTCATACCCTACTGCTACCCGCAACATGATGCCAGTAGCAGCCTTATTCCGGTGTTGTTTGTTTATACACTGGCAGTGTTTCTCTACCATCGACGTTGCCGTACTTGCACACGCATTGGTTATCCGTGGTATACTCTGACTCATATAAGGTGGCGAGATTTTGACAGTCAGTGAGTGGCAACTTGACGTATACGAAGCAAACAAAATGCTGTTTACGAAATCGCGTATCAGCTGATGCACGAACGAACAAAAGTTAATATTAAGTTGTCTATTCTTAGTGCACTGGCGACGCACATCAGACACGTGTAAAATACGCGATTACAAAGAGTTCCTAGATTAATTAATATATTTCATTTTACGTGATCACAAAACAGCGTTGTTAAGTGTTACACACTAATCTTCGTGCTAAAGAAGTAATATATAGGTGTTCAAAATGAGATGCACAATAAAACGATTCATAGTCGGATGAAACGCGACTTCAAACCTTATATATTTTCATGTCGTATTCCCGCTGTCCGTCCATGCTTTTCATATGCTTGATATTAGTCCTAAAAGCCTACAGAAATATTGCATGGTAATATTGAATTTTTTTTTTTTTTTTTTCAAATAATTTGACGAAATATGTTTCAAATTCGTGTCGTTTAGAGACAGTAATAAGAGAAAAATCAAGTTTTACAAATCAGGATAGAGGCTGCGTATCTGCTGCTATTGCTATATGTTGGTACCGCACGTGGCTCACACGCATTACCATGTCGTGCGCGCTATCTGTGTGCGCTTTCTCGAACCTAACCACCTATGAATAGGTTTCGTATGTAAAATAACAAATTTATGAACAGGTACCAATAGTTTTATTTTTCCGCGAGCTCTGCGTTATTTTTAAAGTAACATATATTTCGTGTACAGCGATTTTCATTACTAGTAATTTATATTGGGCTGGTAACTATCCGTCTATGCCCTAAACACGCCATTTTTTTTTTCCCCCGGAAACCCATTTCCTTGTCTTAGTGTAGCCTCGAATTGGCGCAACAGCTGATGGCGAAAGGGTACATAAACTAAAAGTAAACATTCGTCAAACTGTCAAAATCTCGCCACCTTTATCAGACAGAGAGTAATGCAGAACAAAGATACATAGTTGAACATGACGCGATGCCACTCACACTTCATGCCTCCCGTTTTCGGCTCCACTCAAAACGTTACCGTCTATGCTAACGTTAACCTTCGCATGAGACGGTGTATCCGTTTATCGGCTGATGCTAGTCGCCTAGACAGTGTACGGGATGACACGGGATGTTGCAGGGCACGTAACTGTGTCCGAATGGCTGGCGCCTGTGTGTTAGGGTTGCGTGCTGTTCTGCGCACAGTTCGGCAATCTTTGCTTGGTGTGGTCTGTCTGGTGTTCGCCAAACCTTCACGACGTGTGGGAGACCCTCACATGCCCATTGGTTTTAATACCGAATATTGGAATGCTCCATATGTCGGGCAGTTGCACGATACGTCCACCCGGTTTCATGCATGTCCACAACGCGGCCCATTTCGAAGTCCGTCTAGTGTTAGAAATGCTGTCTAATGCTCCTATCGAACATAGTCTGCGTTCGGTGACCTTCCATTAGTGTGTTAACTGAGTGCGCTCCGCATATGCCTTATAACATATAGTGGTGTAACCACCAATGCATTCTAGTTGCCGTTTAAGACTGTACAGTTATTTGCAACTATAAATCATTCATGCAACTAGCGTTGGTATGAACATTTTTCAAGTTAAGTAAAATTCGGATCATTCCTTCTAGGTGCTTACATTAATTTTTTCAGTCACTGTATTTTGTAGCTACTACAAATCTGGTAGTTATTACAAAACAAACACTCATTTTTTAATCATTACCAGTCGTGTATTTTGCATTTGTTAGCGATTATATAATTTTTGTAATCTACACAAAATAACTTTACCTCCACAAAAATTCGACAACTGTATTTTAACAAAATATTTTGTAATATCAAATGTAATATATTTGTATTTCTGTCGACACTCAAGTTGCACAAGACAAATTTTAATGAAACAGATGCCGACTTCGAAAGTTATTTTAATTTACGTAAGGTAGTTAGGTTAATATTCACATGTGTTCGGTCGTATTTAGAGCATGTATTTAGAGTCCAGGTAGCAATCAATGCGGGGTCAAACCAAGAAAATTATGTACCCATTTAAAGAACCCTGCTACCGATATATGTTATGCTTGCTGAAGCCTTGGAGGTGGGGCTTTTTTAAGTTTTCAAGACTGGAATAGAACGGAATAAGGCCTCTCCATATGTTTACTATATCGCAACCTCCCTGAGTCAAGTATGTTGTGTGATTGCAGGTATTTTGTGGGTTCGCATTGTTGATTTGTTACAAGTTTTTATTTAGCTTACCTTGTTTGTATGTATGGTAGGTGTCTGTCCGTCGCACGCCGATACACTAACAAGCCGGTATGCAACCCGCACGGTGCGCCTGCTTGCGGGCAAGTATCGCACCCGCCTGCAGGCTACCAAGGATTGCCACCAGTTGTCTCCTACTCAATAACGTGGCGTCATCTGCGGGAAGCACTGCCTCTATAATAAGCGCGGTAGTCGGCACTGCGCTGGTGGGGCAGAGGCATACTTTGCTTTAGAGCGCCACTTCTTAAGGCTCCCACCTGGTTGAATGAATTTTGCATGTCTGAGACCTAAAAGCATGGGAGCGCTAGGGGCGACCGAGAAATGCGCATCAACATTTCATCGTCTCTACGCGCAAAGCACTTAACTGATGTACATTCTTGCAGTCGATAACATGTCTCTGAGACTTTCAGCGGATACCCTTCCATCGCATGATGTAATAATAAAAAGTTGATGTTTTATGCACGTCCGTTTTCCTTTTCTAATGTTTTGTACCTAAATGTTCATACATAAAAATTACCATGAAAACACCCATTTGTGTATGTTTCATTATCACAAAACATGCTTTGAAGACAAATGGAGGAAGTGAAAAATGTGTACAGACATGTATTGTTTCTTAAATGCTATTCGTAAGCAGACCTCGCTCAGACAAGTTGAAAGGTTTTTAGTTAGTAAAATGTTTTCTGCTGGAGCTCTGCGAACCTTTTGCGTGTTACCTACCTGCCCAGGCGGCCTGCCACCTTAGTGTTCCCCCTTACCTGAAGCTTGAACTGCGATACAGGCTGTTAGAAATTCGCGTTTTTCTGCGAAACTTACAAACGCTCGTCAAATGTGCTGATCTACGATAACAACACACTTTTAGTCTCACCTATGTTTTTTGCATCACTATTCGTCGGGCTGCTGCCCGAAGTGTGAAAAGGGCTACCAGTTTTTAACTGCACATTTCTAGTCTTTTCAGTCTCACACATTTTTTTTCTACGACACTGTTCGTTAGGTTGCAGCCCGAAGTGTGGAAGGGGCCACCAGTTTTTGACTGCACATTTTTAGTCTCACTGATTTGTTTTATTATTTCTTTGTAGGTTGGGCATTTATACATCCACAGACTCGTCCGTCATCGGGATCGCAAGTGATACCGATGACGGACGAGTCTGTGGATGTATAAATAGTCTACCTATATCTTAACTATTCGCGCTATGCTTTTATATAATAAATATGAATTTATACAAACATATTAATTTGTAGTAGAGTTTATTATGGCTGTTCGATCACGTCTTACAAGTTCTACAAATTCTGTAACTACTACTATAATAATTTTCTCTTCTTAGTACATTTATAAATAAAAGCTTGGTTTTAAAAGGTTTTTTTTTACGGTTAATTGATTAAGATATAACTGACACAGCAGTTTATTCACATATAGTTGGGATTGGCATAAAGTTAAATTTGCCAGGCTAGAAGTTAAACAGGTTGAATTAACTTCAATCATGTTCGATGATTATTTTATTGTGTTCTGTATTTGTTCATACAAACTTCCGTCTGGATTTTGAAGATTCAATTTTGTACGTGAGTTTACTTGTTTGAATATTAAACGAATTAAAGATTTTTAAAATATAAAAATAAGGAAAATCTGTGGCAGCAAATAAGGACCAATTTAGGTGCAACAAATGAAAAATGATATTATCGTAGGTATATGCTTTCAAATGTTCAAATATGATGAAAAGTGTTTAATGCGTACATTTACTATATTTCTATACTCATGCACAAGTCGTTTCCATATCCCTGGTATATATGTCGTCGTATTACTGTTTATCAAAAAAGACGCCATTCTTAACTCCAGCGTTAAGACAACGACGATTTTAGTTATAATTTTGAGAAGCAGTTAATTCAAGAGTTAACGTAACTAGCCCCGCGTTAACTATAATGCGAATCAACCTTAAGGACTACATATGCACGCTCGTTAGATGCCTCGTCGCCTCTGCGCACAACGCACCCAACTGGCGTACAATCTCGTTGCAATAGATGTGTATGGGACTTTTCAGCGGTGGCCCTATCATTTTAATGCGTATTATGTAATGGGAAAAGGTTTGTTGAAAAAAGATTAGACAAAGGACGATAAACTGACTCTTTTATATATGCACGTGATTTGTTGTGAATAGCTGTTGGCAAGCTAACGTGACTAAAAAGTCTAGTGAGGTTTTGAGCACTTTACCTGCTGAAGCTCTGTACACTATTCGGCGGCTTGAGCCGTTAAAACCCAGGGCACGAGCGACCCCTCTTCAGAGGCTGCTACTCTCACCTATTTGAAGGACGCCTGCGTGACGTCATTATATCCCCCCTCCACCTCCTACCAACTGCCCGTCCCTTTTTCATCCCACCCGCCACCTCATCCCCTTCTCGATTGTTCTTCGCCGCGGGTTCATTGTGCGCGTTTCAATGAAGGATTACGGGCGTAAGTGGAAAGGATTACGGTCGACGGGGGGAAAGGGGGGTCGTACCAGAAGCCCACTCGGTGAGGAACGTCCCAACATCGGCAAGGGGTGAAAAGAAAGTCGCGGCACGAAGTAATGAAGACCGCGTTTATCGTGCCACGACAGGGTACTCCTTCATCCCCTCTTTCGGCTTTAGTTTCCGTTTACAGGCGAAACTTAAATCCGCGATTATGTTCTCAGGAGCTGTGACCAACTTGAGAAGACGAGCTGAGAACTGCGCTAGTGGTTAGAACAACGAAAATAGTGTAATGGCATTCACATAATCGCCGCATAATAATAAAGGATTCACCCGAACTTGAGTTTGGTTATAATCGTAGTTCTTGGACAAGACGAAAAGTATTTTCTCGACGTATATGTTACTTGCAATCACCGAATTCGGTTAAAATGTCCACAACGCGTTCTGTTTAATTATTTCGGTCACTGGGAATCTAAAAATATCCACAAGCGTTATGGCAATTTCGCTTTGATCAGTAGCCGAAATAATGTTACTTTTCGTTTTGTGGCCAATATAAATTACTCACAACGTATTGTGAGTATTCCAGTTTTACTCACAACGCATTGTGCTGACTATAGCCCATTCCCCATTGGAAACAACTTTCTCGGAGCCCTGCTAAATATCTACTTGCAGGCCCGTTTCGTATCCTTCCGCTAAATGTAAACAAACATTGCCATGTGACTGCCATGTAGCATCTGTCAAAATCAATATTTACATTCCATTGTGTGTACATATGTTCGTATACTTTCGCTACACCTAAACATAAACATTGAAATGTGACTTCTACTTTTATACCTGTCAAATGTGTTGTTTGCTGTTTACAACTTTTCAAAGAATTCTGTCATATTCCAAATACCATTCCCTATGAATATTCACAGTTTAGGCCTCTAACATTATTTAGGTCAGCTTTATGACGTTTTAAAATTGCCTGATTGAAGACAGTTCTTACGGTTATTTTACATTAACATATTTGTTTTCCACGACGTAGCGCAATACATGTAATGCTCGTTAGTATTTTCCCGCGACTTAGCTCAATACATGTAATGCACGTTAGTATTTTGCCGCGACTGTGTTTAACACTGTTACAACTGCGAGGTAAAGGGCTGTACTAATTGTAATTATCATTTTGTTATTTATATGTGTTGGGTCATTTCTCTAAAAGGACGGCCTCAGTTGGAATAAATACTTAAACGAAGGAACAACCAGTGAAAAAGGCACATTAAATCCAAGCACGCATCTCGTGTTACTCATTTTTGCCATACAAACTTTGAAATATAGCGGTGAACGTGCACACAAATAAGCCTACGATAACTTTTATTCCGCTCATATTTGTATGTATTGCTACTTACTGTTTATTAGGTTTATTGAAATTTATCGGGCTGGGCTTAGTATTTTTCCTCTGGGATTGTGGCAAATTACAATACACGACTGTTTCAAACCCCTTAGGGCAAAGGTACAACGTTGTGATAAATAAGCAGACGTAGATGTAAATAAATAACTTCGACATAAAAACAGTTCACATTTAAAACGTATAAATAGTGCTAATCAGATATTTGAAATCACGCACACGCACAGGGTCAGGTATCGACCACGATGCACAAAGGCACGCCATTTCACAGACGCAATGATTAACGAAACACACGTCACAGTATATTTACTACTGCCGTGGAAACACAGATTTATCACATTATCGTAAATTGTATAGGTAGGTTAAAAAACACGTCTACAAACGTGATGTATTAATTTGAAGTATTTTTCGGAGTAAGAATAATTTACGTTTCCTTTAACAGAAATCAAGTTAATTGCCCCGCCATCATATCTAAATATATCAAAATACGTATTCAAACATTAAAATCTCTTTTCAGTTGTAAATTACAAATACAAAAATCATTATTTTACTGTAATGAGTATGAAATATGGTACAATTGAAAGTGTGAAAGAGACGAAGCAAGAGAAAGAGGGCGACAAGCCTCGCCCAGCAGACAGTTTTTCAATTGCTTTCTCGCTCGATAAACAACAATTGGAACATATGCTTGTGATATATGCGAAACCAACATTATTGGATTTGCTTTTTAGTCAACAACTCTCTCTGTCGATAAAGAAAATATAAGCTATTCACAGTAAAATTAGCACTTTTGAAAGCCCTACTTTAGATCTACTTGTATGCACGTTGTGTATTCTTCCGTCTTATATAAAATTAACATTGCCATGGGTCTCATCACTTTATTCATGCGTCGGTCAGTGGAAACAGTGAAATTATTGGAAAAGTAAACATTTTTTTCAAATTTGCTCATTTTTACACTTCGGTGAATTAAAAAAAGAAACTTAAAGCGAAATAAAAAATGTAAGTTATTACAAATGGTTCCCTAACCCTCTTTATTTGACGTTAATATATGGAACTACTTTCCATTTATCGTTACCAACTTTACTGGACGCATATCACTCAGTGAGTCCTTTAAAATATACTCAAGACAGGGGCAGTGACATTTTTCTAAGGTTGATTTCTAAAGTGCTCACTTTATCGTGAACAGTCTTTAGTTAAAAATACTTACGAAAGTGATTTTTAAGATAGTTGTGACCGTAGAGTGAAATCCAGATGAGAAAATAATGCCCAGGAGTCCAAAACGCGTCGGGCAAGTCGGGTGAGTCCACTGCCGCTGCGCGAAGGGGTGAGGTTTTTCAGTTCAGTAGCGACAGCGGCCCCAGTAAAGGCTTGTCTACAATCGCGTTCACGCTACAATTACGCGTTACAATAAGTCATGAATACATGGAGATGAATGGCCCTGGCTACAATTATTGACGTTAAACGTTGCCGCCACGCTAAACGTCAAACGCAACGCGTTTTAAAATTGACCAGCATTCAAGTATTTGAGTTTAACGTTTAACGCCAGACAATCAGAATTCAAGACGTCACAAATAAGTGAAAAAAAAATGGTAGAGACGTTTCGTAATAGATGGGACTGCCATCGCCTTACATTTTTATTCAGTACTAGCTTTCCTGTGCTACTTCGTACGCATGACATTTAGGATTTGGAATCGCTCCTGGGACGGAAAGGACAGCCCATTGGCAAAAAAGAAAGGAGAAATGATGGGACTTTTTTTAACAAAGCTTTTTTATGCAGTTATCGTAATAAAAGCTTAATCCAGCACCTATGTACATCTCTGATCATCATATTTTCGGAACCGTTTGAGATATCTCAATGAAACAAAGACTAAGTTGGTCCTGGGGTTATTATAATACATATACTGTGTATATTTGATGTCAATACTTTCAGTGGTTCTTGAGTTAAATCCATTCGGACAGACAGACACGAAAAAAATTAACATTACATATGGTTTAGTAATCAATTATACTATATTAAAAAATAATTACAAACACTAATTAAAATATTTGTGTTTATACACCTACATTCGCTTTATTGTTATTCATGTTAACGTCGACTTTAGACATGCCAGTTTTCTTACGGTGACGTTTAGCGTTTAAAGTTTTGCGTCAAGTTGGTTGTAGACGAGACTTAAGTTTGAAGTAAAGTAACTGCCTATGAAGCACTGCACCCAACTATGCAACGTGAGGAACTCATAAAAAAGTAGTACAGATACCATATAAATTGTCAGAGAAGTGCAATTTATACTGTATATGAAATAAAAATGTATATATTTTGCAACATTATGAAATATTTTACTAAAATATAATTCTTAAATGTAAAAGAAAATATCGTTTAAAATAGTCTGTATTTTTAACAAAATTTAAGTGCATTTCCATTCTGGATGCTTCGAAAAGCAGAATTTGCACGAAAATCTTCTACAAGAAAGATCGTCATAATATTTACTGTGATCATGTGTAATAAAATCAAAGTAATAATGTACCATATCAATTTTATAATTAACTTAATTTGCGTCAGTTTCAGCCATAAATGTTTGTGTAAAATGGACGCACATAAAAATAATTTGACAAATTATTTCCTACATTATTATTACCATTTTTTTACACACATTCGTTATGACAATATTACGCTAAATGATACCGTCTCTACAGATTTCGTATTGCGAAATATTTCCTATTTGCTTTGGTGGGGGGAGGGGGAGATTGGCCACAGTGGTGTAGTGGTTATACCACTCTCACCAAGGTGATCCGGGTTCTATTCCCGAAGGGGTCGCTCCCGATATTCGCATGTATTAAACGCGGCAAACGTAGCGGTTTGCGGGCGGGTTTTCTCGGGGTACTTCCGTTGTTCTCTCCCTTGCTTTCCGCCGCTGCTCCATCCTCACATCTTCACTCTCGCTCACTGGGCTGCTCCACTGAGAAAAAATCGAACAAAATATTTTTCTGTATACTGGAAAATATATATTTAGTTGTTCTAACAAAATATATTGTTGAGCAAACAAAATTTGGAAAGGAACAAAATTACTAAACTGGCAAGTAAAGCTGTAAAGCTTGAAATATTTGTTTGCACACGTTTCCGGCGTCATCGGTTGTCACATTAGCTGAGATTACTAAGGCGTAGCACTCGGACGCAGGTGATCTAGGTTCGAAACTCGGTCGAACTTGTAAAACTATATTTAATCGGCCCAAACTGTTGAATGTACGTGTAGCCAAACAAATCTCTAGTTGCACCAAACAAATCTTACAGTTTGGGGCAATCAAATGAGAGCAACAAAATAATTTGGTTTCAGCAACTAAATATTTCATTGCCCCTATACAAACAAATAATTTGGTTGCACCAAACAAATCTTGTTTGATTCAACAGAACCTTTTTTCTGAGTGTGGCAACAAGGAAGGTAGCAGGTGCTGATTGACGGAAGGTGTTCGGAGATGGCGCTGGCCAATGACGCCATTTCGGTGGCGTGTGCACGACTGGAATAAGCGGCTGTTTCGCCTCTGTATGCTCGAGTTTTCTGTGGCGCGGCTGCGAGCTCCAGCGCACGCGCAGCCTCGATGGGCGTGGCCACCCCGTGCGTGCGCGTGTCAGGAGCGGCCGGCCAACCGAAACTGCGCAAACATGCCGAGCCGAGCGCGGCGCCAATCACGCGACGGCAAACATCGCATCGCAGACGAGGGTAGCAAATCCCACGGTGCGCTGTTCGACGCTGCCGCACGTCCACCGCTGGGGCGCCGCACAAACGTCCCCGCCACAAGTATTTCGTTTGTTTCGCTGTGTAAAGACTCCGCCAGCCCCCCTCTCTACTAGTCTTTCCAACTCTATTTACTAAGAGCATGTTTTCCAAACACTCTTGTCTCCTGTAGCATTCTATGTCATTTAATTCAATTTAATGCCTGCAATAATTTTTAAATTGTTACTTCTCTTTCGCAAGGGTTTTTACGTTTCTCTTGGCGATTTTTTCCCTTGCCCTTCATAGTTAAGACTAGCTCTAAGTACACTTAGGGAGGTATTCATGGCCCCGAAGTGCAGGCCATGGCTGCCCAATCCCTCTTTGCTGCGATGCATGTCTCCTTGCATGATTTTCCTAGTAGGCGTAAGGGGTTAGCCCTGAGAAGCAATAAAATCCCGCCCTACCTTCGGGCCTTAACTTCACATAACACTTAGAATAGATAGTTTAGAAAAAAAAATGACTCCGCCAGCAGTGCGTGCGCACGTGCACACTCACTTCGGAGTCATTTTTGTCACCGTAGTTCCAGGGAACCACGCATTGCTTTTTGAGTGAAATAACGTATGTATAGAGACCTAAAAAATTCTAGGGGTTCAATGACCTGTAGGCTAGACTCTACAGTTTTATGTACAAATATGCCGATATCAAATGCGCATTGGTTAATTTGCTGTCACAGTAGGAAGCAACAATTGGCCACCGTTCTCCAGGAGGTGTTAAACAAAGTATGAGCCAATGGTTAAAGTTACATAAACGCACGTATTTTGAATTTTAGCTTGTCCCAAAATAAATCCGCGAATTCTTCAGGTCTCTACGTATGTAGTTAGAGCCTCGAGTATTTCTGGGATTGAGTTGGCAGCAAGATAGGCTGGACAGCACTCTATACACTCCAGACATTATCGTTTGCTTATTGGTTGCTGTGATAAAGTGAGGCCTCTGTACAGGACTGTTAAACACTCACTCACACTGCCGCTTCCTAATTATTGCTGGCTCATAGTTAAACGGGGCGTGTTTGAAGAACTGTCGTCCAATGTCAATAGTAAAAGGAAAGGACAAGTATTTGGAGTTGACCTCGCCTCCGAATGAATTCGCGAAATACTTGTGGCTGTATATATAGTTTATTCGCGTTTGCTTCACACATTTGAATCAAACCTTTGAAAAATCACCCCATTTATGGCGTGTTGGGTTGTTTCCAAACTATGCCATGTATAACCAGCATTTTATACTTTTTTTTTCATAAAAGTACATTATTTTTGGTTAAATTGCAGTCTTATTAATAAGTGGTTTACAAATTATAGTATTTCATTAATAATAAATAACTATAAATAAAAACAATGTGAAAATATGTGTGGTGGTAACACCTAGTAAAAATTAGTTCTTATGTAAAATGTTATTACACTGAGTTCGCGCGAATGCGGTGCGTTGTCCTTTTGGTGTAATTTTTAGAGCTAAGCTTTGTTTGCACGAGGCAGAGGAATATCCCGGAAGTAGAACTTTAGCATGGCTTCAGGAATGTGTGAAGTAACCGTGAATGGGCTATATGACATTTCTTTCTAAAGTTTGTTCACGGTAAAAAAAAAATCAACTTTGAAAAATTTCACTGCTCCTGCCCGCATATATTTTAACGAGCACGCTGACAAGCACGCGCCCAGTTAAGTTGGTAACGCTGGAGCGAAAGAATATTCCGTGTCTTAACGTTGAATTAAAAGTGTAGATAAGCATGTGTGAATATTACAATTATTTCTTTTGCTTTTGGTTTCTTTTAATGCACATACGTGTAAGAATTAGCGAGTTTTTAAAATGTTTACTTGTCTATTAATTCCACAGTCTCATTTTACCTACTCATGAATAAAGTTACCAGGCCCATGACAACAGTTAATTTTAAGTATGGCGCGCTTGTAAGTAGATTTTAAACAGGGCTTTCGAAAGTTCCCAGTTTACAATAAACAGCTTGTAACCCTTTCATACTCAGTGTATACAGCTGTCTATGTGATGCACAGAAAGACTGTATTTGATCGGTTGTGTACACTGCGAAGTTCAGTGCCCAATCATCTTCCCTGGGGGTAAAGGCTGTTCACGATAAAGTGAGCACTTTTGAAATCAACCTTTAAAAAATGTCACTGCCCATGCCTGCATATACTTCAACGGGCGCACTGAGTGACATGCGCCCGGTAAAGTTAGTAACGATAGATGGAAAGTAGTCCCATGTCTTAACGTTGAATAAAAAGTGTTCAGTAACCATATTTGATGATTTAAATTATTAATTTCCTTTAGGGTTTTTTTAAATCCATTATTGTGTAAAAATGAGCAGATTTATAAAATGTTTACTTTTCTAATAATCTCACAGTTTTACTTGACCGACGCATGAATAAAGTGATGAGGCTCATGGCAATGTTAATTTTACATAAAGCGGAAGAATACACAACGTGCATACAAGTAGGGTAGATCTTGAGTAGGGCTTTCAAAAGTGCTCATTTTACCGTGAACAGCCTATAACTGATTCGTAAACCGTTATATGACAGATTATTATCACTGATCACCGAGCAAAGACAAAACCTACATGTTATTGATTCTGATAACGAAGCTTAAGTTATTGGCCTCTTAAGTACAGTATGTAATAAAAAAAAAATTATTGGCAAAATAGAAACTTCGAATTAATGTGGGCGCGAAAGATTTAATAAATTTAGATGTTCATGTTCAACTTCACAGCCCCTGCCATTTTATCACAAGCTGCTGCAGCGGTGAGAAACGACTGGAATACTTAAATACTGGTTCACATTACGCTCATGAATGTCAACTAAACACGCAAAGCACGCTTTCAATATGGGGCAGAGCCTTCTCTCGCGGCTCACTGTCAACATAAATTCCTTCGTTTTACGGAAAAGTGCTGGTGAAAATTTATCCAGAGGTGTCCGTAAACGCTCTGTAAAATTGTAACGTGGCGTACGCACGTTACCCTATTCGTCGTTTAATCTTGTTTGAACTGAACATGTTTAGGTGCCGAGTTATGAAGGTGCAAAAATTTTTCTGTCACTGAGTGTAATTTGGTTGGTGCACCATTCGTCGCCACCGTCGGCGCCACGAGCTGCATATTCGGCAGACAAAACTTGAGATAGATTTTGAGGCTGTTCCCTCGAGTTGGCTTCGTCCCCTTCGCTGCCGATGAACCATGCGCTGCGCGTTCCGGAAGGGGGGGGGGGGGGGGGTGCGTCACGCTGGAAGAGGAGGTTAATTTGTGTTTGTATACCGGGCTTGGCACTTGGAGGTCGCTCACTTCTGCGGGGTCGTCGTGGGTCTCTCAGCTCTTATTCCTGTTCGGCATAAGTATTTATAGGGTTCTAAGGCAACGCGCACCAAGGTATGCGGTATGGGTTTTCAAAAAAAATTATGATTGGAGGTAGACGTTTTTTCGGCTTTGGCCGTTTGTTTTTGATTTACCTAATTACCGTGTTTTTTCACGGAGTGCTGTAATTTGTAGTCTACCAGTAACTTTTAATATTTATGTTAGGTCTTATCAGACTAGTATCATAATTACTGTAAGAGTACCAAACGGCAGGCTGGTACGCTCCAGTACCTTGAGGCGCCTTTCCCCCTTAAACCTTTTCCTATGTTTTTTTTTTATTTAGTTTTGATAGCGGTGCGCATCAAGCCCGAATTCAAGGAGTTGCCATTTTTAATTGTAATTCGTTTAATGCCTTCCTTTTTTTGACTGCTACCGTCGTGTGCGTCGTGCCATTCATTTTTCATTGCCTTTGGTATATTTTCGAGCCTCCCAGGAGGGGATTTTATTTCCCATTTATATTTAGACTGCTTTGTCCCGATTTGTTTAAGTTTTTCCAGTATGTAAATACATAGTCATTGAATGTCGAGAATTTTTAATGTTGCATATCGGTATTTAATTAAGCATTAGTGTCTTTTATATGTGTCGGGCATCTCAGACAAGACAAAAAAAATATTGTATTGTACTGTAGTTACTACATTTCATGACTGTATTACTGTAAAAAAATTCAATTATTGTTTAGTAAATACTTTCATCATACTTGCCTTGTTTTTCTCACTCATTTTACCTTTACGTACCGTCACACTCCTTCATACTTGAGTCTGTGTAGGACATTGTGCTTAACACAATAGTTTCCTATTGGTTATAACATTACAGACACACTTATTTTCAAAAACGGACTTTCCGTGAATTTTACAAAACTTTCCCTGATTTCATGGTACCTATCCGTTAATTTCCTAGTTATTTTTCAGTACTTACGGTTTAAAATAAAAATTGATAATGAGAAGGTGTTTAATCTTCTGTATGCGAGTGTTCTACTGTGTATAAAAATTAATTGAAAAAGTTAAAATATTTTGTATTTGAACAAGATTTGGACCCGAGTCAAAAAAAAAATCAAGTCCACAATTCTAACTACTCACCTATAACTCTTATATGACGTATTTTGCATAACTTTGGTAATTCTACTGCAGTCACATAAGCAAATTTTTCAGTTTATTTTAAAGGTAGTTTATTTTAAGATTGCTAAATGTTTCAGACGCCTGACACTACTTTTAATGTTTGAAAGAATATGTCTTAGTGGCGTGGATTACATAACTGCCGTACAAACAATAATTTTCTGGTTACAATAATGGCGACGAAAGAGCTTCGTGTGGTCTCGGAATTTTTCGTCCCCGAAACCCGAAGCTATGGGAAATGCGGAGACTTTCCGAATTTTTGTATTTGCGGAGCTCAACTCCGCTTTTCGTCATTACGAATTGTGTTTCAGTATATTTACTGTACATTTCCGTAAATATACGGACAATTGTTGACAGCGTACTGCATACAGACAGCGATGCGACGAGGCTTCCGTCGTACAGGTGGTGGATAGTTTCCTGAGGCGCGTGCCACCATGCTTCGCGCGACTACCCACGTAGTCGGTGTTTGGGAAAGTGTTTGAGGGTGGTAAAAACGTCGTCCCATCATATCCGACACCTGTGCAGTAGGGTCCAAACCTGTGGGCCTGGCTCACCAAGGACTGTAGACTATTGGGTTATGCGATATGTATGGGAATGAGCATTACCTTGCTGCGTGATATGATTCGGTATGCTGCACATACTTTTTCACGTCCCATGCATGAGTGTGTTGTCCAGTCTCGCCCAGCGCGAAGGAGAAAATAAGGCCTTACGTGTGTACATGCAAATACAAACAAAATAATTTTGTACAGAGCTAATTTTTTTTTTGGCAAATAGTATAATGCCTTATAAATTGTGATAATATGTATGTATGTATATGTGAATATATATAACGCTTAGCAACCTTAAAATAAACTACCTTTAATATATATACATATATATCTATCCGAATACAGTATATGCACCTGCACAATAGAAAACTACTTCCCCCCCCTCCACCGGAAAGTCTAGATCCGCTCCTGGTTTTATCGCCTGTTGCAGTAACGTTTGCGCTGCGTAATTGTTACTATATGTGGTCTTGATTTTATTGCAAATGTATGACACCTTATGGGTTAAGTGATGTTCATGTCCAGCAGTGTATAACAGCAGCCTTAAGGATAATAGTTTTAATACCTCTTAGCCCTGAATTTATTCACGAACAAACTCCGATGTTGCCATTTTTTAGTATTTTCATGTAATTGAATTAATGTGGGCGCGAAAGATTTAATAAATGGTGATTTTCATGTTCAACATCACAGCCCCTGCCATTTTATCACAGGCTGCTGCAGCGTTGAGAAACGACTGGCATACTTAAAATTAGTTCGCTATTACTGGTTCACATTACGCTCATGAATGTCAACTAAACACGCAAAGCACGCTTTCAATATGTGGCAGAGCTATGTGCGAGAAGCATGCCGAGCATAGCGAACAACCTACTGCGTGTTGTTGATCCCAGTATTAATCATTCACAAACAAAATGCAAAAAAAAACTTCAGTCAATCAGATTTCTCACTAGGAATACGCCGATTCCTTGTTGGATACTGCCAACCATCATAAATGTCATTCGTGTACGACGTATCCTTAATCATGGATACAGGTACTGAACGGGTTAAATTTTTCGAACCTGCTTCCAGGACTTTAGTTGCGACGCCAACTTACCGGGTTAGGCCTGGATGACCACACCCTTTTAGAGTTAAGTAGTTTTAAGTTAAGTTTGGTTCACTGTAAACCACGCTGACAGTCTTCGGAGATGAAAGTAAAACGTGAGTGTGTCTGTGTACACGTGTAAGGTGTAAGATCTCCGTTCTACGTAACACTATTCACCGATTTATTGCTTAAGCTCAATTAATTCCTAATATTTGTATTTGTAACGAAAATAATTTCAAAACTTAATTTTTGATGGTGCATAGCTCCCTTAGTAATCACTTTAAGGAAAAACGGTACATATATTTTCGTCAAGAATGACCTGCTCTGTGTGTATATATATATATATATATATATACACACACACACACACACACACACACACAAAATGTATAAGGTATTATAATGATGGTCATTAAAATTTTCGCACCATGCAAAAATTATTTTGCATATGTGTATAGGCTGTTCACGGTAAAATGAGCACTTTTGAAAGCCCTGCTTAAGATCTACTTGCATGCCCGTTGTGTATTTTTCGCGTTATGTAGAATTAACATTGTCATGGGCTTCGTCACTTTATTTATACGTCGGTCAGATGAAATAGTGAAATTATTTGAAGAAAAAAAATTTACAGATCTGGTTATTTTTATACTTCGATGCATTTAAAAAACCGAAAGGGAAATCAATAATTTCAGTTATCAAAAATGTATTACGCAACACTTTTTATTCGACATTAAGATATGGAACTACTTTCGATCAATCGTTACCAACTTTACTGGGCGCATGCCACTCAGTGCGCCCTTTAAAATATATTACGTTAGCAGCAGTGACGCTTTTCATAGGTTGATTTCGAAAGTGCTCACTTTATTGTGAACAGCCTATATATGTATGTACATACATCAGTAGGCCTAATACGCACACACAAGCTCTTTTTCCTCCTTCGCGGTGGGCGAGACTGTAGACTACAACACTTTCATGCATGGGACGTTAAAAAGTGAACATTTTATCGCGTGGCGGTAATGAGCGGTGATGCCAAAAAAAAACGACCCGTTATTACCTTGCGCAGAGCTCGTAGTGTCGTCCCCGGCAGAGCGTAAATTCGCGTCACGTATGTCGGGCTCTCCACTCCAATTTTCCGGCCATTCTTCCACCATCCCGCTCCTGCCTCCGCGGCCCTCAACAGACTACGTCCCGCAGCCTCCTATCGCAATTAGTGCGGCGTGTGGGGGTGTGTGTGCGAGGGTGTGGGGATCTTGGGCGACGGTTTTTAATTATCATTCCCCTGGCCCTGTTCCCGACCATCAACACTCGTTGGACTGGCGGTAATTGTTTGAGGGAGCCACTCTTCTCTCTCTCTCTCTCTTTCTCTCTCTTTCTGTGAGAATGCGTGTGTGTTTTTTTTTTTTACCTGTTACGGCTTTTCTTTTTCTTCTAATTCTATGTACTGAATTATTTGATTTCTGATTCTTTGCGAATTTAAACTTCGAACTCTCCACTACACAGATATAAACCATTTAAGTATAATTATGTCGCTAGTAAGGATATGTGGTACGTATAAGCATGAACAGCATCACAGTCTAAATCCAAATCAGTGATCTCAATCAGTGAAATAACATCATGTCAGTTTATAAGCTACTGCCGACTGGCGAATCAAGAAAATTAACTGAGAACATATGACTGAGATTCCCGGCGTTCAGTGTAAATCAAAAATTAATCAGCGAAATTCAGCTACTATATGATTTAGTTATGTTGCGCTGATTATCAGTTGCTCAATTTTAACTGTATTCGCTGATTTGGCTCAATTCTTTTTTTTTTCTGTTTAAAGTGCGTCCGTCGTAAACGGTTAACATTTAGACCTGCTGCTTTGGGGTTTGACGCTGAATAATATTTAGTTATCTTTACAGGGGAGTATGTAAATGGCGATTTCTATATTCTTCTCTGTAGTGTAGTTTTATTTTCTGGAGTCGACATTGCAAAGAATTCCCTGGTTTATACACTCATGGCGATATAAATTTTTGCATCCTGAAAAAAAATTATTTATTAACCCTTGAAAATAGCATGTCTACATAGGTTCATCGATGTATCATGTCCAGGCGATTAAATTTATTTTCATGGTACATGCAAGCACGTTGCACGAAGGTGCTGTTGTTGCTCTATAAGTGGCGTGTATGAACATTCGTAAGAACAGAACACGTGATTGACATGTATGGAATAATACTTGCGATAATAGGAGGACTCAGAGGGTTGCGAGAAGCAGTGTGGAGCGCGAAGATATTCCTTTTATTTGCACCATGTGTAATTCACACTCAGATTGTGCTGTAAACAATAGACCCAGACACGCTGTACAGGTTCTGGACTATCCCGAGAAATTCACAGAAGGTAGGATCACTTGTCAGAATGGCACAGACAAAGGCAACAGCTTTATTTCCACTGCCCAGTGACACGTGCATATACTAAGAGACTTTACCTCTATTAGGAGCATTTCAAGATGCTGAGTACATGAAAATATACGACCTTGACGATTTGTATATACATTGTCTGCCAGCAATGCCTCAACATTGTCGCCTTCGTTTGCAGTGGTTGTCAACAGATGGCAACATTAAATTTCACGGACTGGCGGCGTATTGCCTTACGCGACGAATGTCGCTGAAAATGACTCAATTTTCGGTGGCACGCATTTCCTACCACTGGCGTAATGGTCCAGGGAGCCATCGCCCATGATCGTCGTTCGTCACTGGTAATGTGGCGAGGGTCATTGGTGCACACAGCAGAACAGATTTGGTTGCTGGTCTCAGTCCTTAGGTCTCACCAACACAAAGTTCAACCATAATTATTATTGTTGCGTTGTAATATTTGTTATGGCAGTAACATATTCTCAAAATTCCAACCCATACACCTACTATCTCCTGGCAAGTGTGTAAAGGAGTCAGTGGAATGCAGACGTTCGGGCGGCTCTTAAAATAGAGAGGTCTTGAAAGCCGATGAGGGTGAAGCGAGGTGAGTAAGGGGCATCACTGGAATACATGGGGTGGGGGAAACGGAGATCCCTGAGAAAACCCACTGACCAGCGGCATCGTCCGGCACGATTCCCACGTGCGAATAAAGAAGTTAGTCCATTAATTCTTTTTTGCAGTAATTATTAAGTTACATTTGCAACACTCGTCTTTACGACGATTGTGGAATAGCTGCCGAGTGCAATTTTCAAACAACTGCCAGCTCGAGTCCGTCTCAGCCTGACCTACGTAAGAGAGAGCCTCAGACATAGGCCGATACTAGGTCAGTTTTCATGGTCTACTTCCTTTTTATTGACACTTGCGGGTTGCCTGGCACAGAAGCGATGCCTGAGCTGTGTTCAAAACGCAAGCCACCTCCTGTACCTTCGTCCATTACCATACAGTTGAATATCTTCGCAATGAATTTCCTGCTAGGGTCCCATCGGTGTGATCGTTAAGGAGCCGACCAACCCGCCACTAGGTCGAAACTATACGACCCGCCCGTGAATTACGCCCACCACAGGAGGCAGATGGGCCTTTCGAAATAACCTACCTGGCATGGGGACTGCTCGGGAGTTTCCTATTTCTGCCAACTTCGACATTTCGAGGTTGTCGAGAGGTGCCTCATTGAGTGCATAGGAGTATGCTGAAGACATCTTGCGGCCCCATGTGCTACTTTCCTGACTAGTGCCTGGAGTCAGTGTCCTACAAGATAACGCTCGCCAGCACACAGCTTTGGATTCCCACTAGTATTTACGTCACATTTAAACACCTCAGTGTCGATCAAACGTTTGTGAGCAGTATAGATGTGATTTAGCACTCAATATTTTACATTTAATAAAGATATATATTCAATTACCTTATCAAGTAAATAATTTTTAGTAATAAATTTTGGAAAATTAAATTAAAATCTAAACTAAAAAAATTTTAGTGGTAAATTTAAAAATTTTATTTTGAACCTAAATTTGAAAATTAAAAGAAAATTGTAGCGGTGGAAAAAAAAAAAAAAAAAGCACGTTTACAACGTAGATTTTAAAATTAAAAAGAAAATCACTTAGGTAGACTACTACATTCGAACTTTTTTCAATTAATTCAAAAATTATGTTTACAGCCAAAAAAAATTTTTAAGAATCATTTGGGTGTTGAACTTAAAAAAATGTATTTGCAACCTAAATTTAAAATTAAAATTGGGATACGCCCTTTGATTTTAATTCAACGATTTATACGATGGCTCTAGAATTTCTTTTAATTTAAATTTTTTGTATTTTTTATATTTATTAATAAAATAATATAGTTTCTAAGTTACTTGAGGAAGGTTTTAATTATATGTAAAATAGCCCTGTGCTATATCATATATATACTACTTTTATAGGACCAAATGAGATGCCAGCTTTCTTCATGTCACAAGTGTAAGTGATTTGGAACGATTGTAGGAAAATATACCTCGGATATAACGTATGGTGTTTGATTCCATGTCTCGTTGTATAGATGTATGCATTCGGGCAAGAGGCGGTCTGAAGTATTGTACTTGGACGAGACGTTGTCATGACACAATGGTATGGTAATATATTTTCATTTAGCTGATCCGTACAGCATAGCTGCTTATTCCGCGAACTCCAGCCGCACACTCAGCAAAATGGCGTCACTGTACAGTATCACGTCAGAACGCCATTCATCAATCAGTGCTTGCTTGCCGGCAGCACGGCCAACATGCAAGGAACCTTTCGCACCCGGCAGTATAGTCGATTCACGGTTACTTCTAACTTTTTTGAAGTCCTACTTCCAAGATATTGCTCCGCCTCATACAGAAAAAGCTTAACCATGTCTAGAAAACTACACCAAAGGGACAACGCATCGCATTCGTGCGCACTCACTTTAACAATATTTAGCTTATAAACACATTTTTATCACAACATTGTAACTTGCTAGGATGTTTTAAAAAAACACGAGTACGAACATGAGGCTTCGTTCAGAAACACGCCCTGTCAATGACACGTTGCCACATCACTACCAGTCGTAAGGCAATGGGTATAATCGCCCGTCATATTGAGTTGGATTGGGACAAGCGCGTAATTCTAGATTCTCCTTTGCACACCACGTCTGCCAACCTGCTGGATTTGTAAGCGTCGCGCCATCGCATCACATCTAAATAACATATAATAGGTATTTAAACAAAATAATCTCGTTTCAGTTGTAAATTACAATTTGAAACATCATTATTGTTGCTGAAATTAGAAATAACAAGATTTATACTTTTCCTACCACACAGGTGGTACGAACTTCCCGTGGGAGAGAAAAGAGATAGAACGAGAGAGAGAGAGAGCGACACGATCCGCTTCGCTTAAACTTTTCTTCCGGACGGAAAAAAAAACACTGTCTCACTATAATCCATTCCCGATTAGAAGCGACTTATGAAAATCAACCTTTGAAAAAACATTCTGGGCATAACATGTCACCTGTTTTTTCAATAACATGTATTCCACAAATATATAACACTGTGGTTAACTTTAGAGTACTGTATTATTGAATAAATGAACCTTTACCTTAATATCTTCTATGCCTTGTAATATTTATTTCTTTTTTAAATATGGATTAACAGCAGCAAGAGCAGCGACGTGTTGGCAACGACCGGTAAACTATAGTTCTCAATTAATATATTATTTTAACCTGGTTTTTTAGTATACTATTTGTAAATTAAATGGTGCCTATAGAAATATTTAAATATTTAAGAAGCCCCGATGGCAACATATCTCATTTTTACAGTTTAAAATAACAGCGGAAAATATCGTGAGTAGTCCGTAATGGTACAGTGTTGTTTATCGAGCGAGAAAGCATCTGAAAAACTGTCTGCAGGTCGAGGCTTGTCTCTTACTCTCTCTTCGTCTCTTTCAAACTCCGGAAATTTCACTTCGCTAGTAAGCAAGGGAATTATACGTATTTTCAATTGTAGCATATTTCATACTTATTACAGTAAAAAAATTTGATTTTTGTATTTATAATTTACAACTGAAAAGAGATTTTAATGTTTGAATACGTATTTTAATATATTTAGATATGATGGCGGGGTAGTTACCCAGTGAAGTTGGCAGACGTGGCGAGCCATGACATGACGTATTGCTTTTTGTCAAACGAAACGTAAATTATTCTTACTCCGAAAAATACTTCAAATTAATACATTACGTTTGTAGACGTATTTTTAAACCTACCTAGGCAAGTTACGATGTTGTGATAGATCTGTGTTTCCACGACAGTCATAAATATATTGTGACGTAAGTTTCGTTAATGATTATGTCTGTGAAATGGCGTGCCTTTGTGCATCGTGGTCGATACGCTGGTCCTGTGTGTGCGTGATTTCAAATATTTGATTAGGATTATTTATATGTTTTAAATGTGAACTGTTTTTATGACGAAGTTATTTATTTTCATCTCCGTCTGCTTATTTATCACCACATTGTACATTTGCCCTAAGGGGTTTGAAACACAGTCGTGTAACGTAATTTGCCACAATCCCAGAAGAAAAATACTAAGCCCAGCCCGACAAATTTCAATAAACCTGATAAACAGTAAGTAGTAATACATAGAAAACTGAGCGAAATAAAAATTATCGTAGGCTTATTTGTGTGCATGCTCACCGCTATCTTCTAAAGTTTGTATGACAAAAATGAGCAACACGAGTTGCGTACTTGAATTTAATGTGCCTTTTTCACTGGTTGTTCCTTTGTTTTAATATTTATTCCAACTGAGGCCGTCCTTTTAGAGAAATAACCCAACACATATCAATATCAAAATGATAATTACAGTTAGTTCAGCCCTTTACCTCGCAGTTGTAACAATGTTAAACACAGTCGCGGCAAAATCCTAACGTGCATTACATGTATTGAGCTACGTCGTGGAAAACAAATATGTTAACTTGAAATAACCGTAAGAACTGTCTTCAATTCAGGCATTTTTAAAACGTCATAAAGCTGACCTAAATAATGTTAGAGGCCTAAACTGTGAATACTCATAGGGAATGGTTTTTGGAATATGACAGAATTCTTTGACATTTCGATGTTTATTTTTAGGTGTAGCGAAAGTATACGAACATATGTACACACACGATGGCATATAAACATTGATTTTGACAGATGCTACATGGCAGTCATATGGAATTGTTTGTTTACATTTAGCGGAAGGATACGAAATGGGCTTGCAAGTAGATATTTAGCAGGGTTCCGAGAAAGTTGCTTCCAATGGGGAATGGACTATAGAGCGAGCCTACGCACGGTAATTTCCGCTGATATTTTTTTACTACAGCAATAAAATGTGTTTCCGTCAGTGCTACCTAACAATACAAATATATCATTTGGCAACTATTAATTTACAAATAGTATACTTATAAACAAGGTTAAAAAATATTGTGACTGTGAACTATTTCTTATCGGTCGTGGCCAACACGTCGCTGCTCTCGCTGTTATTAATTAGTATTTAATACGAAATAAATATTACAAGTTATTGAATATACTAAGTAGATTATTAATCTATTCAAGAACACGGTTATTTAACGTTAATCACAGGGTTATATAATTTTGGAATACAAGTGATTGAAAACAACAGGTTGGTATGTTACGTCTAGGGTGATTTTTCAAAGATTTGATTCCAAAAGGCCGAAGACAGCGGAATGGACTATAAGAACAATTTCTTACTTGGCATTACCAGAACTGCTATTTTCTCTCTGTTTTTATTCATATTTGTTATAAATGAAGTATTGTAATTTATATATCTGCTATACAGTATACGTGAAAGTTCAATTTAACCGAAAATAAGGCACGTTTGTGTTAACACAAGTATAAAACGCTTGTAATACACGAGATAGGAAACAAGCAAATACGTCATTCATGGGGTGATTTTTCAAATGTTTCATTCAAAAAGTGTGAAGAAACCGGGAATAGACTATAGACAGTCAGACACAAGGCCTACTTGCAGAGCCTCGCGCAGCCAATCAGAAAATGGGTGCACTTACATAAAGTGAACCGCCACGCCATTTCGCCTCTGTGTAGTTATCTACTGTGTGATCTCGCTGGGTGGCGTTCCAAAACGTTACTCTGCGAGTAAACGTTTCTCTTTGGCTGTCCCAAAACACCTTGAGTAACTGTTTTAGTTAATCTAGGCAGTATCCCAAAAGTGCAGAGTAATTACTCCGAGCATCTTGCCAGGGTAAAACTTTTACATGCACTATTTCAGCAAACAACGAAGGGTAAACTGAAAATAGCGGCGGGAAGTTTAGTAGAATTAAACAAACTGAAAGAAAATGTGGATTTTCTGGTTGCACACACACACGTAGGGAAATTATAAATGACGAGTTATAAAATTCGTATATTTTATTTAAAAGTTTAATTGTACAAAGGTTGCATTTTTAGACGTAATATTTATGATTAATTTATGGTGACTAAAACAGTTAAAAGAAATAAATTGGGGGAACTGATAAAAATATTTTGGAATTCGCGTTGGTTGATTAATCGGCATATATTTGTAAACACAGCATGTTATTTACATCATACTCGTTCCAAAACCACATTTACTCTAACTTTCGTCAGTTTTAGCTCTCTGTTACTTTACTCTGCTCTCGGAGTAACGTTTTGGAACGCCCGTCGCCCTGCAGGTCGGGATCGCTCTGGAAAGAGTTCGTCTCTTCGAGGGAAAATGACGGCAGGTACGTTGGCAGCGCTGGGTCGCCCGGGGTAACCGCCTTGGAGCCGGTGCGGTGGTACGGAACGCGCAGGAAGGAAGCTAGCAGGAGGGGACGGCGGTTATATTGCACCCGTGCAGCGCAGCGCTCCTATACGATATGATACGATACGTTGGCGCGATACTCGTCCCACATGTCCTGTCGGTCGGGAATTGGTGTAAGGGCAGTGTAGCGCGGCCTGCCGCCTTCAGCTCTCTCTCTCTCTCTCTCTCTCTCTCTCTCTCTCTCTCTCTCTCTCTCTCTCTCTCTCTCTCTCTCTCTCTCTCTCTCTCTCTCTCTCTCTCTCTTTCTCTCTCACTCTCTCTCTCTCTCTCTTTCTCTCTCACTCTGGTGGGTTAATAATTATGCAGTTAGCACTGATTTGGCATACGGAAACACGTCTTATGTATTTACAGTTTCCAATTAATGTTGCAATTCTTCATTTCAGCCCATGGGAACAGGGGACAAGCCTGTTGCGTTTACTTTTGTTCCTAACCTAACCTCGTATATCGCAACCATATTTAAGCACATCATACTTCAATGCCGACATTTTCTATCAGAGCTTATTTTTGTGAACACATATAATCGTAATTAGTTGCACATACACGCATTTTCAATATTTTTTATTCTTACATTACTGTAAATAAGCGTTTCACGCCAACAACCTGTTCTGATTGGTCGCCGGCTCACAAGTTTCACTTAAGATACTGTATCACCCCTAATACAGAAATTGTTCGTTTTAGTGTCATACACTGAGAGAAAATCGAACAAAATATTTGTTTGTATTGGGCCAAAAATATATTTTGTTGCCCTAAAAAAATATATTGTTGAGCAAACAAAATTTGAAAAGCAACAAAATTACTTTTATTCGTCTAAAAAAATTAATGTTTGAATAAACAGAATCTCCGTGTTGAGCCAAAAGAATAGACTGTCAACTAAATATTTTGTTGAATCAAACTATTATGTGTATATATATATATATATATATATATATATATATATATATATATATATATATATATATATATATATATATATATATATATATATATATGTGTGTGTGTGTGTGTGTGTGTGTGTGTGTGTGTGTGTGTGTGTGTGTGTGTGTGTGTGTGTGCGCGCGCCCACTCTTTTTATTGCATTCGTTCGAAAACACAGTTCGAGAGTTTGTTTGTATTTTTTGTGACAATTCTGATAGTAATAGTGTTGGTTGGTGCATCTATTCGTGCTTAATAATCGCATAAACACATTTATAAAACAATTCAACGGAAAGTTAAAAGTAACGCTGTAAAACTTGAAATATTTGTTTGACAAGTTGCCCAGTATTTGTAGTATATCTAATTAAAAGCATTCAGTTGTCGCATTAGCTGAGGTTACTAAGTGTACCGCACAGACGCAGGTTATCTAGGTTTGAAACTCGGTCGAACTTGCGAGCTTTTTTTTATCAGCCCAAACTGTTTAATGTACTTGGAGCCAAACGAATCTTTACTTGTATCAACTAAATCTTACAGTTTGGGGCAACCAAATGAAAACAACAAAATAATTTGTTTTCAAAAACAAAATATTTCATCGTCCCTATACAAACAAATAATTTGGTTGCTTCAAACAAATCTTGTTTGGTTCAACAAAACCTTTTTCTCGGCGTAAGAGAAAATTCAGTGTCATTACTGAAAATGCTTCATTATAAAAGCATTGGTTCAGTGCGAATTTTCGTACCTGATTGTTAGGGTCTAATAGCTGTTACCTGGTTGTGATTAAAAGGTGAGAATGAATCAATATATAAAATTTTGTATTATGTTAGTAGTTTCATAAATAAGCATTAATAGTTCATATATTATGTCCTTAATGATGGGTAAGGTAATTATATAAGCTTCTACTGTCGCATTTTCAATCAATCATCCAAAATTTGAATTAGGAATAAATAAATAAGACATTCAATATGGCGGATGACACGGGATCTGAAGATATAACTATTTCTTTAACGCTTCAAGAAATCCCATCAACGCTTACGACCTGCAAAGTTCGATCGGAAACCAATACATAAGATAACACACTTTCAGTTCTTCTGCACACGAAGTAATGCATAATTTAACGCTTAATTTTGCTATTGTAAACCAGCTTAACCTTTCCGCGCCAGTTCCCTCCCCCACGATTTGTTCTTGGAGGCAATATAGTTTATAATTTCTCACGAAAACGCAGATCTTGAGAGCGCTTGGTACATAAATTAACACCAAGTACGTTAATCGTAGTCCACAAGTTTCTGAAAGTCAACATTGAAGAATGAAGAACTGGCAATCCTAGATGGTTTCTGACGACTTTGTGATTTTTTTTTTTTCTTTTCAAAATTGTGCATTTATTTCCCATAGTAACTTGCGTCGCAAAGACATATAGAAATTAAATATCAAGGCTGAAATACATCACCCTGGAAAAATATTCGCTAAAAAAGTTAAAAATAATAAGTATATATTATTTAGGATTGTTCTTTCGTTTTTGTGTGCTGGTATCCATAAACTTGTGGAATACAATATTAACGCGTACGCCTTTAATTTTTGTACCACGGGGCTCGTGTATACGTAAAAGGCGCTATTTTAGAGCGGGTTCATAATGGCTGCCATTTTGAGATATGTAAACTAAATTGAATAAGCGGGGTAGAATTCAGATTCCGAAAATGATTGACAAAATAGCTAGGTATAAAAAAAAAATTAAATGTTTGTGGTGTACACACACACACACACACACACTTAATACACAAAAGAGCTAATCATGAAACTGTAATACTAGAAACATTTTTTTTTTGTAAACTGTAGATCGTGAAAGGCCACAAAAAGCTGTTGTCTGCTATTGTTTTTGTAAAACATTCTTTATGACTTTATTGTTAATTTGTACGATTTTCATAAGTAAAGCGGCTCATTGAAAATAATTTGATGCAATTTATTTTTCAACGCCTTTATTGCAGTGGTACATATAGCATACTTCGTATAGATGATTATCATGATTTGATATCTGTCAGTTACACTCTAAATCTTAATCAGTGTTTTACTTTTAGAACCCCAGTTAATAGCATCTGACTTATTCAACATTCACTTTAATCAATTTAACTTACGAATTGGTGGAAAAATTATAATTTTCTTTCTCTTATTGATTCAGTGACATTTTCCACTAATTCATCAACCATCTCACTCTTGTTTTTTAGTAATTTGTTTTTGACTGATGGCTTTCGACTGATGTGCATCAAATTAAATAACAACGCATAAACGAATAATACTCATAATATATATGTATATTTCTTAATGTTAGATTAGTTTTTTTTTTTTTTAATAATAGTTCTACCATCCTACAAGGCCACACGAACATTCAGACTTTCATTTTGCTTTCACGTAATCATCATAGCGGTCGTTTTCAAGGTCTAAACTGCATTAAATGTGGTGAATTAAGTGCCTTTATACGTATTGTTTGTTTTAACAATCCTAATGTTACCAATTAGACTAAAAACGGAAAGGAAGGACATACTGACATACTATTTAAAGTTAAATATTTTCGATACTAATACATATAATACATATATGTTTTCCTCATTTTAGTCAACGTTGGCATGATAGCTCGAATGGTACGCTAACGGTTCATAGGCGGTATTCTGTGAGTTCAAATCATTGAAATAGGTTTTTTTTTTTTTTTTAATTTATTTTAATGGCGTTAAATTGAACAATATAAACAGTTACTATCGGAAACATGTTTATTTCTCGTAATGAGTTGTCTGAATTCAATCTAAGAAACCATATTTAATTCGCCGCACATCTAGGCTATATCACTTATTCGATCACTGAAATTGTTTCATTGAAACAATAACCGGTGGCCACCGATTTTAAGTGGAGCCATTTTCACTATTCGAGATTGGATTTCACTGAGAATCATCGGAATCCATGTTGGTTTTCACTGATCGATGAACCAGTGGAAAAATACGCCCGTCACTAGGTAATCCAAGGGTGTTATGTTTTGACCACGACATGATTCTCGTGTTAAAAAGTGATACACCAAGTTTTACTTAAGTGAGATAAAGAATTATTCTATTAATAACGTGTCCCTTTTGTGTATCAAACTTCTTGCACCATTAGCACGTATAAAGTCAACCTCAGGGTTTAATTTTTTGTCATCGCTCTTTTATGTCAAGTCAAGAAATATTAACTGTTTGTTAAAAAATGTAAAAAAACTTTGTAAAGCCAGTTTTATAAGGATATGTGTTAAACGTTTCATTATAGTTTTTTTTCGGGATAATGTTCCTGCGAGGCGAGTTTCTCACAGTTTAAACTTGACCCTTTCATTTGCAGACCAACGGTATGCAGTTCGCGCATACTCGAAGATTCAACGACTCTTCGTGATGTCGAACAGTAAGGTTTGAGTAGTAACGCAGTTAAAGGGTGTTTGCTTGCATACCAATGCAGTGTATGTGTATTTTAGGAATACGTGAAAATAGTTTTTTAAAGGAGTTCGCTTGAGCTGTTATTGGCACGAACTAGCAAGTACACTATCAATTTGTGAGGTTTAACTATTGTGTTGCACAGACACCGCGAGTGAGTCACCGCGGTTTGGCCATTTTATGAGTGTGGGCAGAGTTCGATGCCGGAGAATAAGGAGGCTTAGTGTTAAGGAGCTGTTCACATGGAGGTGGGCATTTTGGAATCACCTTGATAGGCTGTTCACGGTAAAATGAGAAGTTTTGGAAAGCCTTGGTAAGATCTACTGTGATGCACGGTTGTACTCTCCACCTTACGTAAAATAGAACTTTTGAAAGCCTTGCGTAAGATCTACTTGTATGCACGGTGTGTACTCTTCCACCTTACGTAAAATTAACATTGCCACGGGCCTCGTCACTTTATTCAAAATTACATAGTCAACACTGATGAACGTGTTTGTTGTCAAAATTCAAGCACTTTTGTATGAATAACAATACTTTCACCAATTTGAAAGTAATATCACTGCATTCCAAACTGGTTAGAGGAAGTACACGAACATCTCAAAGCACTTGTTTACTAAACACTGTTGTAACCTCAAATCCAATCCACGCTGTTTTTGGCTAGTCGTATTGGCAGCAAAGCAGTTCAATGTTGGGACACGGAGATTGGTCGTGCGCAGCCAGCGAGATCGGACTACCTCATCTTTAGTGTATGGTTTCAATCGCTAGGTAGCCGGCAATTCAAGAGAAGTCATCTGTCATTTCCCAGGGAGTGACCAGTGTCGAATGATGAGTGAGTCATAAACGTACACACGTTTCAAGTCTCGCTTTCAAGCAAATGAAGTAGTACATTTTTCGTCCTCTGCTGCGCAGGAAACTGGAACCCATGTAAAAAAAAATAGGAGTAGCTGGTTCAGCGACCCATTACAGTCTCCATGTTCGATGCATCGATATTGGCGTGTACGCTGTCGTCACATTTGTCCAGTGGGTAGCTGTTATTTTTATCGGTGACCAGGCGTAAGGCGGGAATGTGTTTGTGTACGACCCACTTGTGTGCCGCGAGGGGAACTCGCATAAGCTGTTTATATTCCACCGAGCGGTGTGTGCTGATCGCTCCCCCCCCCCCCCCCCCACACACACACAAGGAAAGAAAGGCGTGGAACTTGCACGGGGAATTCTTGGAAGGCGAGGCCATGACAACCGACTGTAGAGGCGCCAGCATGCAAAACGACACGTTATAAAACAGACAGTGCTGGCCCGAGCCGTTACAATGGAATAGCCGGTTATACCGCGAACTCCAGCCGCACACGCCAGCAAAATGGCGTCATCTGCCAGTAGAATGTTGGAACGCCGTTCGCACCAACCGGCTGCGCTACGGGAGGTCAGCATGTTCACGATAAAGTGAGCACTTTTTAAATCAACCTCAGTAAAAAGTCACTGCTCGTACATGCATATATTTTATCGAGCGCACTGAGTGAGTGCGCCCAGTAAGGTTGGTAACGATGGATGGAAAGTAGTTCCATGCCATAACGTCTAATAAAAAATGTTAAGTAACCATTTGTGATAACTTAAATTATTTCCTTCGATTTATTTTATTTTTTAATGCAGCGAAGTGTAAAAATGAGCAGATTTGTAAATTATTTACTTTTATAATAATTTCGCAGTTTCACTTGACCGACGCATGAATAAAGTGGTGAGGCTCATGTCAATGTTGATTTTACGTAAGGTGGAAGAATACACAACGTGCATACAAGTAGATCTTACGCAAGGCTTTCAAAAGTTCTCATTTTACCGTGAACAGCCTATAACGAGCTTGCTTGTCAGTAAGCTTGTTTACGGTAAGCATTGTTTTCATATTTGAGGACGTCAAAACTAGTAAACACACGTGCGATAGACTGTCTTCAATAAGACATTCTAGAAATAAGTTACTGATATGTATTCTATTTTCGTTTAGATACATCCGAAAAGTCTCGCTCCTATCCCATCTAAACGTCAATTCACCGAAAGTATCAAGGTTACAAAATATGCAAAGAGCCTGTTTTCTGCAGAAATTTGACAATATTGAAATCTTGAGGAATATAATTGATTGCGTGTGTTTATTCCTGTCAGTTCAGTTAGTCGCATCACTCATGCGATTGTATAGCTGTTTGCAAATATTGTATTTCTATTAATTTTACACTTTTGTAATAATACGTTGAATCGTGGATACAGTATTGGCAAATAAGATAATGGATGGTTTGTTCTCTGAAACATCTCAGGAAAGAATTGATCAGTTCCTATAAAATTTGGCAAACTAAGGTATATTATGTCAAGTGGTATGTTTTAAGAATTGCAGACACTTATTTTCAAAGTGGCGGCATTATAACCATTTTAGCTTAGAATGCGATATCGTCAAAACTATGTAATCAATTCCATCATAACTTTGTATGCTGGCAGTAAACATTACTGTTGGCAGTAAACATTACAACTATCAATTGTATCTACATGGATCATCTTTTGTCGGCTATTTTGAAAAATAGTGCTACGCGAATGAAATGAAGTTTTTATGTCATGTCTCGAGAAAGAATTGACCAATTCCTATCAAATTTGGCAAACAAACAGTATTGAAGCAGATGATGTCACGTGGTATGTTGTAAGCATGCCAGACACTTTATTTTCAAAATAGCTGCCACATAGCAATTTTTAGCTTAGAATGCTATATCGCAGAAACCATGTAATCAATTCCAAATAAACTTTGTATGCTGGCAATAGATATTACAGCTATCAACTTTATGTACGTAGAGTATATTTTGTCCGCCATTTAATAAGATAGTGCCATGCGAGTAAATAACGTTTTTTTGTCATATTTTGGGAAATAACTGACCGATTGCTTCCAAATTTGGCAAACAAATGTTACTGCAACAGGGGGTGTAAACTGGTATATTTTATGTAGGTCAGGCACTTATTTTGAATAAATATACAAATATTTTAGCTCAGCATATTTTACTAACCAAACAAATTCCAACTTAACTTTGTACGCTGGCAGTAACTATTACAACCATGAAATTTCTCTATGCAGTAATTGCCTCATTTCTCTGTAATTTTGTAAGACAGCTCTATCAATAAAAAATTATGAATTTATCTCGTATCTTGGGAAACAATTAACCCATTCTTACCAAATTTGACGAAAATGTACTGTGTTAGGCCATAATACAAAATTATTTTTTTTTGTAAGTAGGAAAGACATATTTTCAGAATGGTGTCTATAAAATTAATTTTGTTTCGTGAATGATATCTACGAAACGATATAATCTATTATACTTAACTATGCATATTGGCAGTATACAATCATCGAAATTGCTACTACGTAACTTTTTGTACTCAATTTATGAAGATCGCCACATGGTAATTATAGAGGTTTTATGCCATGTCTCGAGGACCAATCAACCGATTCTCACTAAATGTTACACTGTAACATTTCAATTAAATTTGAACCAAATTGTAAACTTTAATTATTTAAATTGGTTAGACAACGATGTTCAAAATGGTTGATTCATAAATCATTTAGGTAAGTTCGACATATATATTAAACTATTTAACCAAATTCAACTAAAATTTGTATGTAGACATTTTACATTAGAAGCATCGAAAATATAGCCTTTTTTTGTGGCAATTTGGTACGATAGCATTAAACAAGAAAATAAAGTTTTTTGTGTCGTATCTCAGGGACCAAATACCCGATTGCCATCAAATTCTTCACACAAGTAGCGCTACGGTAGGTCGTGTAAACTTGCGTGTTTTATGAGGTTCAGTTAGTTATTTTCAAAATAAAGACCCTGTTAATATTTTAGCTTTGTAAACCCAATCATTCGAAATATTGAACTTATTAAATCCGAAGTTGATGCTCCGAATCCGATCTCCGTAATGCAGTGGATTGCACGTTAGCTTATAGTACGAAGTTTTCTGGGTTCAAGTCCCGGGTAAGGATCGTGTGTATTTGAAATTGTCTGACTTCTGTTGCATAAGTTTCTGGTTTCATTTCTAAAGTTGTTGCTTTCAAAATGAAGCCAAGTCCTCCCAACCAACTCAGCTTTTAAGAAATTATTGAGAAATTAATTGCACCCATGTTGAGGAAAGTAGGCTCATTAGTTGTATCAGTAACTTCTAGTTATTGTTACTACATGGAGAGGTAAAAATTTGTAGACACGGCTTTTCTGTACATATCGCAAATGTCATAACAATCGTATTTTGACATCAAAATAATTCTCTTTGGTCTTGTATGTCTCTCGTACGCTCTGTATGCTAAGTGCATAATCTTCGTCGCATTGTATTGTAAAGGGTTTGTTAACGTCCCCTGGTGTTATGCCGAAGGCTTATCAGGGGACGGCTTACAAACTAATTTATGACCGAACTGAAACTAACACCCATGCCTTACCTAGGATTCGAATCCAGAACCTCCTGCGCCCCAGACCGATGGCGCACCAAACGACTGCGCCACGGGAGGTCGACTTTCATCGCACACCACGTTCATATGGCTTTTTTTCTTCTTCCCACTTAAAAAAGGTCTAAAAATGTAATTTTCATTTCATCCTTTAAATAGACAGCATCGCCATCTGAGACGGTGTGCGTCGCCAACAGATCGCCGCACAATTGTGAAACAGTAAGTATAGCTCGTCGCCGCCCATCGCGTCGGTACGCATCGTATCGCAGCGCGTCGCTGTATTGTGGAACCAGCTTAATGGGGAAGTATCCACGCCATCTCCAACTTACGTATTTTCCTCCATAAGTTAATATTCGGAGTCAGTTAAAAACAAATCTAGTCAGTGCATAAGGGACGTCTTAACAGTTATTTGGAAACCCAACTTATTTTCCCTACATGATTAGTTTCATATCTGTAACCGTTATCAAATATTACGTAAGTATTTAATAATGTCGAACCCACATGGGAAAATACAGGTATAACTTAACCGTACACATAAAAATAAAATCGTTAAGACGTCCTCTATGTCACGTCTAGCTTTATACCTGGTAATAAATTTTCATTTCGAATATTTGTATGAAAAATCGAAGATGGAACGGCTACTGCTCCCTTACGTAATCTCTAGCAAGGTATCATTAGGGGCACCTGTTTCTCACGAAAAGATTTCAAGACAAGTTGTACTCGAAAACACTTTAGTTCAGAACCACCTTCGTGATTGGAGCATTTGAAGTGTTACGTCTCTTATCTTTCTGCCCACCAATCACTGTCGGTCAGTATCGAAGAAACATAATCCTGATTGGTTAACCCATGTAACAGACTGTTTTCACACAAAGACAGGCGGCCAATAGCCAAAGGAAAAATACAAGCGATCACGTTGGATATTGAAGTCTAGCTAGAGCGTAAATAGCTTCGCGAAAAACCGGTGGCCCGAGGTACCATGAATCACGCTGTATAAACCCTGTGTCAGCGCTGCCAGGCCTCGTCTGCGCGCGCTAGCTTCGTGGCAGACTCTTGGCACGGTATCAGCGGCCTGCGACCTTGGAGCCGCCCAGTCGGGGCATAGGCCTTGCAGTGCCCCGCGTCACCGGCGTTTGCCCCCCCCCCCCCCTTTTTTTTCACCGGACACTTCCACGGGGGTGGGCCGACGTCGTTCCCTTCGCTTCATCCGCAGACACAACAACGCGTGTGATTTTGCTCTTGCTCTCAAGGCAATCACTAGGAGACGACGGCCTACCGCGGAGAGAGTTCACTGGTCCTCGGATTTCAACGTACTGTACACGGTGGCACACATTTCTATTTGGGCCACGGTAGCTCAGCGGTTAGCCTGCTCGACTCACATCAAGGCGATCCGGGTTCAATCCCCAGCCGGGTCTCTCCTGATTTTCGCATGTGGGTATCGTGCCGGACGATGACATTGGTCGGCGGGTTTCCCTGGGGATTTCCCGTTTCCCCCACCCCTTCATTCCAGCGCTGCTCCATACCTCAATCACCCTCATCGCCTCTCAAGACCTCGATGTTAAGAGCCGTTCAAATCTCTTCACTATTCCCTTATTGACTATACATGTCGTTGGGTTGAGTTGAGTTGAGAGATTTGGCAGCTCTTAAGGGTCCTATGTACCTGCGCGTTCAAGGTCAAGAAGCGAGGAAGCGATACGGGCGACACTAACACGCACGCCTAGCGCCTCATCGCTCCTACGCGCAAAGCGTGCAGTGTTTCCGTCCTAACGCTTTGTTGTCTAAACTAGATTTGTAACTGTGGAGTTTTATTACACGCGATGAAAGTACGCAGATCAAGCTACCTGCGTATAGTTGTACTTTTCTCTTGCCGCTTAAAGAAACTTCATAGACAAGCTTTAAAAATGCGATTTTTTACTACTTTCAAGATTTTTTTCCTCCATTAATACACTTAATATGATAAAAGTAAAAGATAGCGATATAGACAATAGTTTCTTATCCTTCCTGGAAAATGTCGTATTTCCAGAACATTTATTTACCGGGACACGCGTTTAGGCGCAAACAACGATTTCACAGGAAACGTTTCAGTATATAGGACCCTTAACGTGTTCTTGAGAGGCGATGAATGTGAAATGAGGCGAGAATGTAGCAGCGCAGGATTGCAAGAGCGGTGGAAACGGGAGATCCTCGAAAAAATCTGCCAACCAGTGGTATCGTCCGTAACCTATTCCCAATAGCAAAATTCCGGAGAGACCCAGCGGGGATTGAACACGGTTCGCCTTGATGGTAGGCGAACAGTCTAACCGCTCAGCCACCGCGGCTCCTCTTATCGTTGGGCTACGCCGCCAAGCAGCCGTTTGTTTCTGTGGCCCTATTTTGTAACTTTTTACTGTCGTTAAATAAAGACATTTACCGCTTAACTATATTTACGAGGCGAAATGGTAATCTGTAACTCAGTATGTCGCCATGATGGTCTTTCCAGTTCCTCATGACTGTCTTTACATAAAGACAGACCAACAACTAACAAGGTGTCTTTATGAACGAAAGCTGAAAGGAAATGGCCAGCGTATTGAGGTTAATTTTAGCAAACTCGTTCCATAGAAAAAAAATTTCAAAATGTCTAAAAAAATAAAAAAATAAAAATTATATTCTGTTGTATTTCTGCACAAATAAACGGTGTCTGGAATATATTCAAGGAGTTATATTTTATAATTCGGTAGTGATACTCTCGCATTAACCCAACTACGAAATGACGTATTCGGCCAGAATTAACTAGTACCATCTGAAATCTTGTATCTTTAGAAAGAAGTATATTTATTTTAGAAGTATTATTGAAAAATGTTTTCGGATATAAATTTCATTTATAGTTGAAAATTCATTACAGTAATAAAATGTGGGACATAAGACACACTGTAATAACGGAAAGAATATCATTCAACAATGAGATCGTTGATTTCAGAAAACAGCTCGCTGTGTTGCCATACGTACATCTTTGCACAGAGATATCAATGGCTCGCTTACAGAATACTACATGAAGACGCTTAAGAGTAACCATCATTATGGTCCTCTTTATTATAAAGACAATCACGTTGACTGTCTTCAAGCAAGCTCAAGTTAGAGAAGAGGGCCCCTGGTGTTATTTTATTGAAGCGTATCAGTCTGTTGTATTGTTTCTTTTGTTGCCTGTTAGATGTGTTGGTGTCGTGCAAGCCATACAGAGGTCCATCTCTTCTACAAGCACATATAAAGAAATTCGAAAACTTTCGGAGGCTGAAGGATTCGATCCGGTTACGTTATTGTCTAATAAGCAAGCCACCTGCCGCTATGGAAGTTTACCCATTAGCAAAACGAGCTAGAAGTTGGAAAAAAACATGAGCGGGCCATTTATTCCAATCGCCGTGTACCGACAATGCTTACAACTTAACATGTCTGTTAAAAACTTGAAATTAATTTGATTAAATTGTATACAGGATGGGGCTGAATTCGACCGACAAACTTCGTGAGGAGATTCCTTATGCAAAATAAGTGGCAAATATACAGGACACTGTACCTAAACTAAATATTAAGGGCGAAATACGTCCCCGAAAATGGAGATTTCGGAATGTATTTTTGCGAAATATCGGAAACCAGGTGAGATGAATGTACAATTCGCGGAACATTGTTTTATGTTATCCGGATCTTCCACCTAAGAGCAAATTCACAATAATAACATTTCCGTAACGAAGATAACAGGAGTGGCCACCCTCTTATTGCCGGCAGCTTCGTTACCGTGAAGAATTATGAACGTTTGATGCTTGTTTACTGAGCAGTATGACCTACGAAACAAAAATGAAACCCATTTTGCAACTGCCTAGGACCCACCATTTTCGTATAAAACGCACACAAAGATTCCGCTAGATTCCGCTGCAGTGAAACAGTGCCTCGTACGTAGGCAATACGCCTCGCATACGTGTATGGTCCGTACATGAAGTATTGGTATTGCCTACGTGCCTTGGAACTGTATTACTGTCACTGCTGTGTATTGTATAGACTATTGTTTGTGCGCCTGGACATGTATCGCTGCAGCCAAAGCTTTATGTATGTGCGTTTTGTACGAAAGCAGTGGTCCTAGGCAGTTGCGACTAGAGGCCCTGTGTGCTACATAGGTAGGGGCACGTACTTTTTTGCGAAAAGATTTCAAGACCAGCTGTACTCCAAAACACTTCAGTTCATATGCACTTTCGTGGTTGTATGATTTTAAATGTCACGTACCCCTAGCTTCTGCCCGCGAATCATGGACGTTCAATATCGGAGTACTTTATTTTGATTGGCTTAGTCAAATAAGAATATGTCTTCTCACGTAGATGCGCGGCCAATAACCATAGGAAGTTGTGGTTGTGGACGTAGGTTATTGAAGTATAGTACGAGCATAAATCTTTTCGCGAAAAATACGTAGCTCTATACATAGGTCATAGTGTTAAATAAACAAGCATCAAATGCGAATGAGTCTTGACTTGTTGTATAAACATCCCCCGTCATTAATAAATCAGGGAACGAGTGTAGTGGGGCAACAGTAACATGTAGAACTCGCATTCGGGTGGACGCGGATTCGAATCCTGGTCAGGCCATCCAGAATTATGTTTATCATGATTTCCCGAAGTTACTCCAGGCAAACGCTGAGATGGTTCCTTGATAAAGGCCATGGCCAAATTCTTCCTCAGTTCTATTGAAGTGCCTATGTGTATGTTCTTGTGTCTAATGACCTCGCTTGCGACGAGACATTAAACGCACAAACTAAACACGTACAGATAGCGGTGGAACAGTGCCCGTTAACTCGTGATGTAGGAAACGTGGTGGAAGTTGCCATTGTCAGGCGCGTTTTCTCGGGGTGCTCCCATCTGCCCCGCCCGTGCATTCCGTCGCCGGTTCATCTCCTCGTTTCCCGCCTACATATGGCGCTGAATACCATGTCCAAGTATCTCAGCGAGTGCCGCTGAACAACATGTTCCCCCGCTAGCACGAAGATATTTTGTGGAAAAATTACCTCCTCTTCGCTTAGTTAGTGGCCAATCAGCAAACTTCAGAAAAAATAACAGCGACCTCGTGACATGTTGCGCGGCGTCCTGAGCAGTTGTGTTTTCTTTATTCCATTAGAAATCTGTCGTTCTCCTGCCTTCCTTGCAGAACGGTCAGCGTGGAGTGAACATTAAAATCGAGACCATGCGAATTGCTCCGCTGGAATCACTAAAAACTTCCTCTTTTCTTCAGTGACTCGACTGCACTCGATTACCTGTGATTCCTATGATTTGCATATAACCCTGCTCTTCGAGGCAACGATTACCAGAGAATCATACTCGATTCCTCAACCAGTATCCACCAAATAACTGCATTTTCATTGGTTATTATTTCACTGATTTAAACCACTGTCACTAAGTTAATGTGTGTGCCAGGAAGCTGTTCCCTATGTCTTATTAATAGGGACACCCGAATTTAGCGAAAAGACTTCCGCACATGCTAGATTTCAATACGCTACGGGCGTACCAGCAGTTTTCTTTTGCTGATTGGCGGCGTGTCTTTGTGAGATGACCTATTTTTACTTAACTGGCCAATCAGAATTAGGCATGTAACTCCAATTCTGTACGTCTGTGATTCGCGGGCAGGCACCTAAGACGCGCATCACCTAGATCATCCAATCAGGGAAGTTATTCTGTTCTAAAGTGTAATGAAATACAACTGGTCTTGAAATATTGTCGCGAAATTCGGGTGTCCCTACATATTACGGCATATTTGCAACATGGTGAGATTTCACCCATCATTTTTTTTTAATTAACTCCCGTTTTCACAGTGCTACATTTTGAAACGCCTGATTTTTGCGAAAAGTTCTCTACGCTAGCCAGACTTAATATCGTACGTGTATATACATTTACAATTAGAATTAAGTTACTCCGCTACTGAACGTTTTTGATTCTGGGCAAGGAGATGCGTATCAACTAAAACCATTGAATCGCGAAAGTGTTTTAAGTGTTTCAAAATACAGGTAGACAAGAATAATTTGTGTGTAGGGACAGGGACGAAAACATTTTAATGTGCTTACAAAATATGTTTTGCTCTCAAGGGGAGATCAAATAATATCCTATATTCTGAAAAATAGCGGTGAATCCATGTCAGAGCAAAATAAGCCTCTTACAAAAAGTGAGCGAATTTTAAAGAAATCGTTTATGATTCTTTAGCGCATATAAGACACGTTTTGCTCGACTCGCTGTGGCCACTGTAACACTGCGAACTATGGCATGGAAACTGCGAACGGCAATGATAGGCTACTGGCAACAAGTAGGAGGAGCGCGGCAGATCGACTGACCTTGAGCGGCCAACAAGTCCTGTGCCGGGTGTACTTTTACAACCTCGCTGCCAACTTTACTGTGAGAACGTAGTACTTAGCATTATAGGCTGTTCACGGTAAAATGAGCTCATTTGGAAGCCCTGCTTAAGATCTACTTGTATGCGCGTTATGTATTCTTCTGCCTTATGTAAAATTAACATGTCTATGGGCCTCATCACTTTATTCATGCGTCGGTCAGGTAAACTGTAAAATTTTTAGGGAAGTGAATACTGTAAAAATATGCTCATTTTCACACTTCAATGCACTAAAAAACTCAAAGCGAAAGAAATAATTTAAGTTATCACAAAATTGTTACCTAACACTTTTTATTCGACTTTAATATATGGAACTATTTTCCATCCATCGTCACCAACTTTACTGGGCAAATGTCACTCAGTGCGCCCATTAAAATATATGCGTTGAGGGGCAGTGATTTTTTTCTGAGGTTCATTTCAAAAGTGCTCACTTTATCGTGAATAGCCTTTACAGAGGTTAAACAGCCGCTTATTCCGTGAACTCCAGCCTCACACGCCAGCAAAATGGCCTCACTGGCCAATAAAAGTCATCGCCTGCTAATCTACTTGCCAGTAAACAGTGCAGCAAACAGGGAATCTCTCGCAGCACCCAGTGGCTGGTCAGACACATGACCCGCTCCCATAATCTCGCTAGTGGCTACTTTTCATATAACACCAAGCTTTTGAGGAAAACATTTCGCGATTAAATGTATTTCAAACCGTTAGCTTTACGACACTTTTGATACGAATCACAGACATCTCTCTCGAGTAGCCTAATTATGGGTGTCTCAGTCAGATGACAATAAGGCTTCAACAAACACGCGCGCGCGGTGAAAATAAGCGGTACGTACATACGGGTATTGGAACTTAATCATCAAGTTGATTACTTCGTGCGTCATATCTGACATGCGCGTTATGATGGCCATGGTTATGTTAATACATTAGTGGGAATGCATTTAAGGTCGCCCCGAAGGAATACACATTTATTTCTCAAAGTTGGTACACAAGAAGAAGGCTGTGGCGTGTGGGATTGATCAAAAGGTCAAGTCAGTGGGACATCCAGAACATTAAATTCAACTGCAGCAGTCACCTTAACAAGGAGTGTAATCACCCCGAACTGCCATACGGGGACATAAGCAAATAATCTGAAATCATATATAATTTTATCTTTGGCTAACGGTAAATATATCCCCTGAAAATCCGCAACGTTACAAAGTCACTTAAATGTTAAATTGCTCTCGCTGTCGTTTTCCGGGCATTGCAGATATTTTGTGATTGGCACACGCGCTCTGGGACTGCACAGCGAACTGCACTCGTCGTGTTGTCAGACGTCTTCCAATAAGGCGCTTGGTCTAATGGCTGCAGACCTGTGCAGGCGAGTGGTGATCTCTTCCACTTACGATCAAAGTGCCCTCTGCTGGCTTGGATTGTACTATGTTTACTGCCTGTTCTTCAATGTAATTACACTAATCTATTAACAGAACGGGGTTATTTTGACTCATCTAAGCTATGGGAATGATTGTTTCGATACTTGTATTCAGTTGAGTTTTATGACGGAATACTTGCTCCCCGGCAATTTTGCATTTCTATGTGCATGGGCATGGAAGCTGCTGGGGTGGTGGTGGTCCAGACCTCCTCCCTCCCTCTGGAATTACGATGTCTTCTATGGCCCTCCGCCGGTCGACACAATCACAAGGATAAGTGGTAATCACACAACACATATGGTATTAATTTTGTAGATTAAAAGTAATGTCCCTTAAATATTATTTCGAGGGAATGATGTAATATTTAATTAATTTTCTACACTGATTTCACGAAAGTTATTTTCGAGTTAAATTTGTTAAGTAACCAAAACATTATTCTTTTTTTATTTTGACTATAGCATTTTGAAAACGAATTTATAAAATGTACATCAATAGTAATGGACTGCTTTTAATTAAGAGTTTGCGATGAGTGGCAGCATTCTGAAATTTCATTTGATACATATACCTAGAATTGCGAAACCGATTTGAGCCAAACCAGGTACACAGCCAGTGCATTACCAGAATATTAGAAAAATTTTGTTCATCACTTTTCGTGTGCCATGTTATGAGATAGTGTTTGCACTAATTCATAGTAAGAATAGTGAGCATTTCAATAAAAATTAAACAAGCTATTAAAGGGAACCAGCGAGCTCATCTTAGGAATCGCACCATACTATTTTATAGATTGATACATATATGCAAATATATAAATATGTATTCAAATATTAGAATTTCTTAAGATGGGTTGTTCTGTTTGCCGAAATAATACATACAGTATTTCAGCCACGTCGTACATAGTACTTAATAAGGGTGTTACATTTTAAATTTTATTTATTTTGTCTCTTAAAATAGAAAATAGCGCCAGTCTTGTTGAATTTTAATTGGGAAAAGCCTTAAAGATTATTAGAGTCCATAACTTTTTGCTCCTGTATTCAAATTTAAATTTCCGAAATTATAATAGATGTATCCGTGTTCGATCTTAAGCAAGTGTAAGCATATGTGGTGCTTTTGAAAAAGATAATATGATTATGATAAATTTATTTTTCATTTATATTTATTTTTTACTCAGACTATTTTTTCCACTTGTTAAATATAGCTAGTAAATTTACCTCGGTCAAGATTCGCTTTATAGTTGCCCTGATTTCACGAAAACTTTTATGTAGCGTAAGAATGGAAAAGTAATTTTTCTTTTGCCAATGGAATTTAGTTGAAGTGGAAAGTTAGTTTTATCTCGGCGATTGTAAGGATCAATTTTGTGTTAAGTCCACTTCAATCAGATCTGCACCGCTAGAACTGGAGAAAAAATTGTGTTTTCTGTCCAGACATTTTTGGTTAGTAGAATTCTGGTCACTGTGTCACAGACAATGATATCATCTTCTCTTCGGCTTGGAACCAATTTGCCAAGAATAAGTGTGTATTTTAACCCATTTGGCATGTGAATTTCTCGGGTTCATGAATAACAATATTGCACTCCGTGACTTGCACCATAAAAACAAATTTCCTCGGGTGAACTAACCTGGGAGCAGTTCGCCAACTTTAGCTGTTTAAGCTCCTCGTTATTTTTTTATGCGGCTTTCCCACAAGCTTTAGAAATGGCCGTCTCAATTTTCTCATTTGCGCCTGCCCATTTGTTGGATTCAGCTTTTTGTCATGAAGTTTAACGCTGACGAATCTACTGTTGCTGCCACAAATTGTCAGCTGTTGAAATGCATAAGACGGTAGTCGCTTTTTGTTCCCGAAGACATCGTCCAGCATGGCTGGTCGAGTTCCAACAGCACACAGTAACAAAATTAAAAGCCATATTTCTGATCTATATTGACGTCAAGAGCCTCCTGTAAGCCTCCACCACAGAGTGGTATCCATGCAATCGTGGGTTTTTCATCTCTCTTTATAACGCACATTTCAGATTTAATATTAAAGTTTAATCCTTATTATTACATACAGCACTAGTTTACAGAATGTTTCAGTCTTAGCTTTAGAAACTATTAATTAAACCGGAGTTTAGAAAAAATGTGTATAGGCCGTTCACAGTAAAGTGAGCACTTGTTGAAGTTCCATGATTTGGAATAACAGTCAATAAATATATTTTATTGTAGCCTGAGATGTTAACTCTTTAGTCCAATAAAATATATACACTGTGTTTATTACTTACAAAGCAATATTTATAGTAAAAAGTGGCTAAAGGATAAGAAATTGCTGATAGGAAAAAAGTAACTAGGGCATCAAAAGGGCTCACTTTACCGAGAACATGCTATAGTGGGTACAGCCCCGAATATTTCGCGGATTGAGCTGATAGCAAGCTAGGCTGGACAGTCCTCTATACACTCGAGACATTATCGTTTGCTTATTGGTTGCTGTGATAAAGTGAGGCCTCTGTACACTCACTCGCACTACTGCTTCCGGCTTGTTACTGGCTCACAGTTAAATGTGGCGTGTCTGACGAACTGTCGTCCAATCACAACAGTAGGAGAAAAGAACAAGTGTTTAGAGTCTACGTCGCCTCCGAATGAATTCTCGAGATACTCGGGGCTCTAGTAGTGGGAGACAGTGGCGCTTGAACTACATTTCAGAATGTTTTAAATACACGTTTTCCCGCAAAGCGTGCGTCCAATGTGCGGATCTGCGGAGAGAACACGCGCGCGCGATCACTTCAGTCAAGGCATGTTGAGTGCTTTCGAGACGTCACGCACATTACAGACATTGTTTCAGAGCACGCCACCATAAAGAAAAAACAGTGTTTTTCGAAACCCATTATCTTAAAATGTACGCCTCAAATACATACAAAAACACTCGAGGGCGCTGCATTGAACCTTGCTGCAGACTTTTCCGTCAATATAAAATGATAGCGTCACTGCCTGAAGTCTCATATGTATATGCAGCACGGCGAGAACACTGCACGCCACTTTAGAGCCCTGCACGCATCGGCGATGGCGCACTTGATACGCGTTGCAGCGTCGCCCTTATTGCTCTCGCGTTTCTCCTCCTTGAACGCAAACTGCAGCTGCAGGTAGGCGAGTCCCTTAAAGGGTTCTAATGTGCCTTGTGCCCAATGAGTACAGACGTGAAACATTCGCATTATTATTTAATGACAAGCTAGGCTCCATAGTTCTATGCCTACTTTAGTGCAATTTGTGATGTCAATGACTACGGCGTAATTTACGTGTATGTTTACTTCACTGGAGCTATGTTGTTCGACAAATGAGCCTTTACTATTAGCTGGAAGTGTCCATTGGTCGTCCCACGCATGTTGTTGGCCAATGATAAAAGTCAAACGAGCATACAGTGTCTTGGAGTTTAAACTGCAGTCACAAAATAACGCGAATTTCGCAAGTCCCTGTCGATGAACTGTTGTATAAACGTGTTGTTCGAAATATGTCAAAACTTTTAATACAACCTTTATTATATGCTATTAAATCAGGATAGCAACGTTAAGCTAGAGCAAAAAGGATCTGTTTTTGACGTGAATACGTCTTTAAATTTGCGACCATAGTGGATAGTGGGAGGCATTCCAGAAAATCCGATGATAACAAAATCGGGGGATACAGTTTGGCATTGCAGTTCCAAATTTATCATCTACATTCAAAATTCAGTTACACCACTCGATTGCCAAAGAATCGAAGTTACGTCGAGTGAGGACTGCGAAGCATCGTGGGTGGTGCGGTTGTTGGGGCGCGGGGAGGTCAATTTTTAGTTCGTTTCGCCGCGTCTCATAACTTCCGCGTAGTATAACTTTTGACTAGGAGAAGCTACGACGCTCGTTTAGGTTTCAATCGACAGCTCTTGTCAACACCAATCGATTGTATGTATAGAAACATTTATGTGACGTGGTTATAGTGAAATTGCATTAGTTTAACGTAAAAAATTAAGAAAACGTAACACAATGTCGGCCTATACTCGTCGAAAAGCCAAGTCGAAATACAGAAATCGTATACGGTTGGAAAGAGAATCTCAAAAACTATCTAGTGATACTCGATACTCATAAAATCCCATATGATCTAGTGAAGCGGTGCCGGGAACGTAAAGAAAAAGCATCAAGGCGTCCGAGTGCGTCAACGTAGACGTATTCACGCAAAACAAACGGCCGTGTCCCCAACATAGCTACACCCATTTTTTTTCTCTTAGTTTATGTAAATTTTGAAGGCGGCTTTGAATTTGGTAGGCAATTGCCATTGACGATAAGCCGACATTTCGAAACGAAATATTGAGAAATATTGTAAACAATCGCGCGCAATTTTCCGTACCTACTCGGTGCAAACCAATGAAAAATGACATGCCCGTAACCCCATGTATGTTAACAGTCACATTTACTGGTATGTTCTCAGTAGAGTTTCCAACAGTGTACGAAATGAATTCACGTAGTATTACAATTTTAAGTTTAAATTTATTGAAACTGAGTATGCATTACTTATTTCCTATTTATTTTATGTACATACATGAAAAGTAAGAAACGACATATTAAGAGAATATTCATTTTTTTAACAGTTTCACAGTTTTACTTTACTAACGTATGAATAAAGTGATTATGTCCATGACAACATTGGTTTTACACATGGTGGAAGGATACTAAACAGGCAGAAAGGTGTGTCTGAAACAGGGCTTTCAAAAGATCTCCACCACAAACAGCCGTTAGGAATTTTATACTCCCTTATCAGCAAAATAAAACTAGTTTTTATGAGTTTTATGAAATTCCATGATTTAGTGCAGAAGTAGGCCTACCTACGTTGTATTTTTATGAGATTATCACACATAAAGTATAAATAGAATAAAAATTACACACTCTTTTACATTGGGAGCTGATTCGTTTTATGATCATTTTACTTCACATTATTATATCATAAGAAGTAATTAGTTTTTTTCCTGCAGAATACTTTGTTAATGTCTTCTAGTATTAAGTTTATGTTAAATTTCGGGTAGAAATAGTACAGAAATATAATCTTTATAGTAGTTCGTTTCAGGTGGACAAGATTTAGCTTTGCAGTTATCTGGGTTACTGTTCGAGCTCCACAAATTAGAAATTGGCTCAGTATGTTTGTAAAACTTCGTCGCCGTATCTAATATTATTTCGAACCACCCCAATACTCTAATGCCCTATCGAAATAGGAAGCGCATTGAGACTTGAGGATATATAGGATAGCAAACCGTCTGTGAAAATGCACACTTTATTTAAATTTAAATAACATAAACGGCAAGCAAGCATATGTTGACTGACCGTACATAAGAGAGTTATTTTATGGCCCGAGTGGTTAACAGTGTGTAGGAATAAATTTTTTTTCGCGTTTTTTTGACCCTTCTTAATTTTCTCTGCTCTAGCAATTTTGTTAGTTTTCTCGAAATTTTTCTTTATGCTTACATGAGATACTTTCGTATTTTGCGTTGGGCAGTCTTTTGCGGCTGTTTTTGGGTGATTACTGTATAATACACCGACGCAAGGAAATATGTGCGTGCTTTGACTGGTCCGCACGGGAAGTTGATTGATAATTTAATTTATTTTGGTGTAATCGGGAGCGCAGTGTAGCGACGTGAGCCGAACGTACGGGCGCGTCCGGTGATGCGCAGCTAACGAGAGAGCGCGTCGGTGGAGTGTGTGTGTGTGGGGGGGGGGGTGGTATTGCCCCTCCCGACAACAATGTTTGTTTCGATTGTTTGCCCTCAGCATGAAGTTTGCCCGAGTAGGGTTGGACGTTTGTTGCACGACGTCCCAGTGTGACCGGATTGCGACTGCCTCGCGCTCAGTATCGATCTTCTGGTGTGCTGTGCTCTGGTGCTGAAGGGGATAGGGGGAGGGGGGTTGTCTGTTGACGGTGGGAGGGGGTGTTGTTTCCCTTTGTTCCTGCGTGAATGGTTAACAACACACACAGCCCCTCTCCCTCCCTTCTCTTTACCAGGCCTTCACACGCGTGGGAGATGGCCGTCCAATCATAACGCTAAACGGGTACACGTAACGCCACTCAATAATAGGCCCACCTCGCGGCCACATTAAGTTATTGACGATGTTTTTATCCGACGACGTCGGACGCTCTCCTCTCTGCCCCCGTGTTTCGCGTCGGGCATGTTTCAGTTATCTGGCCAAACACTGGACCCTAGCGCCAGTTTCCAAGAGAATGTCATTACCGCCCTCCCCCCTCCCCCCTTTTCAAACTCTCTCTTTTGCCGCAGCAGAGAAGGGTTCATTGTCCTGGATAATCTATTAATCTGCATTCTCCCCCATTTTTCATCGTGCGTGTTGCGTGTAAAACGGGAGATTACGAGCCAATAAAAAAAGAGGCCCTCTTTGGCGAATTTAGGTTCCCAGCCCGTGCAGAGTATCGACTCCCCAAACTCCCTTTTAGCCCGGCCGCCGCGTGGCTTGTTTATAGTTGCGTTTTAACGAGGGATAGCGCTGCGTAATTACTTGTAAAACACATTCCGTGTACGCCTGCGTGGAAAGACACGTCGCGGGGCAGAACAGCGTATCTTCCGCTCAGACGTGTGTGTCCATGGTCCCAGTCAGTGTTCGGGGGGAGAAAGTTTGGGCAACTGTGTGGAGTTGATACACTGGTAGAAAAAATTTCCTCGAAATCACGGACATGAGCTGGTGAAATTCGTCCAGAAATCTTCGTAAGACTACTGTTAAAATGGCAGCCTTACACAAATTAAGCGTCTGAAAGCAGCAACGGGAGTGTAGTGATATGTATTAATGTAATGTGTGGTCTAATTATCATGATTAAAATACTGACTGTGCCTGTATCGTACCGAAAAGTTTAGTTCAAGGTAAAAATCATGAAACTTGAAAATTCCCAGAAACCGTAGGGTTTAGAGCAAAGCGGGCGAAACTTATTCCGCTTTGAAAAACATGTGTGTCTATGATAAATATTTTAGTACAATAAATTATATTCTTGTGTATTATTTTATCTAATAAAAATTAAGTAATTATTTATTTAATACAACGGGAATGCACAAGAGTATGGGCTCACATATATTAATTACTTTATAAACTTATAGAGTAATAATGACATGCTCTTGGTTTCAATGTTCAAAATACGGTGAGGTTCCGCGTCTTTTTTGTACGGAGCTCAATTCCGTTTTATGACATTACGGACCGCATTTTCGTATGTTAACTGGAAATTTCCGTAATTATTTCCGCGAATGTACGTACAGTTGTAACAGTTTAGTGTTGGTTGTGCAACTTGTGACAAAAGTGAGGTAAATGTACAACTTTCGTGCATCATGTGGCCCTACCTGACGGCAAGGTCATGGCGTGACGATCGACACTGCAACCCGAACTCTGAATACATTACCTGGGCAGGCACTCGAGTGTTTTATGCCGGTTTTCTTGTTATACTGGTATCTGCCAGCAACCGCTGTGGAGATAAAGTGACGTCGTAGTGTAGTGGTTAGTATCCTCGCCCAGAACAGAGCAGAACATAATAAAATGACACCAGAACCCAGTTGAAGGCCATAGTTATCTCAAGTACTTTCATTAAAAATAGATTTATAAAATAGTCGAAATATAACATTTGTCGCGTTATAACATTTAAAAACAAGTGAAATTTTTAAAAAAGACCCTTGAAATATTTTTGGTAAAGTTTAAAAGAAAAGTTTACGTTATAATTTTAAAATGTCAAAAGTTAAAATTCCTCTGCCTCCACCCTTAACCATTACCCCGCCATCCTCTCCGGTGACAGAAGGCCCGACGGTTGTTGTCGTTTTGTGAAGTGTCTGTCGTGTGTCTGATGTCTGTTGGTTTTGTGTTGTATAGTGTAAGTGTTGTTTCTTCAGTTTATTTGTTATCCGTGACAACAGCATCCAGCCCTGGTAACTCCTTACAAGGTTGCTGTACGTCTGTGGAGCAAGCGAGTGGCAATGAGGCGATCAGCTTTCCAGTCGCTGTTGGAGCGCTTGCTGTGCCGTGTCGTGCGACGGTAATCGCTTATTTATAAGGAAAGCGTGGCTGCTGCCGAGAATACAGGCGTTCTTGCACCTTCAAAAGAAAATAACTATGTATACTCCAAGTAGGAAGTCATTGAAATTTGAGTTGCACATTCCACATGATGTCTGTGGGGGATGTGTTTGAAGTTTGTTGGCAATTATGTTATCGAATTAAAGAGCGTATTTCTTAAAACCAAAGTGATCACCAGAAAACTCCGATAGTAATAATGATAAAACAACATAAAACACGTACCCAAGAATTAATTTCTAATTTTGAATAACACTTTCGTGGGAAATCAACAAAAATTTTTTAAAGAAACCCATTAAATAATTTGGATGAAAACGAGACGCAGAGTAAACAAACTTCAACTGCAATGGTTTACACCACAAAACGTCCAATTTACAAACAAAAAAAAAAAAAAAAAAAAAAACAAAAAAAAAAAACTAATTTACACGAAGAATTATAAACTCGGTTTAATATAAAACACGTATCACCAAACAATAGCAATAGAAATTATGATACAGTTCATAATTTGTAAAATAACAGAATACAGCAAAGGACTCGAAACAAAGACAGTATTACAAATTATCTAAGTTACAGTTACACAAGATTAGTGACTTGCAATGTTTCTCCGTGTATTTTTTGTTGTGTAATCGACCTAAGCAATGAACCGTGTCCGTTTAAATAGCAAATTATTTGATTTTAGTAAAAAAATATATATATATATATACGTTAACTAAAGAGCTGTTACTTTTTTTAAATAACGCATTGATGCGTTATTGGAGGAAATCCGCGGTCTTTTATATTTATCATTGTTTTATATGTATATATACAAGATGTAATACAACCTACGATACAGATATTTTGTCCTCACACGATTCGTTGTTAGAGGTACGTCTTTTAATTTTTAAGTTCACATGAGGTCGAATGAACGCACCTAGCAGTTAGGCAACTATGAATAATTGACGGCAGGGCAACTTACTAAAGGCTGCTCACGAAAAAGTGAGTACTTTTAAATCAACCTTAGAAAAAGTCACTGCCTCTGCCTGCATGAATTTTAACGGGCGCCCTAAGTGATATGTGCCCAGTACAGTTGGTAACGATGGATGGGAAGTAGTTCCATATCTTAACGTCGAATAAAAAGTGTTAGGTAACCATTTCTAATCATTTTAATTATTTCTTCGCTTACTGTTTTTTTAATGCATCGAAGTGTAAAAATGAGCAGATTTGTAAAATATTTACTTTTCAAAAAAATAATTCACAGTTTCATTTGACCGACGCATGAACAAAGTGATGAGGCCCATGACAATGTTAATCTTTCATTAGGTGGAAGAATACACAATGTGGATACAAGTATATCTTAAGTGGGGCTTTCAAAAGTACTCACTTGATCGTGAATGGTCTATACACAGAATAACCACTTTTGTAACGGACACATTGCTGCAAGAGGATGGGCAAGGGGGGTGAGGGTTACAGTACATACTGTACATAAAGTATTACACACTGTACTGTTAGTTGGAGGTCTGCATGGTTCAATAAACAGCACAAATAAGGCGAAGTACGCGAAACTACGCAATGCAACACATTTATTAGGACACGTACATTATCGGACGAGGTGCAGACTTCGTTAATAAAACCACAATACAACACATCTTGGGCATTCACCCGATTCATTTGTGCTGCACTTTCAAAGGTATGCCTTCTTAACGAATCGCGTGAGGACAAAATGTCTGAAGCGTTTAATTTTGTATTTACACTTAGGCCTGTAACATAAATGTATGGAACATTCATTTCGTATTTTTTAAATTTAAATTGAAGTTTGCAAAACAGCGCCGCTAGTCCGCAACCAGACGTACCAGCATGCACAACAAGTTGCATACAACGAAGGCGAACGGAACTGTCGCCAAGCGGTGACAACCTGTACATACGCCACCATGAAAATACTTGCAGATCCTACATCGCCAGTACTGCTGTTTATGTGTTGTTGGAAATAACATTGAATCACTTCTGGCAGCCTTTACTACTCAAGTTCTAATCTCCCTATCTTCATTTAGTTTGACACACGTGCACTAACAAGCAGCTATAATATGTTCACGGTAAAATGAGCACTTTTGAAAGCCCTGCTTATGATCTACTTGTATTTACGTTGTGTATTCTTCCACTTTATGTAAAATTAACATTTCCTTGGGCCTGATCGCTTTATTCATGCGTCGGTCAAGTGAAACTGTGAAATTATTAGAAAAGTAAACATATTATAAAACTGCTAATAATTATACACTGAGGCGTTAAATAAAACATAATGCGTAAGAAATATTTTTAATTATCTCAGATGATTACCTAACACTTTTTATTCGACATTAACATAAGGAACTACTTTTCATCCATCGTTACCAAATTTACCAAGCGCATTCCACACTCAGCGCGCCCGTTCAAATATACGCAGGAAGAGGCAGTGACATTTTTCTAAGGTTGCTGTCAAAAGTGCTCACTTTATTGTGAACAGCCTTTACTAGCGGCGCTCACGTACTTCGAGTTAATGTTGTCCTACGCGCAGTCGTTCTTCGTATAGTGCGCCATTTATGTTCGCCTTCGTTATAGCCAACTTATTGTGCACGTAGTTACGTGAAATTGCGCACTCCCGATGCTGTTTCGCTAAATTCAATTTTAATTTTAAAATATTATATGAAATTTCCGAACATTTTACTACTAGGATTTCTTGTTTATATTAGCCTATAGATGCCGTAGTTTGAAATTCGTCTGTATTATTTCAGTGATACATTTTTGTGGTTACCTGCAATGTGTAGATTTTCGGTACCATAATCTGATACGGCAGAAGGAGTAAAGTTGTACACTCGCTGACTGTAGCTTAAATACTGCTAAGCTTTCTGGGCATAGTCGTGTGCACCATAAAAGCCAAAGACAATTTTTTCTCTCCTGAAAATGAAGTGCCTCTGATTTCAATTATATATTTCGTCTGTAAAGGTGGTACTCAAATCGCGATCGTGTGTTGGAAGTCTCTGTGTGAACGTGAACGAAACTGCGATAGTAGTCTCGTATTTCTGTCCATGTATAAAAATAACATTGTACTGGAGTACCGTGTGAAATTGTCTGAAACACAAACATTATAGCAGTTAAGTCGTATGAAAAGGTATGTTCTGGGACAAGTAGCTCCTGGCTGGGGACACGGACACCCAGCAAGTAGCCACTTGTCCCAGAACATACCTTTTCATACTACTCAGTTTTCTGTCACACTTAATACCACGTTAATAATACTATAAGTGATATAAATAGTTTCCCTTATGCCAGCTATTCTATAAATGCTCCAATCAGAATTTAAGCTGTAATTGAGCAGGAATTGCATCTAAGGTTTATTATTAGGGACAGGAAAAGTTTGCGTCTTTAATCTATCTGTATGCTGGACTCCACGGTCCTATATATTTTCGAGCCTCAGCTGTCTGTTTACTGGCTGCTGCCCCAGTGCGTTGTCAGTTTAGGTCACACCAGGTGATACGGGATTCGGTGCTTGTTTCCATGCAGGTCTGTTATTGGCTCAGCGGTTGAAGTTTAGCCAGCCCTAATGAGGGAGTCACATAACCCCGACAGGCACAGTACGACACGACAAAAACCGCAACCACGACACAACATTTATATTTTCAATGTGACTGCTCGAATTTACAGCCAGACAGTTTACTGACGCGACACGAAGTTTAGAATTTTTCGGAACCTTTCAAAATGCGCTGATTAACTACGCTAGTTTCAAAGGCGGTGATCAGACGGGAAATTTGGAATACATGACTGTGCCAAAGGGTTATCGCTATTGCTTACAAAGCTAAAATTATTATTTTCAAAAGTTAAATACAGTAATTTTCAATTTTTTTTTTTATTTCTTTTAAGCTGCGTATTTACCATTGTAGGGGAAGCTTGCCAAATGATTTCATTTTGCAAGGTTTTACACTCTGTGTGTCGCGCCGCACGACACGACGAAAATAGAAATTATTTCTAATCCAAAATTGATGGTCGGACGACAGAATTTGTTGGGATGTCATATCTATATTTTATTTCATTGGCTGTTTAGTTTTAAGTGTCGTGTCGGGGTTGTTGTATCGTGCTTGTCGGCGCTATGTGACACCGGCATCAAACGAATTCATGAATTTTTTCAGTCTCCCCACTCACTTGACAAGTGTCCAGTTAATCGTGAGCCACTTCTTCCAACAAAATTGAATTTCTTTTGCCCATCGAAACATTAAGTTGAAAGGAGTGATTTTTAACTGCGACTACCTTGGTCGATGTCGCTAAAACGATCCTTATAGGACACGAGGTTTTGGGTTCGAATCCTGAGTAAGGCATGAAGGTGTGTACCAGTTCCAGCTCTCTTGTCTCTTGCAGACGTATAGGCTGTTCATGGTAAAGTGAGCACTTTTAAGGCCCTAGTTACATTTTACTTTCAGCCATTGTTCATCATATAACCACCTTTTTGAATAAATATTGCCATCTTAGTAATAAACAGTGTGTATTTTCCACTGCACTCGGAATTTGACGCCTAAGGTTACAATAAAATAAATTTATTGACTATTATTCAAAGTGAGAGGTTGTTCAAAGGTGCTCACTTTACCGTGAACCGCCTATAACAAGGGTACGCAAGCTTGGATAGAGGCGGCAATGGAAAGAAATGCCACGAGCCGAGAGCAGCGTGGCTACATCAACACCATCATCAAGCAGACTAACCGGGTATGGCCGGGAGTAGGCGATTGTGCCAGTACGAAAACACTAAGCGAGGAACGATGTCCTGGACAATCTTCAATGATAACTCCAATAATTCAGATCACTAAGCGAGGCTACAGGCCTTCTAGGATGTGATATGGACGGATGTAGTAGTGCGTAGCGCGCGAGAGTGGATCGGAAAGGGGAGCGGCAAACTCTCTTCTCCTATGGTTTTTTATACTAGATATCTGACCCAACACCACCCACCCCCGACACAGTAGTAGGCGCGCAGGGGCCCTGGATCACTTGTACAAAAGGGCCTATGCACCAAATTTGAAAAAATTTGAATTTGCAAATATTTGCAAAAATTGAATTATATATATAATGGGGTTCTATTTTTGGAGAGCATCATCGATGTTCACACTTAGGCGTCTGGCAGTCGTTTGAGGTTTGAGGTGTGTTTAGTATTAACTCGTTCCTTGCTTGTTTCATTAGAAAGACTATTTGATTGTATCTAGGCAGTATGTCGTTACACTCATGTGAGTTTTAGGTATAATTCAGAGTAGGTTGTTTTAAATGGGATAGTAAACTACATTTGTTTTATCGTGTGTGATTCGATCAATATTTGTTGGCATGTATTTGAACGTAAATTGTAGTCTTTTCACTTTATGTTTAATTGATTTGTTATAAAATATGTCCTGTTTGTAATGTGTGAAGTGTCTCATGTTTAATTCGTTGGTAATTATTTGATTTCGCCGGAATACATTCAGTCGTATACTTCGTTATTTTAAATCACCTATTTATTACTAATCTCGAAATACGCATTACGAACTCAGCCATTACACGTATCTAGACCTCAGTATACATTCAAACAGCAAACTGGACGGACATCCGATGCTGCCATCCAGCTCCTGCTCCCCAGCTTCCCATCTCAGTCCTCCACAGTCATCTGAAGCGAATGGACGTGTGGTCGCTCCTTCCCTCACCCACCTCATTCACATGCCAGACGACTAAGGGTCAATACATATCCTCCTACAATAAATTTAAACCTTATGCAATTTTTCCCCAAAAATAAAACTTATCCCACTTATCACTCCAAGGTTCCCACACCTCACACCTCAGTTGACTGTCAAACATCCAAGAGTGAACATCGATGCTGTTCTCCGAAAATAGAACCCCATTAGGCCTACATATTATACATATAATTCCCAAAATAAAATATATATATAAAATAACAAAATATTAAATCTTCTAAACTTTCTCTAAGAGCTATTAAACCTATTTGCTAATGTGCAAATCTGACTTGCTAATTCAATTATCCGATTTGTTGCAATTTTTGCAAATTCGCATTTTTGCAAATGTGGTAATGTGGTACATGGGTCATTTTTGCACAAGTGATCCAGGGCCCCTGCGCGCCTACTACTGTTTGGAGTGTGTGTGGGGGGGAGGGGATTGGGTCAGATATCCAGTATAAAAATCCATAGGAAAAGAGTGTTTGCCGCTCCCCTTCTCCGATCCTCTCTCGCGCGCTGCGCACTACTACATCCGTCCATATGACATCCTAGAAGGCCTGTAGCCTCGCTTAGTGATCTGAAATATTAGGGTTCTCTGTTGCAAGATTATCCAGGACATCGTACCTGGCTTGCTGTTCTCGTAGAGGCACGTTCCCCTACTGCCGGGTGAAGCCCATCCCTGGGCTCAGTATCCTGCGTCGAATACGCCAAGAGGAAAACACCGAACACTTCGATGTGAGTCGTATACACCTTGAAGGGGCAGTGCCGCACTGCCTGCGACTTCTGAGGAACGGGCTATTTAAGATGCTGGCATACCTGGAACTATTTCCTGCGCCTGAGGTTGTGAAGCGCGCGCGGGGGCGGTAAAGGCTACACTATTACTCGCATCACGTGCGTCATCGCCACTAAGCGCGTGCAGTGTTCTGGTCGAGCAGCGTGCACCCATGCGACTTTAATAAGAGGTAACCCACATTTGTGGCAATTCTTTAGCAAGGTGCATGGTCCTAAAGTGTTTTGTACGGATCTGATCCGTATATTTTGAAATACGGCGCTATGAAGAAGGCCGTTTTTAGCCACCGTTGAAGTTTTCCCGAGACGATATTTCTAAAGTGCGTGACGTCTTGAAAGCATTCAACAAGCCTCGTATCGTATAATGGGTAGGGACCTGCAATATTCGTGTTATTTTTGGCATCAAGCTAAAATTCACGGTACTATATATACTCGAGCCGGCGTCGTTTCGCCATTTGCTGCTGCCCAGATGTGACGTCACTCCCTTTCTGAATGGACTGCACGTGATTGGGCTCACGATTGTGAAGTGTTCATTTACTGGTGCAGATTTACCGGGGGCATGTCAAATAAAGCATGGTCCAATGACAAACGTATTGCGAAGGTAAAAGTGTTTTAAGTTTAAAGTGTCCTCGAATAATAACGCGAATTTTTGAATGTCTCTAATGATGGATATTCTTTTCATAAATCAGCGCATTGGACGGTTTTTAAAATAGTTTGTGGGAAAACGTGTAATTGTTTCAAACACTCAATAACACAGTGCAAGGGCTAGGCAGGCGGGCAACTTAAGAAAGAATTCCCCACAGCTACAACATTGTATGTACACTGTAGACTCTTGTAACTTGCGCCGTGGTCTGCGCCAATACTTCGTGCAGGAAAACTTTATAATGGCTAGACAATGTAAAATGTTCCAATCAATTATTTTAATGAAAAGGAAAACAAATATTTATATGTTAAGATTGTTTTCGTTAGTAAAGGCTGTTCGCGATGAACTTAGCACTTTTGAAATCAGCCTTAGAAAAAAAAACACTGCTCCTGCCTGCTTTTATTTGGGCGCGCCGAGTAACGTGCGGCCAGAAAAGTTGGTAACGATAGAGGGAAAATAGTTCTTAACGTCGAATAAAAAGTGTTAGGTAACATTTGTGGTAATTTAATTTATTTCGATTTCTGTTTTATTTATGCATAGAAGTGTACAAATGAGGATATTTATAAAATATCTACTTTTCTAATAATTTTTCAGTTTCACTTGACCAACGCATGGATAAAATGATGAGGTCTGGCAATGTTAATTAAACTTAAGGCGAAATAATACACAGCGTTCATACAAGTAGATATTAAGCAGGGCTTCCAAAAGTGCTCAGTTTACCGCGAACAACCTGTAGTAGAAAAAGCTGTTTTTCAGGCAAAATCAGTAATATTTACTAAAAAAAAATTCCGGTTCGACATTAATGAATTTAGTTTTTAAAAAGCGCAGTTGAAATGTTAAAAAAATCTTTCTGTATTTCCCATTGTCGTCGCTGATATTCATGACCAACTTGCACACTTCAGAGAGAAATACTGGGGGAGAGAGAAACTTATAGTTACTGTAGTATTGCTGTCTTTGATACTGACCCAGGAACACTGTCGAGCGCCGTTCTCCAATCAAAGCCTGGTAACCATCTTGCCAGCCCGGCCAATAGCGAACCTTCCGCATCGCGCTGTCACAACTGTCGGACACAATCCCATATTATTGCCCTGCTGCCAATCAGAGAGTAGTACGCCCACATCAAAGTGACCCGTATGCTAGTTCGTCTGTATCTACTCTGTGCCTGCCATGGCTGAGGTTTATTATACTCACGTTGGGAAGCTCAATGCTTTTAGTTTGGTAATTAAGATTTTTCGCCACTAGGTAAGCGCTAGTGTCGCATGTGTACCGGATTTTTATTTTCTACGTTAAAAAACAGAATAATTGCAGTAATCATAAATCAAATATAAAATAACACTTGAAAACAAAGTAAAATCTTTCGCATTTATTATTCACGTAGATTAGAATTTTAACTAAAATTTAGACGTTGTGTTCGTTTCCTAACCTGAGTAGAATAAACCTTGGCCATGGGTAAAAGTGGTAAAGTTAAAGGACAATTATTTTACTGTCTCGACATAATCTTGTAACCAGCTAAATTATTTGGCTAGGAAAAGAAACTTTTTTGTTGTCAGTATGAATACAGGCCGTTGCCAGGTGAGGATAATTGTCTCACAATGTCTTAGCTGGTGTCGCAGTGAGGCGAAATAATATGATGATTCCTTTTTTTTTAATTGGTGACTTTGAAGAGGCACGTCCTATGTTAGTAGGCTAACTGTAGGATTTAGAAATTAAAAATATCCCCAGACAATAGATTTGTTTGTACTTTTTCTGTCAAAATTAAGTCGTATTCCAAAAAAATGTATTTACTGAAATATGGGGACCGCGGTGGTTTAGTGGTCAGACTTCTCGCCTCCCACCTAGGTGAACCGGGCTCGATTCCCGGTGGCATCGCTCTTGGAGTTTCGCAAGTGGGAATGGCACCCGAACGATGCCGCTGATTGGCGGGTTTTCTCGGGATCTCCCGTTTCCCCGCCATTGCATTTGCGCTGCTCCATCCTCACCTCGTTTCACCCTCATCGGCCGCCCAAATCTGTCCACGTCACTCCACTCCTGATATATAGGCTGTTCACGGTAAAGTGAGCAGTTTTAAAGGCCCTCCCAATAGGCATTAACCACTAATAAATATATCTTATTGCAGCTTCAGGCATTACATTTTGAGGGTGGTGAAATATATACACTGTGTTTATTGGTCACATTCCAATTTTTATGTTGAAAAGCACAGCAGGAAAATGGAAATTGGACGAAAGGAAAAGTTTTAGAAGGGCCTTAAAAAGTGCTCACTTTACCATGAACAGCTTATATGTGTATTCGCGCAAAAAGAGATTGCATAGAAAATCCTTTAGTAGACGGTCCTCGTGAATACCGTGTGCTAAAAGCAGCTCACGGTAAACAGCATTTTTGAAAGCCCTGCTTAAGACCTTCTTGTATGCATATTCCGTATGTAAAATTAGCACTGTCATGGGTCTGATCCCTTCATTCATGCGTCGGTCCAGTGAAACCGTGGAAATTATTTTAAAAGTAAATATTTAACTTACTTGCTAATTCTTGCACTTATGTGCATTTAAAACACAGAAAACTAAATAATTCATTCTAATATTCAAAAATGTTATCCTCTGACACTTTTAATTCAAAGTTACGTTATGGAAATACTCACTAGCCGACGCTACCAACTTTGCTGATCGTACGCCACTCAATGTGCTCGTTGAAACGTATGCAGGTATAGTTGCAGTGGCATTTCTCAAGGGTTTATTCACCCATTTCGAATCAAACCTTTGAAAAACCACCCCATGTATGACGTGATTAATTATTTCCTAAATACGCCGTATATCACAGCCGTTTTATACCTCTGTTAACATAAAACTACATATTTTTTGTTAATTTGAAGTTTTACCTATATTTTATTTATAAATTTAAATACAGCATTTATAATAAACATGATTAAAAACAGTGAAAAAAAAACACTGTGTATTGGTAACGCGTAGAACGAAATAGTCCTCATGTAAAATACTATTATAGGCTGTTCACGATATAGTTAGCACTTTTTAAGGCCCTCCCAACAGGCATTAACCGCTAATAAATATATCTTATTGCACCCTCGGACATTAAATTTTGATGGTGGTGAAAGGTATGCACTGTGTTTATTGGTCACATTGCAATGTTTGTGTTAAAAAGCAACAGGAAAATGGAAATTGAGTGAACGGAAAATTTATAAGGACCCTAAAAAGTGCTCACTTTATCGTGAACGGCCTATACAACTAGGTGCGTACGGATTCGGTGCGATGTCCTTTGGTGTAATTTTGAAGACTTGTTAAGCTTAGCTTTCACTAGGCGGAGGAATATCCTGGAAGTAGAACTTTAGAAGGTCTTCAGGAAAGTGTGAAGTAACCGTGAGTAGCGTATAGAGGAGGGGTGGCTGCAGGAGGCGGGCGGCACGTGGTGTCGAGAGGCGCAAAGCGCGACGCCGCGGGGGAACTCTTGCCAGAAGCAGACATCCGCGCACGTGTCTCGGGACAGCCGCCAGATGGCAGCGCCGCCTCGCCGCACCGCCCCTGGGAGGTCGGCAGGATCCTCTCGTCTTCCTACGTCACCTCACAGTATAGTCCATTCACGGTTACTTTGAACTTTTCTGAAGCCCTGCTAAACTTCTACTTCCAGGATATTCTTCCGCCACGCTCGAAAAAGGCTCCACAGAGCACGGCCGTAGAAGTCAGGTCTGGACACTCGGCTATCAAACAATGTTTGCGAATTGACCCCCTTATTGACTGATTTAGTTAATGCAGTAGCCGCAGAGCGCTGCAAGCAAGCTAGTGTTGTTAGCGTTGCTGTCACGGCCGTAGAAGAGAGGTCTGAACACTAGCTTGAAAACTTGACGCCCTTGTTGACCCATTTAGTTCATGAACCCAGCCGCAGAGCACTGCTACCGAAGTAGTTCTGTTTACATGGCTGGCATATGGAGGAGTAGTGCTATTTTTTCTTAAAATGGGAAAATGACGTTCATATCTCTATGATGTTATCCCTATACCAGCATGAATACAAGTCTAGTTCTCTTGCAGAGCTCTGCGGCTACTGCATGAACTAAATCTGTCAATAAGGGAATCAATTCGCTAACATTGTTAGATAGGCGAGTGTCCAGATCTGTCTTCTACGGCCGTGTGACAGAGTAATGCTGGAATCACAATAGCGCGACAGGCGTGACGCGAATAAAATAATTTTTCAGCCAATCGGGATCGAGACTTCTGTGACGTCAACGCGACGAAAAGTGCCCGCACGACAAGATTTCCGAATAGAAAATATTTCTAATTTATTCGCGTCGCGGGCGCGACAGGTCTGTAAATCTTTCTAACCCGCAATTTTTTTTGGGAAAAAGATTTACGTGCTCTGTTATTTACCGTACTAATAAGAGCGAAGCAACGCATTCTAATTCCTAGATGTAATTACAGCCATATTTTCACGCTCAAAGTACCAGTGGACATGGAAATAATTTTGTGGAAGGATTGAAAAATAAGAAAATAATGGAAACATTAACGGCCATCGTAAAAGAGGTTGGCATGTAGTAGCAAGAAACCATTTGTAAAAAATATTTTCAAATGCAAATCACGAGGCGATAAAATCTAGTGTACACATTAACGCGAATTTCTGTTGTCGCGTTGTGCCCTTCGCGTAGCTTCTGTCGCGCTATTGTGATACTAGCAACTACGTGAATAGTAAAAAAAGAATGATTCTATTTAGTTAAGAAGTTATTTTATATTTCATTAATGATCATTGCAGTTATTTTGTTTATAAACGTATAAAATAGAGAAAATCCGGTGCACACGCGACACTAGCGCTTACCTAGGGGGCGAAAAATTTTAGTAGCCAAACTAAGAGTATTGAGCTTTCCTACCTGAGACTAGAAAATCACGCTAAAGCGTCAACGCAACGCGTTCGTGTGCACTCACCTTAGTAATATTTGCGTTAGAATGATTTCTTACTAGATGCTACTAACACTCCTATTTTCTCCCTGCGTTTATTCATATTAATAATAGATAGAGGCAGGTTTTTTTCGCGAACTTATTTATGGCTATGCTAGAATTCAATATCCTACGTCCACAAACGCGACTTACTTTGGTTATTGGCTGCGTGTCTACGCGAAAGGACATGTTCCTAGGTGACTGGGCCAATCAGAATAAAGTACTCTGATACTAAGCATTCATGATTCGCGGACAGGCACTTGAGGCACGTGACATTTAGAATCATTCAACCACGAAAGTACATAAGAACAAAAGTGTTACAGGTGGTGTTGAAATCTTTTCGCGAAAAACACCTGTCTCTAATAATATTTTAAATACTATAAAATATAGGTTTAATATAAACAAATAGTTTAATTTAACCGAAAGTAATTTACTTTTACGTTAACAGAAGTATAAAACTGTCGTGATCAAAGATATATTTAAGAAATAACCAAACAAGTCGTTTAATTCATACAGTGTGAAGAAATCGTGGCCAGACTACACATTTACTACTCCAGCAAGCTAAATGAGCATCCGCGAAATATGTAAACTACACAAGTGTCAAGCTGTCCTCCCCCTCCCTTTTCACTTACTTACCACCCTTCCTCCTCCGGGATAAAATAAAACGCTGGGCTAAGGGTGCCTAGTGTCTTACAGTGCTAAATCCAATTGATAAAATAATGCGCAGTAGTCCTAAACGCGTCGGGTGAGTCCGGAGAGTCCATTGCCACTGCAAGAAGGGGGTGGGGTTGTTCACTTCAGCAGTGATAGCGCCCGAGACCGGTTGGGCGAGAGCTGCTCTGCGTGTGCATATTACGTGTCGAAATAACGTAAGTCGCGCGGCGCGGTATTTAATAGCGCGATAGTAGTGAGCGATGTTATCAGTTTGGTTTGTATAGCGCCAGTGGTATCACGTGGTTTCCCTCCCTCCAGTGGCGAGCGTCCGAGAGAGCCTTCCCCTACACTGCCTCCCCTGTTCCCTCCCCAAAAACTGGGCGAAGATTTTTTATTTCTCGTGCCAACTTTTATTTCGGAATTAACGTTCCATGTTGATACTTCCGTCTAGGCTTGTGTCTGTAGAGTTTTCGCAAAAAAAAAAGTTACTGCCATCTCCTGATTACTTATTCGCTGGCTGCACTTAAGTTGCCGGTATTTAATCGTGAACCCACTCTTGTAGTTCTTGCCAGGCCTGCTGAGCGATGGCAGTGACCCCTCCCACCACTATGATTGGTGGGTAAGGGCCTCGCGGTCACGTGACTCACGCTGTTGCTATGCTCCGCCGGAACAACAACCAAAACCGTTCCGCGTGACGCGAGTGTACAGTCCCTGGCAGACAGTCGTCGATCCTCATTCTTCACTATTTTTTACCCTGGCCTGGCCGCCCTGACAGCTGCACTATCGCAGGACGAATCTAAACAGCGTTAGGACTTTTATATAAATTGTAGTCTCAGATCTTTTCCCTCGGCCGAAGATTGAGGAATCGAGATATCCATGAAAAAAAATAGTCTTGGAAGGTGGCCCGGTCCTCCTTCCAAATATCCCGATATCGAACGCACCTGTGCTGCACGTATTTTTTTTGTGTTGTCAGCGTTGTCGACTTATTTTATAACCTTTTTTACTCGCGAGGATGTTGGTAGCGCAGTTATAATGGTAAACAACGCGTGCCATACTTCCAATCTTCACTCGTATTGAACAAGGTTATAGCTATAGAGTAGATAAATACTCAGAAGCGAAATAGTGTGGCGGTTACTGTGATATGGATGTATACATTCTCTTTTTGGTTGCGCAAGGCTCTGGAGTGTCTGACTGGCTACTTCGTAATGCCAATGATTCCTTATTGACCAGGTTGCCAGCTGACTAGCAGTTGCCACGCGCTGATAGGCGGCTCGCTGACATGTTGGTGGCCAGTGACGCAGTTTTGCTGGTATGTGCGGCCGGAGGCTGCTTCATCTCTCTATTCTTATATACTGTGTCGTTCTAGAGCCCCGAGTATTTCGCGGATTGAGCTGGCAGCAAGCTAAGCTGGACAGTCCTCTATACACTCGAGACATGATCGTTTGCTTATTGGTTGCTGTGATAAAGTGAGGCCTCTGTGCAGGACTGTTAGACACTCACACTAATGCTTCCTGCTTACTACTGGCTCACAGTTAAACGGGGCGTGTCTGAATAACTGTCGACCAATCACAACAGTAGGAGAAAAGAACAAGTATTTTGAGTCTACCTCGCCTCTGATTTAATACGTGGCTCTTGTTATAGGTTTGAGATGGGTGATGATTTTACTTGATAGCCGTTCGGATCATTTAATCTACACCGGCTACAATTTTACTGTTCTTTGCTATCTGGTAAATTATCATCTGTGCGTTCTCTCTGGCTTCATTTACGCAAGTCTTTGTGACGTAGGGTACTTAATTGCCTGACTACCTTAAGTCCCTGTCACACTGTCAGATTTTTCCATCAAACGTCTTCCGATAAGTTTGGTCAAATAAAGTTTGACAGTTATGATGTCATCGAAACGTCATAAACGCCGCCATATTTGTGTGAAAAATTTGAATTCCTTCAGTTTCTATCAAACATTTTAAAATTGGACCGTTTTTATAATTTATTTTATGTTTGACTGTCTCAGCCAATCAGAGTCGTGCACGACCAAAATAGATGTCAAGAAACTTAAAACAACGAACTGCTGGATACGAAGTACGTTATGAGGATAATTAATTTATGCAGAAGCTGTTTGGGGGTAAAATCTATTTTACGTGAAAATTGCATGTAATATTACGAACTCGGATGCATTAAATTTTATTGTGCAGGAGACAACTCTTATAAATAAAATTTTAATTTAGTATAGAAGTGAAAATAAATTACAACATTCCTTACATTTCTTCTTGTAATGGACCGCATGGAAGAATAAAAACAATATCTCATTAAGAAAATAATTTTTAAATAATAATTCGAATTAGACTCTCCCAGTAAAAAATTTGACAGTGACACATTTTCAAACACATTCAAGATTATTTGATCAAATTTGTTGGAAGGAAAAATTTGATGGCCGTGTTTTGTCTTCAAATTTTATTGTCAAATATAGTTGAAGACAAAAAATTTGACAGTGTGACAGGGGCTTTACTCTGTCTTGCATTTTTTGGGGCAAGTAGTGACAAACTGGCTGACGCAGGTACCGTACAAGGGTGCCACCGTGAGGACGTGCTACCAGCATTGCTCTAATCATTTTAGCTGGGGAAAGTTTGCAGTAATGTTCGGACTGGAGATAGTTCGAGCCAATCCCCGGCATGAGTCAAGTTTATGTGCACCGAGTTACCGAGTGATTCAAAGCACGCTATAGTCATAAAATTCCCTATTCAATATATTTTATGTGCCTAACTGTGTGGCGTGAAATTCACACTTTTAACTCTCCATTGCAAAATTAAATGCGATCACCTGTACAAGCAAAGCAAATATTCACTTCGTAACTTATGAGTTTGCCTCACATACCATCAATGTTAACTTATGTCACAAATTACAAGAAAACTGTGAACGATTTCGAGATCATATTTGTTGTGTAAAAAATAAAAATAAAATATTTGCAACAGTCGTTTGAAAATAGTACATTTTTGTTTGGAAAATATAAAATTTAATTGCTTAATATTCTACAAACCCACGTTTTGCAAATATGTAACACTTTTCGAAAGAACCTAGTAAGCTTCACTAGAAAGCGATTTTTTTATATATTGTTACGTAGATAAGTTTACTGTTAATCAAATACTGCCTTCGCCGCATAAAAAAAAAATTACTTTTTAAATAAATCAGTAAAACCATTTGAAAATGACTATATTGAGAAAATGTGTTCATAGATAGATCGTTTTGCACTGGTAGAACTGTCACTAATGGAAGGTTGGAGAGTAACGACCGACATCCTGCCGGCTGTCCTGTCCACTGTCTCTTCAGAGCATCTCCACAGCAAGCCTGATACTGACTGTTCCGAACATCTCACCTACACAAGCGCCATCTGTGTTTGCAGTTCTTGTGGGGGGGGGGGGGGGGGTTAATCTCGACCACGCACTTCTCATCAGTCATAACAAAAAATGGGTAGGTACAGCACGAAATTGCCCACGGTGTGAATAAAAAATAGCGAATTATTTTGGAATGTACTTAATATATTACGTTATACTATTTAGTATTGACTCTTGCAGTGGCAGTGCCGTGTTAGTTCCAAATTTTTCTCACTTGCACATCGGAATTTATCACAAATCCAACTGTTTATCTTCACCTTCGTGTAAGGAAAACGAATGTTCAGCTCTGTTGCTTGTGTGAGCGTTTATTTTTCGTGTGCGTGTGTCCAATTTACTGTGTTCCGCGTCAGATTTGAAAATATTAAAAAATTTTAGTGGATATTTATTACAATGCCGTTACAGAAAATATCCTGTTTTTTTTTTTTATATTATAGAGCGTATAACTTGAATTGTAACACACTGAAATACTCGGTCAAGGTCGTTTTCGCCCATCTTAACAACGTAAACCAAATAGTATAATGTTTCGTTTATTTCTCAGTTTTAAAAGAACTACTCTTACGTTAATTAATTTATTCGCAACAAGTTTTCGAAAACCATGGGTGTGGCATTTTACTGTGTTAAACAGTATAAGAATTATCATATATGTAGGTAGTGAGAAATCACTTAATCGTTTTTCACCCACAAAATTTGAATGGCTGTACCGAATAGTACAAAACTGCACCATAATACAAACATTTCAATACCTTGCCGATTAAAGAAACTTTCATCTGGTTTTATTTTCAGATTTTGTTGCAAAATATATTTTACTCCAGATTTAGTAAATTTTTCTCCCGCCTACTAGGTGAAGCAAGTCGAGTGTATTCAGTTCCGAATTCCAGATCGTATCAAACAAAAGGCCAGACTGAAATGTATGGCACTATCATTGAGCGTAAACTCATGGAATGTGACATTACGTGGCAGTGTCTGTTAAAACGCATTACGTTATGGGTAGGGATATATATTTATTAAATTATAAAAATAAAAATAATAAAATAAATATATTAAATTTATTTCAAAAGTGCTTGGTTACCGTGAATAAGTTATGTTATGAAGATTATATTTGTTACCGATGTTTCCAATACTGATAATATAAACCAGGACCGAGGCTACCTTGCCAGTTCTTCCTTCCGTACACTAATATTTTATTTAACCTGACTCGTAAGTGGAATAAAAATTCTTATCGATTTGGTCGTACTCGTCGACGGCGTCGCAGACCTGCACGCTCTGCAGTTTCGGCGAGTCGGTCGCTAATGCAAGAATGGCATGACGTGTGTGCTTTAGATGAAGAAATGGCGTGAGGCGCTGTTCAGTAACGCCGGGTTGTATGGAAATTAGCTCCTGCGGTCTCCTTTGCCACTTGCATGAGGTGGCGTAACCTGAAATCTCGTGATAGCTATTAACGGGCCACGGGTCACGCAAAATACTATAACACAGTGCGGTAAGTTGTCCCTTTGGAATAATTTTCTAGACTAGGTTAAACTTTATTTGGATCAAGAGGAGGAATATCCTGAAAGTAGAAGTTTAGCCGGGTCCAAAGATTCGGATTGGAGTGGAGAAATTCGGGCGCATGTGAATATTAAGGTCTTGACAGACGATGAAGGCAACACGAGGCGAGTATGTAGCAGCGCCGGAATGGAAGGGCGGGGAGAAATGGGAGATCCCGAGAAATCCCGCCAAACAACGGCATCGTCCGTCACGATTCCCACTTGAGAAAATCCGAGAGCAACTCCGCCGGGAATCTGGTTCAGTTCGCCTAGGCAGGAAGTGAATAGTCTGACCATTACACCACCGCCCCCTCCTCCCCCTTGCAAGAAGTAACCGTGAATGGACTGGTCATTATGTACTACTTCCTTCATCATTTTTACTGTCGTTTCTAAACCAGATTTTCCGATCGGTGCGCCCCCTTATGTGCAAGGATTGTACAAATGGGTGAGAAGAAGGCAAAAAAGGAGACATTTAAAAGTATTATTTTATATTCATGCTTAGGTGCGGAACTTAGCGTGCACCTAAACGCATTTAATTGTCATACACGCTGCCGCACTGTTAATGTTAATCAATTTACCTCTTCTGGTTTTACACAACTTCCTAATAAAATATTTTCCCGAAAATCTCTGCAAGTAACCAAGTAAAGCGGAATTAGCGAAAACCAATATTATTTACTCCGTATTTTTAATTTCACGCACGTATGTTCTCCATGTCTGGAATTTATATGAATGTCATGATTAAGTTCGACGTACGAAGAAGCGGCCAAAATTGATTTCAAGTATTCGTTTTGCTTATTAACAATCCACATTAAACATATTTGACGTATTTACATACTTATGTAACATAACGAGCAATACGTTTCGAACATGTTATGGCTTTGTAAATCGTGCAGTACGTTTTCATTTCTGCTATTTAGTTACGTTAGCAAGAAACGTGAGGTTGAAACTTCCAGAAAATAATCTGAGGCCGAAAACAATACCACGGTCAACCAAATAGGTATGAATTGTTTACGTTTGCTTGAGCACTGTTGAAAGCCGTGTGTAGGATTTACTTTTGATTTTGGTTTGTGCCCTTCTGCCATCTGTAAAATTAGCATTGCCACGGATCTGTTCACTTCATTCATGTTCATCTAAGTAAAACTACGGAAATGTCATGAATGAAAATGTTTTATTAATAAAGGCTACTCACGATAAAGTGAGCACTTTTGAAATCGACCTTAAAATAAAGTCACTGCTCCTACCTGAATATATTTTCGGGCGCACTTTGTGACATGCACTCGATAAAGTTGGTAACGACAGAGGTAAAGTAGTTCCGTATCTTAACGTCGAACAAAAAGTGTTTGGTAACAATTTGTGATAACTTAAATTATTTCTTTCGCTTTCAGTTTTTCTAATGCATCAAAGTGGAAAAATTAGTGGATTTATAGAATATTTACTTTGCTGATAATTCCACAGTTTCACTTGGCCGACGCATAAATGAAGTGATGAGGCCATGACCTTTTTTATTTTACATATAAGGCGGAAGAATACACAACGTGCGTGCAAGTATATCTTGAGCAGGGCTTTGAAAAGTGCTAATATTACCGTGAACAACCTGTATGCAAATTCACTCTCTAAAGTGGCCATCAATTTAAACACATCACCCGCAATACAGCGTCAAGCGTTAAGAACTTGGAGCCTGCACAGTGTACGCCAGAAGTGTGTGCACTTTATTATTTTATAGGCAGTTATATTTCGCAAGTTTGTTTAAAAAGAGCTCACTTTACCGTGAACAACCTTACAATGCGCAGGAGAGAAACAGCTTCGCGGCTCATAAGATTACTGCTGACTGCAAATTGCCTGTGCAGTGCTCTCCAGCATCATTTCTGATTTGTTACGCCACGCTGTAGCAGATTTCATTGATAATTACGTTCTGCCATATTACTGGTATGTTAAAGTGTCGGAAGGAAAAATTAATATGTGTGTTACTGAATAACTAGGTAGAATAACATTTTATATCATTTTGAGCAACTTCAAAAGTAGTTTCCGTAAATATTTCGTTATACCATACAAAAATCCTCAGTTCAATACTTCTTAGCATTCAAGTAGTAAAAAAAATCACTTGTGAAATTTAAAAAACCAGGATACGTAGGAAGGAAGAAAGTTGAGTGACCTCAGGATATCTAATATCATTACACAAAATTTGTACAATTTTTTTTTTTTTTTCATTTGACTGATCTGTGACTGTCCCCTGTTCCTAAATGTTTGTAAAATAAGTTTCGCTAATCATATCTTAAAATGAATATACAGTAGTACCTTTCAGTTTTTCCTGTTTCAGTATTTGTAAATGGCTAGTTTTATTTCGTGTGTCAAAAAAAAAAACATAATTTTGTGTGTCTAATACAAAATAGTGGGTTTTTTCTGCACAACTCCTGTACATTTTGTTGTGGCTAGGATTAACAGACGTTCTGCAAAAGGACCTGACCTTCTCCTTGAGCATATGTTTTGTGTCCGGCCGGATTTTGCGTTGTGATGAAACATGTCCTGCTCTTACAAACTAATAACATATTTAATTTTTTGCTTATTATTTTGATATATTAGTTTTTAACCTTTTATAGTTTAGTTGCATTGTCAACATTCACTTGGTTAATCATATGAAAAGAAAGCATGTTTTTCGTTGAACCATTAAAATTATGTTTACAATTATTCTTTTTTTACAAGTTCTCATTTATATTTAGTTTTCACATGGCAGTGTGTATATAAAAATGTTTTGCTTATACATACGCATTTATTTTCCTGGTATTTTACTTTTATGACTTATGTTACCTGGTAACTGGAACGTTATTTTATGCTACTAATAAACCTTTTGAAAATGCTCGCTTGGAAAATAAATGACGTTATTACTATTTGTAACATTATTCAAATTAAGTGATATATAAAATAATAATATGTATACTGTTCTCCAGAATAAATAATTTTTGATGCTAAACTCACAGCGAAATTGCATCGTCACCTTTCGAAGTGTGGATATTCACCTTTTAATTTTATTCTGAGTGTTTTGTAACCATAGCCGTGGCTAACGTGGCTGCGATAGCACACGACAGGTTTGCTTCTATGTACGTGGGTGTTCTGTGGCACGACCATGCAGTACATACGGCGCAGCGGCTCGAAATGATTGCCTGGTAAACACCATCCATTAGTGTCGCTAGTGTTTATACTTTAGTGTGTGTGTGTGTGCGCGCGCGCGCGCTGTCGTCACACTTTGCATGGAGCACAACGAGCCGGCAATAAAACATTCACCAGTGCCGCTGGCGGGTTGTGTATTGCCAGGTAATAATTGCGGCAACCAATAAAACTGTAAGCTCTCTTCGCGAGCGCTTAACGCGAGTTACGCAACAAATCTGTATCGAGCTGCACTTTGTCCCATTTCGCCTGGCGTTGAAAATTAAAACGTCGGCTATATGGCGGTAATTTGCTTTCTGCTTTCGTGTTGTTCAGCATCGTTATCGGGATGGCGCATTGATACATAGGCTTTACGATGCGGGCTGCTAGGATATGAAAAAATAAAAGTGGCGCCGTTAACGTTCTCCAGTGAATACTTTGGACATCTGTCAGAGGAAAGGTTTACGCATTTACAGGCTTCATCACATGCAGAACATTTATACTTGCTGCTTGTCGATGGAGGCCATGTTCAAGGATACTAGAACGAAAATGGCTATCGGCCTGTCTTTGATCTCGTCTACGGCTCCCATAGCATAATATGCTATTATGATATGCATAATATGCATATATGCATAAAATGATATTACCATATTATATATGCATACTGCGATATCATATCACGTCGGAAACAAATTCCATTACTCGCCCAGTGTCTTCTGATTCTCAAATTTTCTCTGGCAGTGCCAGACAGAGATGCATATTCTGTATGAACATTATAAAAATTCTTTTAAAGAATAGAGAAAGAAATATCATCACACAACTTGTAAAAACAGTATCAGTTATATGCACAGAAATGTTTAATTTCAATAACGAATAATAACACATATCGTTAAATTGTGTGTCTATCGAGTGGCTGTTACAAAATTTTCATGCAGATAATGAAACTAGACAGTGTAAAGTCGTTGTAGTTTCTAGCAGCAGCAACACCGTCTACCTGAGCTAGGTATAGGCTGTTAACAGTAAAGTGAGCACTTTTAAAGACGTAGTTAGTTTTTCCTTACGGCCATTTTTTTTTTATCCTTTAACCACATTTTAAAATAAACATTGCCTTGTAAGTAATAAACACAATGTGTATATCCCACCGTACTCGGAAGTTAGCGTCTTAAGGCTAAAATAAAATACATTTGCTGACAATTTTTCCAAATGAGAGGCCTTACAAAAGTGCTCACTTTACCGTGAATAGCCTATAGGTATAGATACGGGTGGGATGGACCCCCGCGTTTTTCGTGAAATAGTTGTTTGCGCGAATACGCGTATCTCGGTAAATAAATGTTCTGCAAATACGACTTTTACCAGGGAAAAATATTTAATAAAAAAAAAAACTATTATCGATGGGGGGGGTTTTTTTTTGTCATATTAAGTGTATTCTTGGAGGAAAAAAATTCGTGAAATTAGTCAAATATCGCATTTTAAAAGTTTGCGTAAGCAGTTTTCTTAAGCGACAAGAGAAAAGTACAAAGATACGGACGTAGTTTTATCTGTGGTCTTTCATCGTGTGTAATAAAACTCCCACGTCACAGATCTAATTTGCACAGCGCAGCGTCACGACGGAAACACTGCACACCTTGCGCGTAAGTGCGATGTCGCCCCTATCGCTCTCTCCCTTCTTGACCTTGGATGCGGTGGTCCGTCCCACTCTTAAACATATAGTAGACAGTATGCAGAGACAAAATGGAGTGGTGGTTCCTTCGATGTCGGCGTACACCCGTTCTCGAATTTGCCGCGCGAGGCTGTGTGTCCGCAGTTTGGCGGGCGCTGATTGGCGAAAGGCGCTCCGAGATATCGCGGGCCAGCGACGTCGTTGTGTCCACGTGTGCTGCTGTAGTTGGCGGAATAAACAGCTGTTTCACATCTGTGTTCCTGCGTACTCAGTGGTCGTGGCCAGCGTTGAGTAACCATCCCAGCGTTCGCCTGGTGTGATTTCACGAAATAATGGGAAACCAATGTCAGGACGGCCGAATACGGAATAGAACCCATGTGGTCGTGAATGTGAGTCGAAGGTTCAGTTACCACTGCGCCTCCCTCACTGAATGCCTAAAGGCTGTTCACGAATAAGTGAGCACTTTTGAAACCAACCTTAAGAAAAAAGCCACTGTCCCTGCCTACATATACTTTAACGGGCGCACTGAGTGACATGCACCCAGTTAAGTTGGTAACGATGGAGGGAACGTAGTTCCATATTTTAACATCGAATAGAAAGTGTTAGGTAAACATTTGTGTTAAATTGTTTCCTTCGCTTTCTGTCTTTTTAAATGCATCGAAGTGTAAAAATTACAGATTTGTAAAATATTTATTTTTCTAATAATTTCACAGTTTCATTTGGCCGACGCATGAATAAAGTGATGAGGCCCGTGCAATGTTAATTTTATGTAAGGCGGAATAACACACAACGTGCATACAAGCAGGTCTTAAGCAGGGCTTTCAAAAGTGCTCATTTTGCCGTGAACAGCCTGTACCTAAGGATTTGAGTGCAACGACGGCTCGGCTTATATAATACCGTATCGCCTCTGCTCAACTCACTGAACTGGCACGCAGCATGTACGTTTTATTATCGTTATTTCCGGTGTTCGCTGAGTCAACGACCGTCAGAATGCGAGTTATACGCGCTACCACATGATGAGAGACTAGCTCAGTGCAACCATTACATTCGACACTGTCATTTTATTAGTGAAATGTCGCTGTTAAATTTGATATCAATTGTCGAACCTAGTTTTGTATGTTATCATTTTATGTTGAGATGTGGCAGTCGAAAAGATCGTTTCTGGATATATTTGGGGGATAACGGAAGGCTTGAGTGACTATCGTAACAATACTATTACTTATAGCGTGTTGCGTATAAACTTAACGATTTTTAATGGCAACACAAATTGTAGTCCACATTTTTTTCAACGTTCAAGGTTTGACTCCGTTGGTGCTAGTTATCGATACCACTTTGTTGACAAGGAATGCCGACTTTATCCTCCGTAGAATTATCGCTCAAGTGTTTCCAGGCCAGTTTTTTCTCATAATTCGAATACATAATTGTTCGCGACGAACATCGATACAAGAATCGAGGAAGTACTATTGATTTCAGTTCTTTAGCTGTGGTTAAATTGGTGTCGTGAGGATAGTCTTCCCAGGCGACGTCATCGCAGAATTACCAGGTATCTTCGAGCTCTCTCCGCACGACCCAGAAAAACTACGTCACATTCCAGCAGTTTGGCAGTTGGTGCATACGGGCGAACTAGCCAGGTGCTGGCCGAAACAAAACACCTTCTACAGCTCGACACAGCCAATCTGTCAGACGTAAACTATGCTTCCTGCCCCCACACAACCAGATATAGGTTGTTCACGACAAAGTGAGCACTTTTTAAGGCCCTTCTAAATTTTTCCTTTCGTCCAATTTCCATCTGTCTGCTGCTTTTTAATATAAACATTGCAATGTGACCAATAAACACAGTGTATACATTTCACCACCCTCAAAAGTTAATGCCTGAGGCTGCAATAAGATATATTTATTAGTGGTTAATGCCAGTTTGAAGGGTCTTAAAAAGTGCTCACTTTACCGTGAACAGCCTATAGCAATAGGTATGCGGATATCAGAGAGACTGTAACTGTATTTCGCTGTTGTGAGCCTTATCTGGGCCAAAATCACGACCAAGTCTCGCTACTGTCAATCATTCCCCAGCTGTGGGAATCTTGCCGGACGATGTCGTTGGTCGGCGGGTTTTCTCCGGGATCCCCCATTGCCCCCGTCCTTGCATTCCAGCGCTGCTCCATACTCACATCAATCATCCTCATCGGCTCTCAAGACCTCGATGTTAAGAGCCGTCCAAATTTGTAGAACTTATAACACGTAGTCGAACAGCTGTAATAAACTACTACGAATTAATATTTTTGCATCAATATTTATTTAGTATATAAAAGCTTGGCGTGAATAGTTAAGAGCCGTGCGCAAGGTATGTGCTTACTACGCTTACAAAAATGAGGTATACGTTCTACATTACGCGGTGTCTGAGGGGTTAGACTGCTTGCCTCCCATCCAAGCGTAGGGTTCAGTCCCCGGCAGGGTCACTCCCAGATTTTCGTAAGTGAGAATTGTACCGGATTATGCCGCTGGTCGGCGGGTTTTCTCGGGGTTCTCCTATTTCCCCGCCCTTGCATTCCAGCGCTGCTCTATTCTCACCTCATTTCACCCTAATCGGTTCTAAAGACCTCGAATCTCTCAAATGTTGGGGTACGTGTCGAACATTCAGCTCTGGTAAACCTTTGGTGCGTGTCAAGCATGTTCGAGGTGGTCGCTACAGATGCGAACCTCTCGCTTGTGTTCATGTAGGTCAAAGATGACGACGCAGAAACCGTTGTTTGGAATGGGAAGGTGCGGGCAGTGGAAACAACTACCCGCGCAGTAGAGGGTTGTTTCCAGAAAAGGCTGGGCATTCCCGCAACGGTATTTCAGACAATGGTACCCTATGCCCAAGACACTACACCTGCCTGCCGTTGCTGTTGGCTACTCATGGTTGCTTTCTGGCAACGTGTCTGGCACGTGTCCACGTGCAAACTCATTCGGCGAGGGCAACCCGGAATCTCATTTACTAATTGTAACGAAATCTTTATGTCGCTCCTTTGGAGGCGAATCGCAGTCTCCTAGGTTCTCAGAAACGTAAAGAACCTATGTGGAAATGTATTTATTTTATTTATGTGTAAACACAATACAATTTGATGACATAACATGTCAACAGCTTGGTATCTTGGTGAAGTTATAGCCATGTTGGTGCAAGCATTGCAATTTCGCAAGAAAAAAGTCATCGCTTGAGTAACCATCGGCAGAGATTTTTCGCAAAAAAAAAATAGTAGATATCAATACTACATTGGTACGGGGTGTCCTTCCGTCACATTTGTTTACATTTCTTTCTGTTTTCAATACTTCAGCATCCCAAGAGTTGACGTGATATTATATCTGTAACGTACGAGTGTTGCATACGTGTTTCTTATGTTCCAGCCTGCGACTGGGCAAGCAAGGAGGTGATTAACCATGTGTAGTATCAGCTGTTGCAATGCCTCTATTGGCTTGATGGTGCCGTTTCCGCATTTGACCGAGCCACTCAGGATTCCGTAATTGTGACACTGTAGCTTCGTGATTCGTGCGCAAACAGTTAACACGGACCCGAACATGCTTCAGTCAATCAAAAAAGCTGGACGACCCCACAGTGTTTGAAATTCTAGCTTGACTCGAAATTGTTTGACGTAAATACGTCTTTAAATTTGCAAATCATAGTGGGAGGCTCTCCATAAAATCCGATCATAACAAAATTGGGGGATACAGTTTGGCATTGCAGCTCCGAATCTATCACCTACATTCAAAATTCAATTACACCACTCGATTGCCAAAGGACCAAAGAATATGTTACATTGAGTGAGGATGCGAAGCATCGCGCGTGGCTGGTGGGGGAAGGGGGCAATCTTGAGTTCGTTTCGCTGCGTCTCATAACTTCCGCGTAGTATAACTTTTGACTAGGAGAAGCTACGAAGCTCGTTTGAGTTTCAATCGACAGTTTTCACCAAGATCAATCGATTGCGTGTATAAAATCATTTGTGTGGCGTGGTTATGGTGAAATTGAATGAGTTTAATGTAAAAAATTAAGAAAATTGAACACAATGTCGACCTATACGCGTCTAAAAGCCAAGTAGAAATACAGAAATCGTATACTTTTGGAAATAGCATTTTAAAAGCAATTCAGTGATACCCATAAAACACCAAATAATCAAGTGAAGCGGTGCCGGGAACGTAAAATAAACATCAAGGCGTCCGAGCGCGTCAACGTAGACGTATTAACGCAAAACAAACGGCCGTGTCCCCAACATAGCTACACCCCATTTTTGCGAAATATCACTGCCCTTATATGTAATGTATAAAGGAAAAGGTAGTTCCCAATAAAGACAGTACTCTTGAAATCAACCTATGGAAAAAATTACTACCATTGTCATATTGGTCCACAATACACCATACGCTGCACTGTACTGTGAAAAGGTCATTACTAGCTGACCGTCAGTCAGTATGATGGCTATTTGTCAATGTCCTAATGAAATGTTTTTCCCAAGTAACATAGTATGTAATCCATTGTGTTCATCTGAATAATATATACTTCCAGTGCTGCCAACGTGTTATTACTTTGCACTGCAGTAGTGAAAGTCATGAAAACTGCTGGCGAGAATATATTGCTACTGTCTTCAAGGAATTCGAAGATATTATATTACGGCAGAGTCCTTACAACACTTTAAAATCCAGGTTACGTAATATTACGTCGCCAGTGCTCGATGTGTTCACTCATCAAACATGTTCTTGTTTTTAACACTTAAAGCCGTGAATTAAAGTAGGCCAGAAAGCGTTAATTTAAGTAATTGCTATGATTTTTATGTCTACGCATGTGAAAAGTATGTTATACCTGTCGCAGATAAAATATACCGTTGCATTAAATATATTTTTAGTGTAAACTCTACTGTGTCATATGGAGGGACAAATAGAAACGTGTCTATGCTTCATATTACTGGTAGAATTTTTTGAAGAGACTAAAGGCCATTTCACAACTTCAAATATTTTATTTAATTCAACCAACAGAATTTTAACTTATTGATAGGGATAGGAAAATTTCGCGAATTCATTTCGGGACAATATAGACGTCAAACACATATACAGTGAAGTCACGTTCGCGATTGGATCACGGTTTATTAGACCCGCCCTTCACGCCTCTGAGCCAATTGTAGACATGCAAGGAAACAGCTTGCGAATCCCATAACTGCCAGATGTGGGGCAACAGCCAATGGACACACAGCTGAGGCTCCAGTATGCTGAGGACTAAGGACTCTAGCCAAAAGGTCATTGAACTTGCGAAATTTTCCTATCCCTACTTATTGAACACAGAAAATGTTCACATACTTCAGTGGATTTCATTCAATTAAAATTGAATTATTAGTTCAGAGTTTAAAAAGTGTTTGCACACATGCAACTGTATTCAATAAATATTGAAGTTATAACTTAACAGATTTTCCTCAAATATTTCAGTTTAACAAATAACCATTATGTTTAGTAATTTTTTTCAAACTTATTACAAATTGTGCTCTTTGGGAAAATATTGGTCATAATCAAAACAAATATTTATTTTTTCTAAGATGATATATTTACTTTGCAAGAAGTACATATATGCAAACATTTCTGTTGCTTATATATGCATAAATGACAGTATTATGACACTACATATTACTGCTTTATCGGAGTACTAGCGGGAAAAATGAATTCAAGAGCATATAGAACATGTTCTAAACGAACATAGAAAGAATTTCAGTCATTCAGTTGGTTTGAAAGACAAAATTGCCACGACTCTGACGTCCGAGTGACGTCACAGCATTCAAGAAATTGAATTCAATAAATTTGAAGAAAATTTAAAATGAACTTTGTTCGTGCGAAACGGCCTTAAGGAAAATAGTATCAGCATCAAATGATATTCCCCTCATTGGACGATGTTTTCTGTTTTTACAGTAGACCCTTAAAGCCATTGCTTATGCAAGTCAACGGATTAAGGCCTTGTGATTGAAAAGGTTATTTGGCAGTGTGAGACGTGAAAAATGTTTTTAAATTAAGGGGCCAGTGTGGGAGCGGAGTTGAATTTTTTTAACTTACGGCTTCCGGGTCGAGACTTCGCCGGTCACGCTCGCCGCACTTAGTAAAACGGGGCAGATTCCGCCGGACACTGCAGCAACCCCCCCCCCCCCCGGAGGGGGAAGGGGGGTGGCGACCCGCTGATCCGCGGGCGAGTGGCTCGTGGGGATCGATAGCCGGGAGTCGTCCAGGCGGTTCGCCGACCAGTCCGCACCCTCGTCCTCCGCGTCGCCGAGTAGGTGAGCACACACTAACGAAGTGAACTGCCGGCCACTTCTGTACTTCATTCTCGGTTACTTCCAACTTTTCTGAAGCCCTGCTTTTAAGTTATACTTTCAGGATATTCCTCAACCTCATGCTAACAAAGCTTCGCTAAGCCTAGGCTACAGAATTGCACCAGAGGAACAACTCACCGCATACATGCGCGCTCAGTTACATAATATTTTGCATAACAACTATTTATTACTGGGCATTACCAACGTAGCTATTATCTCCCTGTCTTTATTCTCATTAATTTTAAATGAATTATTATCATTTACACATAGAATATAAAATAAAAATTTCAATTTTACAAAAACAAAGTACTTTTTATGTTGACAGAAGTATAAAATGCTTGTGATACGTGGCATATTTGGAAAACAACCAAACACGCCATACGTGGCGTGATTTTTCAAAGGCTTGTTTCAAAACGTGTAAAGAAGCCGCGAATAGACTATACTACAAGTTGGGAAGATGAATGTTGAAAGTGTGGCAAAGGGAAACTTTTTGCCAGTAGGTGAGCGCTAGTGTCGGCAAGGTAACACATTTTCTATATATTTTCTACATTGAAAAACACGATAATTGCAATAATTGTAAATCAAATAGTCTTATAAAATAAATTCGTAACTAAGTAAAAATTTCTCTTTTATTATTCACGTAACTTAAAATTTCAATTAAAAGTTACCTTTCGGAACACTGCGCACCTAGCGGGGGAAATTTTCTCTATATCAAACTCTCCTATAGCAAATCACGTTTTGTTCCTAACCTGAGGAAAATAAAGCTTACTTGGGTCAGTGCGCGTGTCTATTTGCCGAGACAGATTGGCAACTGCGCGGAAGCACAGAGTACTTAAATATACAGAGATGAAGTAGCCGCTTATCCCGCGAACTCTCGAGCCGAACACGCCAGCAAAATGGCGTCTCAGATTCTCCGGTCGGCGCCTGGTGACTTACCTGCCACATCGGCAGCCCAGCCTATAGCAACACCAGGTGGCCAGTCGTAGTCAAGACTGGGAGCCCCGCACAGCTAATCAGAGACTGAGTAAGTCCACGGGTGTCTCGATCTGCTCTGTGATGTAAGGCCACCGGAGCCGGCTCAGGTCCCGCAGGTTTGGGGAATTCTGTGCCCTCGATGCGTTAACTATATTTATAACCTCTCCCATCACACCTGCTCACACCTTAGCGGGTTTCACAATTACAATACGTGATGTCATGCAACGCGCCCGACGCTGACAGCTCATGACGAATTTCTTTCTTTTTTAGAGAGGGGCATTATCTAACGTAACAGATATAACTAGGGATAGGAACATTTTGCGAGTTCAATTTCCTGTATGCTAGACTCCACAATCCTTCGTGTAGTCGAGCCTCAGATGTTTGTTCATTGGCTGTTGCCCCAGTATTATCCCACATTTGACAGTACGGGATTCGCTTCTTGTTACTTTGCAAGTCGGCTATTGGCGCCGAGTCGTCCAGGGCGTGTCTAATAAACTGTGATACAATCGCAAAGGTGATTTCAGTGTTCACGCGTTTGAAAACTATCTTGTCCTCCAATGAATTCGCGAATTTTTCCTATCCCTAGTTATAATGAACTATTACAATTAACGTGTTGCATGAGTAACACATTTGCCTCCTGTATGGCTATTTACTCTGGATTCCTGACTCAACACCACCCCACTCCCACCACACAGCACGTCGCTTTGCTTCCCGAAACACTCTCGCGCACTACACTCTGCTACACCCATCCATATGTCATTTTAGAGGGCATGTAGCCTCTCAACAGGGTCCCGATTTAATCTAGAACCCTCTCGTGCCCACTACTGATACAGACCCTAGCATTTCACTTTACAAAATGACATCAATCTAGACTTGATAGTCCCCTACACTTACATATTCGAACAAAGGTAATTTGTTCACTTGTTTCCGCCTCAGGCAGAACTCATTCACCAGCTAAAACACAGAGCTAAATATTTTTTGTTTCTTCTGAGTTTGAGCAGGGCATGTCGGATGAGCGGATGTTTGATGACACACGTGAAAGCAACGTGTAGGTACTTGTATGGCGTATACTCGGTTACTGAATTGTAACGCGACATAATAGGGCCCCTTAGAAACACTTTTAAGGCTCTCTCAGCATAAGAAAAATTAATTGGTTAAGTGCTGTTGCGTGAAATAAAATAAAGGTAGACAATTTACCGTCTGCTAAAACATGCGTGTTTGCTTTTATCAAAATTTTATCGGCCGTATGTTTGGTTTCCGTGAGAGTACTTCCTTAATTTTAATTCAAGAAATACTGTTGGCTTTGCTGTAACACGATCTTAGTCTTACAGCCTTCGTGAAAATTCGCATTGTAATAATTTTGTAGTTTTATTGTGGCAGTTCAGTATGTACACAATTAATTGGTATATGGATCACACAAAAATTTTGTCCGTAGAAAAGTTATTTTGCAACTGTTTTAATGCAAAGAATAAATATATTTGTTGTAACGAAATGTGGCAAATGACAGCGAAAGTGATATTTAAGTATGTTGAGTGTTTAATTTGGAATAATTAAAAAAAGTTTTAAATACTTGACAGCTAAAGTGGCGTTTCCAAATACATTCTGGCGGAGAATGTTGGTCTTATCCGGTATAAATTTTTCGCGGTCATCGTTGAATGTTCTCCATTTCCTTACGAAAACTCAAACTGCCTCTAGAGGCCATAACCTAACTCTTTCAACCATGTATTTTTAAGTACAAATTTTGTGGGTGTTATTTTCAGTCAGACTTTACTCTTATTCGCTCATCTCTGTATTAGAGACCAGCAGAGATCTTATTATATTTCGTTAAAAATTCCACTCACTCAAGAAATAAAAGTGTCCGTAAGTTTTTTTTGTGCAGTTTTGATAATTCTTCAGTAATTTATGTAACCCATATTTTTAAAGCTATTCATGGCAAGTAACACTCTCTTATGATAAAATGTGTAGCCTCACAATTAAAGTTTTTTTAATTGTTTTTCATTTATGGTGGTAGTTTAACCGAGAAATTGCGTACTAACTAAACTATCGTATATTTACTCTTCAGGCATGTCTTATGAGAGGAGCAACGATCCCACTGTAATCTTAAGAGGTTATGATTTCTATGAATGCTCATGCGATGCAACAAATTCGCTCTTACCTGTAGAGGGCCGCGGTGGTGTGGTGGTTAGACTACTGGCCTCCCAGCAAAGTGAACCGGGTTCGTTTCCCGGCGGGGTTACTCCCGGATTTTCGCATGTGGGAATCGTGCCTGGCAGTGGCGGGTTGTCTCAAGGATCACCAGTTTCCCCGCCCTTACATTCCGGCGCTGCCTCCTTACCTCATTTCACCCTCATTGGCTCTCAAGACCACGACGTCAAGAGACGCCCAAATCTCCCCAGTCCATTCCACTCGCCATTCCACTCTCACCTGTACTTGAATTAAAGGCTGTTCGCGATAAAGTGAGCACTTTTAAAATGAACCTTAGAAAAAAGTCACTGCCCCTGCATATATATATATATATATATATATATATATATATATATATATATATATATATATATATATATATTAATGAGCACTGAATGACATTCGCCCAGTAAAGTTGGTAACACGGACGGAAAGTAGTTCCATATCTTAACGTTGAATAAAAAGTGTTAGGTAACCATCTGTGATAACTTAAAATTATTTCTTTCGCTTTCTGTTTTTTAATGCATAGAAATGTAAAAATCAGCAGATTTGTAAAGTACTTACTTTCTTAATAATTTCACAGTTTCATTTGACCGACGCATGTATAAAGTGATGAGGCCTATGTCAATGTTAATTTTACATAAGGTGGAGGAGAACACAACGTGTATATAAGTAAATCTTAAGCAGGGCTTTCAATAATGCTCATTTTACCGCGAACCGCCTATAGAAAACTTCACGTATACCGGGATTTGATCCCGGAACATCACAGTCAGAAAATAACCCCTGAACTGAGCGATCTCGGATGTGACAGCGTACTTAGAATGAATAAAGAGATGAAACAGTCTCAGCCGCACGCGCCAGCAAAATGCTGGAACGCTGTTCGCCTATCAACGCGTGGTAACGTACTCGCCACCCGGCAGCCCGGCCAATAGGGTACCTTTCGCAGTACGTGGTAGCCAATCAGACACAAGGCCCGTCCCCAGAGCTTCACGCAGTTAATCAGCTTATGTGTATGCACAAATCTAGGAACCGACTCGCTATTTCGCCTCTGTGTAATTATCTACTCTGTGCTACGGTGGTTGTTATTGACAACGGGAATGTTAACAGGAACAAGGGATTACACTTGGAACAGGATTTCAGTTAGATTTATTTTATTTTTCAACCCATGGCCAGTAGACGCTCTCCGTGGAAAGTGACTTAAGTACCTTTATGGTACCTGCCACTTATCTGTTGGGAGCAGCTGACACAAGGTAAGCGTGTTCTGCGAAGTGTTAACACCGTAGTCGTGTTCAGTTTTATCTACCTGCCGACAGAACTCGTGAGTACTTACTTCCTTGTTACAAAAAAACCTGACCAAATCTTTCTTGTGAAGGCGGTTTGGTTTATTGCTTGCTATATTTCGCAACGTTCAACAGTTCCCTGGAATGAAGAAAATGAACATTTAGCTTAAGTTTTCTTAGAGCGTTGAATTTCGTGGAATAGGAATATAGGTACTTCAAGGCACATTAAAAAATCAAATCGACCTTTGAAAATCACCATTGACTGTAAATGCAAATAATTCGCTATAAATTTTACTTGATTCAGAACTATGCGATGTTTCGATATGTCGCGTGCGATTCTGCAATTTCAGTGGAAACTTCATTGTAGTATTAAAGAGCTCTTGCTGTTTTTGGTTTATTTTGTGATAATAAGAGTATGAAAATGCTATTATTACTATAGGACCATAATAGTAATGCCTGCTGCCATACTGTAATAAAGTACTTGTAAGATTGTTATTTAACACTAGCGGTTCTCGCGACTTCGTTCACGTGGACTTTAGGATTTGTTTACATATTTTTAAAATATAAATTTTGCTTCCCTTAGGTTTTATGGATTTATTAAAATACAGCCCACCATCGCTTCGCTCAGGTTTTATGTTTAAATTAGAAAATATCACTTTGTTCAAGTTTTATGGAGTTATTGAAATATATACCTTTATATTTGGTTTGAAAAATTGTTACTTTATTATCGGAAATACTTTTATCGTCGCGTTAGTGTTGGTTGTTTGATAATATGCTATCTTACCAAGTTTTTTCAAAAATTAATGTATCTTTTCTATGATGCGTATTATAGCAATGATTATTTTAAAAACTGCTGTTGTTTCAACAATTCTTTTTGATAATAATTCTTTAAAAAAATTAATAAAACATGAAACATAAAGAAATTTATATGAGAAAATTAATTTACTTCATAAACATTTGAGATTTCGATATGAAATAGAGAGCAGATTTCAAATAGAAATAAACTCCATGATCTCTGAAAATTTTATAAAAATCTATTCAGCCGTTTCGGAGCCTATTCTGGAGAAATATCCAGACAGACAGGCAAAAATTTAAAAAACAGATATTTATGCTTTTACATCGTTCAGATTGCATAATACTCTTAGATGTTGGTATCAATTTTGAAATAACAGATACCTCAATTTGATTTATTAGTATAGATTATTTCGGTATTTGCAACATCAGTATATTATTGATGGTTGCTGCATACAGTTATAAATATTCAATATTTCACTAGCACAATTTTTTATACCGATGTCTAATCGAAAAGACAAGTAAAGTAGATATTCTGTAGCTATACAGTGTCGGTGGTAAATTAGAAAAGAATATATATGTCAGTTTTAACTTAATATAAAAAACCAAAATACGTAGGATGTTGCGGCTAATTTTATTTTTATTTTTCACAAGTTAGAAATAAGTGTAATATTTGGCATCATAATAACGTCTAAACAAATCACATTCTCTTCTATGAAAGCATATATGTGACGAAATTGCGACAGAGAGGCGAGGCGATCGAAATCGTTGACAAGTACGAAGTACGAGCATCTCGAGAAAGCCCGCCAACCACTGGCAACGTCTGCTGCGTTTCCCATGTGACAAATGCTGCGCCGTCTCCGCTGGGAACTGAACTTGGATCACTGTGGCGGGAGGCCGGAGAGCCAACAACTATCGGGACCCTCACTTAGCATCGTAGTAACAATCTTACTGCGTTAAATAAGTACATGTAGGTTGTTCACGGTAAAGTAAGCACTTTTGAAATCAACGTCTGAAAAATTGTCACTGTTCTTAACTTCATGTAGTTTAACGGGCATTTTAACTGAGTATCATGCGTCCAGTTAAGTTGGTAACGATGGAGTGAAAGTAGTTCCACGTATATTGAATTAAAAGTGTTGAACTGTGATTGCTAAAATAATTTATTTTGTTTTCTGTTTTTCAAATGCATATAAAGTGTAAAAAATGAGAAAAAAAGTAAAATATTCCGTTTCTAATAATTTTAGAGCTTCCCTTGACCGACGCATGAATAAAGCGATAAGGCCGATGGGAATGTTAATTTTACATATGGTGGAAGAATACACAATTTGTATACAAGTAGATCTTAAACAGGGCTTTCAAAAGTGCTCACTTTAGCGCAAATAGCCTATAATTAGAGCCCCGTGTATATCACGGGTTAAGCTGGCAGCAAGCTAGGCTGGATAGCCCTCTGTACACTCGAGACATTATCGTTTGCTTATTGGTTGCTGTGATAAAGTGAGGCCTCTGTACAGGACTGTTAGACACTCACACTACTGCTTCCTGCTTTTTACTGGCTCACGGTTGAACGGGGCGTGTCTAAAGAACTGTCATCTAATCACAACAGTAGGAGAAAAGAACAAGTGTTTGGAGTTTACCTCGTCTCCGAATGAATTCGCGAAATACTCGTGGCTCTACCTATATTAGCCATTTCCAATGACGATTTTAACACGTGGGTACGTACCCATGAATTCTGTTTAGGGAGTGTCAGCATGTGCATAGCTGGGTTGGAACCGAGAATGGGGAGTAATTTGTCCCTCTCCAACAGAAAAGAAATAGCGAACCTGCAAAAATTACAATCCTAAGAAAATTTTCAGATATTTATTAAACTCAACCTTTCACAAATCGTATTGTTTCCTGTTGAAAAATTTACCCAGTGAATAAAAACAATAAATATGCAGATATTAAAAACGCCTTTTTTATTATATTTTTTTCTGTAGCTACACTCAAGGATCAGCAGTTTTTCATTCGATGTATACTTCAATCAACTGCCTCCGTGACCACTGTTGAGAGATTGCATATTAAAACACTGCACGAGGGAATGCAATTTTAAAATTAATATTACATTTTACAAAATAAAAAAATAGAGATTGGACAGACGAAAAAAGGAGCCTAGGGATGTGTTAGAACCCATAAGGGTGGTCACATTAACTTACAATTTGTGAATAATGCAGCAGTTGTTCTCCCTAAATATTTCATCTAGAGGCGTGTATTTTTCGCTGAAAGATTACAAGACCAGCTGTACTCCAAAACATTTTAGTTCATATGCACTTTCGTAGTTTAATGATTTTAAATGTCAGGTGCTCCGAGTTTATGCCCACGAATCACGGACATTCAACATCAGAGTACTTTATTCTAATTGGCTCATTCAAATAATAACATGTCTTCTCACGTAGACGCGCTGCCAATAGCCAAAGGAAGTTGTGGTTGTGGACGTAGGATATTGAAGTATAGCATGAGCATGAATCTTTTCGCGAAAAATACATGCCTCTGATTTTATCTCATGTGATGGGTTATGATTATCTACAAATAATATAGCAAAGTCAAAAACTTCATAATTCAGTCATAAAATGTTAAACCAGCTATAGTGTTATCGAATATATCTTGACTAAGAATTTTTTCGCGATTTCCCAGTCTCTCTGTTTACCGATTTTATTTCTGATAGTTACTTTCACCTGCAGTCCATTCAGGAGCGTTTTTAGTTGTTAGGAAAGGTCTGGACCCTTGGACCCTTTTATTGGATACGTACGTGCACGGGGAAACAGTGTATAGGAAGTGTGAACCAGTCCAAGTAGGCCTGTGTTCCTGTGTGGTCGGGAGCGAGGAATCCGATCGGGCAGACGCGCCGGCATTCCTGGCTCTGCAGGGCAGAGGCCAAGTGCCAGGGATATTTCGGACCTCCAGCCCTTCGCTTTGCGATCCCCGTCCCTCTTCCGTCTTTCGTCGCGCATCATCAGGAAGTATTCCTGATCGATGGACGTCGATAAAGAAGCGGCACACAAACATCCCGGCCCGCCGCCGTGTAATATCTGCTGCGGCCCAATTATATTCTGTTCTTTACAAGTTTCCTTTTGTTGTGTTCACACCGAAGCGATCCGTGTTTCCGTCGTTTTATTTAATTTCATACGTCTGCAGGAACGTTATACGTAGGGCCATCCCGATTTTCGCGAAAAGGATTCCACGGAAACCAGATCTCGATATCCTACTTGCACATCTGCGGCTTTCCTTCCGTTACAGGCCTCTTTCCTTCATCGAAGACAGTGTGGCATTTGACTGGGCCAATGAGAATTAAGTTACTCCGCTACTAAACGTCTGTGATTCGCGGGCAGGCACCTGAGACGCACATCAGTTGAAAAAATCAAATCGTGAAAGCGGATATCAGTTTAAGTGTCTTGTAATACTACTTGATAAAGGCTGTTGATGGTAAACTGAGCACTTTTGAAAGCCCTGCGTAAGATCTGCTTATATGCTGATTGTGTATTCTTCCACCATGTGTACAATCAACATTTCCGTGGGCCTCATCACTTTGTTATTGCTTCGGTCAAGAGCAATGGTGAAATTATTAGAAAATAATATATTTTACATATTTCCCCAATTCTTACATTTATAACTAAAATAAAATCGACAAGAAAAAGAAATAATTTCTGCAGTTACAAATATTTATCTAACACTTTTTATTCAGTGCTAATACATGGAACTACTTTCTTCCAGTCGTTACTAATTTTACTAGGAGCATGTCGGTCAGCAGACTGGGCCAGTCATATTTTTCAAATGTTGATTTCAAAAGTGCTCACTTTACCGCGAGCCGCTTGCAGGAATTCTTTTTGCAAAAATCAGGTGGCCCTACACTCTTGATTCGAATCAGTGGAAAACCACTGATTCGCAGTGAAATTCAACTACTGGAATCAGTGAGAATGGCTCCACTTAGAATCCGAGGGAAACCACTGATTATTTCAGTGACAAAATTTCACTCACTGATTGATTTAGTGACGTGAAGCAATTTCACTTATGAATAAGCGAAGGCCGACTGCAGTGGCGAATTAAATATTGTTTTTATTGAATTTAGCAAAATAATTACTTGAAATAAACATATTAGTAGAGCCGCGAGTGTTTCGCGAATTGAGCTGGCAGCAAGCTAGGCTGGACAGCCCTATATACACCCGAGACATTATCGTTTGCTTATTAGTTGCTGATATAAAGTGAGGCCTCTGTACAGGACTGTTAAACACTCACTCACACTACTGCTTCCTGCCTATCACTGGCTCAAAGTTGAACGTGGCGTGTCTGAAGAGAACAGTCGTCCAATCATAACAGTAGGAGAAAAGAACAAGTGTTTGGAGTCTAGCTCGCCTCCGAATGAATTCGCGAAACACTCGTGGCTCTAACTATAGTCTATTCGCGGTGTCTTCTCGATTCTTGAATCAAACCTTAGAAAAAAACCCCACATATGACGTGTGTGGTTGTTTCCTAAATATGGTATGTTTTATGTTAACTTAAAAGTACCTCATTTTTGTTTAAATTTAACTTTTAACTTTTATTTTATTACTAGTTTACAGTATGATATCTATAACTAATATGAATAACGACAGAGAGAAAATATGTGTATTGGTAATGCCTAGTAAGAAATACTGTAGTTCTTATGCAAACTATTATTACACTGAGTGCGCACGAATGCACTTGGCGGCCCTCTAGTGTAACTTTCTAAGCTTTGTTTGCATGAGGCGGAGGAATATCCTAGAAGTAGAACTTAAGCAGGGCTTCGGAAAAGTTGGAAGCAACCGCGAATGTAGCATGCACTGAATAATCTACACAGATATTTGCGAGGCACTGTAACAAACTGAAGTGGCACGTGACACACATGGACGGGTTTACGGCGCATGCCCATCGTTAACGATGGATCAAAATAAATAAATAAATGAACTATCCGGGAACCATGAGCTAGGATAGCGAACATTGCGCACGGTTCCAGAGCAGATAAGTACACAGCGGCGAAATGGCGTTGCGTTTCCTTTAATGTGGGCGTACCTACCTGTTATGTGATTGGCTGCTTGAGTCTCTGGAAACGGACCTTGTTTCTGATTTGTCACTGCATGCGGCGAAAGATTCCCTGTTGGCTGAGCTGCTTGCTGGCGGGCAAATACGTAGGTTAGCAGGCGCTGATTGGTTGAAGGCGTTCCGACATGTCATTGGCAAGTGGCGCCATTTTGCTGGCGCGTGAAGTTGGGAGTTCTCGGAGTGGAATGGAGAGATTTGGGCGGCTCGCTACCGAGGTCTTGAGAGCCGATGTGGGGGAAATGAGCTGATAATGGAGGAGCGCCGGAATGCAAGGGCGGGGAAACGAGAGATATCCTAGAAAACCCGTCAACCAGCGGCACGATTCCCGTATGCGAAAACCGGCGAGTGACCCGGCCGGGGATTGAACGCGGTTCGTCTTGATGAGAGGCGAGCAGTGTAACCGCTCAGCCACCGCGACCCAGTTAATGTCGGTATTTTCCTTCTATACTCCAGACGTAATTAGTATTTTTTTTTCCAAATATCGAATAACAGATTTTTACTTTAAATTGTCTAATTTGTTGAACTGAGGATCGTAAATTTTATTTGAATTAATTTTGTAGTGCTGGCTCGACGGAATACATTTTACTACACAAATTCACCATTGTAAAACAGTATAAAAACCTACATCCACAACAAGCACAACTCTTCGCACGTAAAATATAAAATCCACAAAATGTGGAAAATTAACACAAGCCCCGCAGGGGCGTCCAATCCGCGACCCGCGGGCCGCATGCGGCACACAGTTTCATGTCATGTGGCCTGCGGACTTATTTGTAAAATATAAAAACCATTTAGATTATCGAAAGAAAGATTAATCCCTTTAGATATGTATGAAATTTTTTGTAATTAATATTGTTAATGTGATTGAGCCTAAATATTGCGTTATATTTATATATAAAAAAACTCGTTCATACGTATTATTTTTTTAAATCTAGGTATTTAAAGTTATTTTGAGCTTTATGCTTGCGACCCGCGGACAAGTCTACAGCAGTGGGGCGGCCCTTTGTGTGAAATCTGTTGGACACCACTGGACATAAGCACGCTGTAACATTCACTAACATGCACACAGGTACGTACATACTCCTGAGGATAGAAGTTTATTTGCTAATTTAATTTCCTATTTATCATAATTACACATAATATTGAATAGCTCAGTGTTGTGTTTGAACAGCAGGGTAGCGTAAATAGCTTACGTGCTGTCGTATGACTTCTCAAAGCACCAAAATGCACGACCTTGAGACTTGTGCGGAAATTGCAAGCTTAGTGGGCTGATCACGCCTCGTGCTCACGGAAACTATGAAACGTGGATTATTTTCTCGTAATTATAGTCGCATTTTATCGAGAGTTAGCCGCGCGATAGCATGCTTGGCTCGTTGTGGGAAGGTCGCGTGATCGATACCGACCGACTGTTCAGGTCATGAATTTCTCGCAGTCCCTAGTGAGTGCTGGTGTAGGTTGCCTACGGTTAATTGAGCATTTATGAAACCAACCCTTGAAACACTAACCCTGGCTGCACTAAACTGTAACAGACACACTAATTGCAATGCGCCCAGTAAAGTTGGCAACGATGGAGAGGGGAAGTGTAGTTCTATGTCAACGTCGAATTGAAATTGTTAGGGTAAAGTCTGCCAATATTGAAATTATTTGATTTCTGTATTCTATTTTTTTTTGTGTTTATAAAAGTGAGAATTAACTAATTTGTATAACTTGTTTTTCTAATAATTTTACTGTTTCATTTGACTGATGTATGATTTAAGTGATTTCAAAAGAGCTCAGTTTACCGTGAGCAGCATATAAAAGCGAATATTTCCCCCATGTTTGTTACCCGGGCCTCATAAATCTTCAACATGGCCGACCGCCGCGGGATTGAACGCCATTATTTGCCTTGCTCGTCGGGTTGTTTGCGGTCGCCGCGTGACCAGATATCGCCAGAAAAAGCACTTCGGTGTTTGCCCCCTCTTTGCCGGCTGCCCCCTACCAGTTCTGGAGACCGCAAGCATCGTCCATACGTCATGCAATCATTTGCCGGGATAATTGTCGGCGAGCGGAGTTTGGCCAGGAGGGTGCGGGCAAATACAGTACGAAGTAGTACTGAGGACTACTTGCGCATGTCCGCGACGAAACTCAGCGGCGTTGTTGCATCCCATCAGGAGATGTAGGCCTATAGGCTATTCACGGTAAAGTGAGCACTTTTGAAAGCCCTCTCATCTGGAGCGGTAGTCGATAAATATTTTTTATTGTAGCCTTAGACGTTAATTTCCAAGTGCGGTGGAATATACGCACTATGTTTATTACTTACATGGCAATATTTATTTCAAATGGTGGTTAAATGATAAGAAATGTCTGAAAGGAAAAAGTAACTAGGGCCTCAAACGTACTCACTTTACCTTGAACAGCCTATAGTTACCCCTCTGCTAGTTGAATAATTTTAAAACACCTGCTATAATTGTTATTATTGCGACCCTCGCCAAGTCGGCCAGTGTCGATGACCTTGGCCTTGACACGTGAGCTTGACATATGGTTGTGACCCAGACCTTGTCATGGACCTTGACATATTACCTTTACCCCGTTTCCGTGACCTTGAATGACCTTGAACACAAAACATTCCCAAAAATTCCAAAAATCCAAAGAAAATTCCTATAAATTCCCAAAAACCCTTCGCACTTGTCTGAAGATTCAAGACCCAAGATTCAATACCCTTGACTGAAGACTCAAGACCCAATACCCTAGAACAATTTATTCTAGATTCTAGTTCCATGTACGAAATAGTTACAGATTAAAGTATGAACATAAACTAGTATTTATTATCCCAATGTTTGCGACGAACATAGAATACTAGATTTTTTGCTATACGACACTTTTAATGATTGCGATTTGATTTCAGAGGCTGGGTTTAGAAATACACAACACATTGATAACTATATATGTGAGTTCGCTTGAAAAAATTCGCATGTATATTTCATTAGTAGTTAACATATCGTCTCTGTGGAGTATGCGTGTCGTCAGCCATGGAAGTGGGCCTTCATTGCTCATACACGAAGTTGAACAAGCAAGCCTCTTGTAAGGACTGTTCTTGATTCACAATAGTAAGCATAACAGTAACTATAGAACACAGATCGTGTGCACAAGAATCGACTGCCGTGGTTTCGATCATGTTGATTCAAAACTGCGCATAACAGATCGTGTGCCCGAGAGATCTTGATATAATGCATGAAAGGAATGGTTATATTTAATTTATTTTTAAGACGCATGGGGCAACAGCCAATCAGAGCATAGTAGAACATTTTTGACGAAGTTTTTTATTTAGTTGTAAAATTGGAGGAACGTAGTTATGCTGCAGAAACAAATACATGTCGCGATATATAAATTTTGAGGAGAGAACAGGTGACAGCGTACTAGCGGAAAATTTTTAATGTTAAGTACATCTGTACGATCTCAAAAGTTAAATTTTAAAGACTAGCATACATGCCAAAGTTTTAAAAATCACTGTATATTTTTAACACAGTATCACACTAAATCAGTTATTATGCTCCCTTTTATGCATATTGAGTCAACCGATGCATAAATAGGCCTTAATTTACCAACTATGGCTGACGTCAGAATCCCCGCAAAATCTCATTGGCTGAAAATAATACTTCAATATTCAATTGTGAATCAATTTCGCTCTAAGTTTCTGGTCTTGTGTTATATTCTATCACGTATAGGTTGTTCACGGAAAAATTGCCATTTTTGAAAGCCCTGTTTAAGATCTACTTGTTTGCACATTGTGTATTCTTCCGCCTTTGTAAATTTAACACTGCCATGGGCCTCGTCACTTTATTAATGCGTCGATGAAGTGAAACTTTGGGTTTCTTTAAAAAGTAAACATTTCACATATCTGCTCTTTTTTTACTTTTCGGTACATTAAAAAAAAAGTAAAGAGCGAAAGAAATAATTTAAGTTGTTACAAATGGTTACCTAACACTTTCAACTTGACGTTAAGATATGGAACCATCGCGGCCAACTTTTCTGGGCGTATGTCACCAAATGGGCCCGTTATAATATATGCAGTTAGGGGCAGTAACTTTTGTCTAAGGTTGATTTCATAAGTGCTCACTTTACCGTAAACAGATTATAGTAGATAAGTAGGCCTATACAGAGAGGAAATGGCATGCCTGTTCGTTTGACGTGGGCGTACTGTACTCCGATTAGCTGCGCGTGGCTCTGGAAAGGGGCTTATTCTGATTGGCTACTGCATGCTGCGAAAGGTTCCCTAGTGGCCGGGCTGCGACTGGCGAGCAGGCTACCAGGAACTGATTGGCCAACGATGTTCCGATTCCGACATGCCTCTGGCCAATGACGCTAGTTTGCTGGTGGTTGCAGCTGGAGTTCGCGCTGTAAAGCCCACCTTAAGTTATACTGCCAATGTATTCCTCCACCTCATGCAAACAAAGCTTAACCGAGTCTAGAAAATTACACCAAAGGACAGCGCACCGCTTTCGTGCGCACTCTGCGTAATGTTGTATTGTATTTGGACTACTTCTTACTGGAGTGAATGAGTGAAGAGATTTGGGCGACTCTTAACATCGAGGTCTTGAGAGCCGATGAGGGTGATTGAGGCCAGTATGGAGCAGAACCGGAATGAAAGGGCGGGGGAAATGGGAGATCCACGAAAAAATCCGCTGACCAACGGCATCGTCTGGCACGATTCCCACTTGCGAAAATCCGGAGTGACCCGGCCGAGGATTGAACGCGGATCGCCTTAGTGGGAGGCGAGCAGGCTAACCGCTCAGCCAACGTGGCCCCTTATTTCTTACTGGGTATTACCAACTTACCTATTTTATCCCTGTTCTTATTAATATTAATTATAAATGTAAAATATTTTAATAAAAAGATTATATAATTTTATAGAATATAAGGTATTTTTTATGTTAACGCACGTATAATGCGCCTGTGATAATCACATATATCACCAAACAAGTCATACATGGGGTGGTAATTTTAAAAGTGTGAGGAAACCGGGAATATAATATAAAATGCGGCAGTTTCACCTCTGTACTGTGAAGTACTCTGTGGTTCTACTGTTATCTATCTCCGAAGCTCTGTGACTATGTTTCTATTGTGAAGCCACCATTACCCTGTGTGAGTCTACCATTGCCCTGTGTGAGTCAGGCGTCGTGGGAGAAGTCTGCGCTCCTGGAGGCGACCTTCGCAGACAGACGAAGCTGGCGCATGGGTTTCGTAAAACGCAGAGCGCCTAGGGGATGGGAACAAGACTCCAGCGAGCTCTTTTCGTACAAATCGATCAGCCGTCGTCGCCGCCGCATTATCTTCAAGCCCCCCCAGCAAACATTTCACCCTCCAACCTCCTTTTGCCTTTTTTCTTCTCTTTCACCGTCTTAGCTGCTGTATACCGGCGTGTCTACATGTCAAACACCACTACTCAGCCCAACCCCCCGCCCTACTTCTTCCTTACATTTCACCGAACCTGCTCAGAGCATGGAGGAGCCTAGTACCAGATAACTACTTTCAACATAAAAGATAATGGGTAGCGTGACCTAGAGGAAAATATCTAGGCGCTGAATATTTTTCGTGCTAATTTCGGGTCTGCAGTGGTGTAGGGGTCAAACTACTTGCCTCTCGTCAAAGCGAACCAGGCTCGACTCCCGGCTGGGTCGCCAGGATCGTCGCGTGTGGGAAACGTGGCGGACGGTGCCGTTGGCCGGCGGGTTTTCTCGGGACTCTCCCGTTCCCCCTCGCTTTTGTATTCCGCCACTGCTCCATACTCGCCTCATTTAACCCTCACAGGCGCTCAAGTCCTTCCTGCTTAGCGCCTACAGAAACCTCACTATTAAACTCGTACGAATTTTAAAACAACGTATTCATATATCTATCACATACATCTTCGTTTTCAAATACAACGAAAGCGTAACAGTTCATGTACTTATCTTCTTTGTTTCGAGGCGTTCGTTATCGGTCTAAACGGTGATTATTTCAATGTTATACCTAAACGTTGCTTTGCTACTCTGTTTTCGTCCATTATTGTCTCGTGAACAATTTATTTGTCTCTCCCACTCTCCCCTAAACACACACACACACACACACACACACACAAGGCCTTTGGTTTTTGTTGGTCCTACTTGTTTGTTTCCGTGTTTGACTGAATTGTGCTCTGTACAGAATAACCTTGTTGAATTGCATTTTCCTGTTGTCTGATTGCCATTGTTTATTTTCTTTGCTTTTTTTTCTTCCAATTTTATTACAAATTTTTATTTTAGAAGACTTTATATTTCGCAACTAGGTATTTTGTCTTTGATATATGTAAGTAATAACATAATTATTATTTGACAATATCTTGCCCGTTTGGTTTTAAAACTGTCTACTTTCACTGTGCGGTTTTCGTTGATTCTATTTTATGCTCAACACAAGAAAGAATGAAGGTCAGATTAAACCGTAACCGAACTTCAAAAACTGCATGGATGGAAAAGAACAAATTTGTAATTACTTAAGCCGTCCCTACACGATACCCAATTTCTGCTACCTCATGTTATACCCATGGGCACAACAGAAGGCATAACATTTTCTATAGCAGAAGAGAAGAAAGAATGCATCAGTTCATACCCACACGTTACCTAAAGTGCTAACAGAAAATTGTAAATAGCAGACATTCCGCAGTTGGCAGGGCTACAAATGCAATCAAATATTATATGTAGGAGCTTTGTGGTACATCCAAAAAATATGAAGACTATTTTTTCCCCAGAAGACTGTATTTATTTAAATTTCTGAATACAAGTATTAGGCTATTAATGTATAGAAAATAATGTTAGTAACTGTGCCGTTTTTCAGGCACGTGCCTTTTGTTTCAGAGTTTTGTACTTTGCCTGGAAGAATAAAGAGGGATTTAAGTTTTGTCCCTCCCTGAGAATTTTGAGTAAAATAATTTTGTTGCGGCAAAGTCCCGATTATTGGTTCACCTTATTCTATGTAGTATTTTTACTCCAACTGTTGTTATTAACTATTGATGTCAATTATTAAAAATCTAAGAAATCCTTTAATTACTGTATTTACACCTGTGTTGGACTTTTTGTCATATAAAAATTAACAAGTTAATTATAACATTTTTGTGATGCTCTCCGACTCTCGTCGCAGTTAAAGTAAATAGTGTGATTATAATTCTTTCTGTGTTCCTATTTCTATGGTATCCATGCTGTACTCTTTGGAGAATCCTTTTCAAGTTGCTTTTTTGGAGCTGACTCCGTCTTCTTTCTTTCTTCGTGATACAACATGTAACCAGCATACTTCAACTTTTGAACCCTCCTTCTGGAATCCAACCTTGATTATGTATCATTATTACATCCGACTTGCTGCCGTGGGGCGGTTCTCGGCGTGGCCGCGAAAGAGATGCCTTGGTAACTGTCCAGTTGTAGCTGTGCAGACGCAGCTGCCAGCGAGTCCTAGCGGCGCATTCCTGGTTCTGCAGAAATGACAGGAAAAGAACCATGTGAACTAAAAGTGCGGCCAACCCATATAAGTTTTTTTTTTACTAAAAAAGTACTCTTCGACGTTAACAACGAAATTTTCGTTCGGACTCTTTTTTTGAAATGTCGTGGAAAAGTTGTTTTTAAAATGGAGCTTTGAATCAAATGAAGAAATAATGTAACCCAAAATTGGTATTCAGCCTAGACAAAGTCTTCTCGCTACGAAGTAATGTTGCTAATATATATATATATATATATATATATATATATATATATATATATATATATATATATATATAATATATATATATATATATATATATATATATATTTAATTACTGGGGCCCCTAGTAAAGTCATAAAAAGGAAAGTTTTTTTTTTAATTAAATAAAAATTTGTTGTTAGATTGCTCAGATGATATTATAAAAAAGCAAAGTACATAAAATTGTGTTGGATTTTATTGTTATATGTTGATGTTGCTGTTATAATTATGTTGAATTTTATTGGTGCAAGTAAACTGCTTGTCAACCCGAATGCCTAAACTTTTTTATTTTTTTTGCTACCCTTTCTGAGATTTATCTAAAGGTTATTAGCAAAGTTTTGTAATTAAGTAAGACACAAAACAATCTTAATGGTCAAAATAGTTAATCAACACTATTTAAATAGATTCATATTTAGTTGGTTTCTATATATAATTACCGTGTGAAGAATTTGGTGCTTCCAATTTTGGGGGCTCGGTCATTTTGTTGTTTTATTTATATTTAAGAAGAGCACCCTACATACCAAGCAAATAATCTAGTTTGATCCCGTTTATACTTGTAAAAGGTAGTGCATAACGACACTGCTTGTGTATAAAAAAAAACAGGGTACTGTTTTCACATTATCTACAACGGTCGTTTACGCGACTGATTAAAATATTATTAAATTATTTAAATATTTATCTTTAACAAGCATAATAATCAATATTGTGCTTTCCGTAATTAAACAAGTTTATACGCCAGGAGACTAAAAGAAGGGGGAAATATCGAAATACTATTAATAAAGCTTTTATGTGTGGGAGTTAACAACACTCCTGCTTAATGAAATGTAATACACATCTACAGAATCTACTTTTAAGTTGTGTGTGTAGCACATTGGGTTAGTGCGTGGGAATGTGTCTATAAGATTTTGGTCTTAGAGTTCAAATCTCCACCATGTAACGAAATTTTTAGTTATTGTATGTGATATATTATTGTCGTTTATAATTTATGTTATTGTCAGAAAACGTTTATTTCTAGAATTTCTTTTTATAAAAGCAGTAATACACAAATACCTGCACAGTGCAATCGGCTGCCTGTGGTATTTTGATCTAGCTTTGGTCTGTATTATTGTTTGCTACGGACATAACTTTCTGTTTACCTGTGTAAAAGGTTATATAGATGATAAAGAGTCCATATTTATCACGTATTTTCAAAGTCGTGTTCATTGTTTCATTATGACCGTGGAAGTTAATTGAAACGTATCGCGTTACTTACGCGTACATTAAGTTTCATTTTGTACATAAACACGTTTTACACAACACGTAGTTTTGTTCGTAAACTGATATATACGCCTCGAGGTTGCTACTCGGGCGTCCGCCATCTTGTCTGTCGCAACTCCGTGCGTATAGCAGAAATTTAGAACACGTTCTATTACCGTTTCGGGCATGCCCATGGTTAGGAAAACTGTTATACCCGGAGCCAGGCCCCTTCGGAGGGGACTGGATTGTAACCTACACGGGAGCAGAAACGCTAGCAGAGAATGGGTATGAAAACTGCAACGGAAATGGGCATCGTGCAGGGCCGGCTTTAACAACTCTGAACACTGAAACCACATCAAAATGCATGACGTCATCAAGGTTTTTTTAAGAGACACAAAACAAGTGTCTATGTCGCCAAAACTCTGTCATTCTTCAGACATTTTCGTATACTCTTGGATTAGGGAAGAACTGCCCATGATCCCAGTGATGTGTCTATAGATCCTAGTTTTGTGTTAAACATCTCTGATTTACTATAGTGTCCTAGGTAAAGGATGATTAGGTTACAGCGATCACAATCCAAGAAATAATCTGCGCATGCGCAAGACACGATGAGCGCCGAGGAGCGAAATTGTTGTTTTGCAAATCAGACCAATGATCGAGTTGTTAATTGGCTGTGCTCGCTGGCCCTAGCATACAGGAACTTTCGTTCTTTCCGGTAATTTCTGCAACAGCCAGCATACACATTACTCTGGAGGGTCGCGGGATAAACTCTCCCTTCGCCCCTTTGCGCCCTGACTAGAAGACGAATTTTGATGAAAATTGCTAAATGTCATTAACAAGCCAAGGTAATCATAATTTTATATACCAATATTCGTAGTAACTAAGCCCGTTACTTAAAAAAAATTGCTTGTTTTAGATGCTTAACTAGTCACCTAAGCTCGTACAAAAGTTTTACTGTTAGCCTTGCGAACTACGCTGAAGCAAGTGTTCAAGCCTGAGATGCTTATCACACATAGCTAAGTAGCAGGGTAAAAGTAGAAACTTAGTTGGCTAGGTTCAAAAGAAATAATTATTGATTAAAATGAGCAGTTAAAAGTTTTATAAAAAATTATGACAGGGTGGTATTTGAACAATAGCCATCTCTTCTGCAATGTTTTGTTGGCTGTAAGCGGACTGTGAGAAAGTTTTGTTCCAGTGAACAAAATACTTGTTTGTGTATGGCCAAACAAATACGCAGTTACCCCGGCAAAATACTTTATCGAGTAAAAAAGAAACTTTGAAATACAAGAAAAATTATTTTGTTCTTTTAAAAAATACAAGCTTGAATCGTCAAAACCTATGTGCTGAGCCAAAGAAAAATTGCTGTCAGCAAAATATGCGTATATATTTGTTTGGTCATATGCAAACAAATATATTGTTTGCTCAAACAAACCTACTAATTTTCCAGTTATAACAGCACGTGCTGAATTAAAGATACACATACCTCGGAAACATCATGACGAGTTCACGCAGTATCAAATTGCGAGAGTACTTCCTCCGCTAGTCAAGGCCGTGTTCATAAACTTATTAATGTAACAGATACAGATGATAAATATAATCAAACTAGAAACGTCATCATCAGTCTGTGCTTTTAGTGAGTGAAGAGATTTGGGTGGCACTTAACAGCGAGGTCTTGAGAGCCGGTGAGGGTGATTGAAGTGAATATGAAGCAGCGCCGGAATGAAGGGGCGGGGGAAACGGGAGATCCCCGAGAAAACCCGCCGACCAGCGGCATCGTCCGGCACGATTCCCACTTGCGAAAATCCTGTGACCCGACCGAGGATTGAACCCGGTTCGCCTTGGTGGGAGGCGAGCGTGCTAAACGCTCAACCACCGTTGCTCCTGTGTTTTTAGTGATATAAATAATCTTCTACGCTATCATAGAACGGAACTGAGAACGACAAAAGTTGCTGAGGACTATAAAATGTACGTAGGCCTACTTTGTATACTGTATTGGACAGGATTGATATTTAGTGCGTCTTTGTGGAACACGTAGAAATCCGAGGGGAACTTGTTTTTCTTTCGTCTCAAATTTTTAACTTAACTAATGGCCGTAAATTTTTCCGTCAAACTGCTTCAAATAAAGTTGATCAAATAAAATTGAATTGTTTAGACGTCACCTGAAACGTCATTATCGCCGCCATGTTTGTCTGTACAAGTTGGGTGGCTTCAGTTTCCATCTAACACTTTGAATATTCGGCCAGTTCTAAAATTTCTTTGATGTTTGACGGGCTCAGCCAATCAGAACCGTGCATGGCAAAAACGGCCGTTTCCGATATCACGAAACTTTAAAATGGCGAGCAATTGCGAGAAAACGAATTATGGCTATGAAACGAATACATTTATTTAGAAGCGCTGAGCGTGAATGCTATTTGAAGTGATCATTGTACAGTAGTATTAAGAACTGGGAGGCATTAAATTTCATTGAGAAGCTGACAGAGACAAGTATTTATTTTAACAAGTAAGTGAAAATAATCACAACATTCGTTACATTTTCGGACTGCATGGAAACAAAACAACAGTATCTCGAAAATAATTTTTCATTAAAAATTCAAACTAGATCTTGTAGAAAAAAAAAAAAAAAAATTGCAGTGTGACACATTTTCAAACACATTCAAATGCGTTGGATAGGAAAATTTGAAGTTCATATTTCGTCTTCAAATTTGGTTGTCAAATATATTTCAAGGCAGAAATCTGACAGTGTAACAGGAACTTAGGGGTAATTTTTTTACTTCGTTACCAATTTGAAAGGAAAAAAAAACGTGAAGTTAAAATCGAACATTATTGGAAACTCCAATATGTGCGTTACATTCAGATGTGATTATCTTATTGGAAAAACGTCACTTTGTATATGAACTTTGACTGTCTAAAATATAATATGTATTCCTCTGGGTAAAATAAATCATCGGAGTCAGTCTGAGGCAGTCATGAGATTATATTAATTGGCGGTGGAGACGTGGTAGATTGAAGAAGATCCTGTAGAATCATTTTTCGCATGAATCAACTGTACAAACCTTGTTTTATAAAAATTGTGTACTTGGAAAAGATACGTATACAAACTAGTAGACAGCTGAAAGAAACAAGGCAACGTTTTGCTAATGGCTTAGTTTAGTGCGTAAAAGTTTCTTAACGAAATACGCTTACCAACTTAAGAACTTTTTTCATGTATTTTTTCAGTGGGTTTTCGTGACATTCCAGTTGAAATATTCGCGCCTGTGTTGCACTCAGCTAGTTGAAACCCACTGAGGTTACATGCAAGTAAGTTGGTAGCTATGGAATCGTGCCTCTTTTGACATCAATAGTTTGTTTTTAGGAATGTTGGGGCAGAAGAGGAAGTAAAGCCAGTGAAACTTGTTGAAGATGGTGTGTGCCAAGCAAGGATCGATGATGGGCTCCCAGAACACTTCTGGATAATCTCATAGGTCAATGACAGAGACGTTAGACCCACAGGGTAACGTGTTATTGATACGGGTGGGTTGGCCACCCTGCCCCCTTTCTGGTTGCTATTGGTGGCAGGAGAACTGAAAAGCAGATCCGGGACGAGAAAATGATACAGGAGCGTTCGCAGCCTTTTTTTTTTACCCTCTATCTTAGCTGTCGGGCAATTTACCTCTTTTTACCAGGAAATATTATTTGCCATTGACGTGTTTTTTGTATATTTTTATTTTTAATTCGAAGGGGTACACGTAATGACTAATTATATCATTTTTTTGTGCTCGTCAGGTACACGCCTTGTAAAAAAAAGTTTTTTCCGTTCTACCTGCAGCCGCCCTTCCGAGTATATCATGTTATTCACACTCGTAAATGCGGGACTCCCCGACCCTTCTGTTTTCAGTTGGCAAAATAAATTATGCGTGACTGGATGTTTAAGAAACAGTCTTTTGTCCTTTAAGTTCCTTATTCCCACGGTGTATGCGACCTTAGTTCAACGCATGCATCCTACAAAAAATAGACCATACACTGAGAGCTCGGGACGCTAAACACAAGGTTAGGTTTAATTGGAGACGGTTTTGATGCAGGGACTATAGTGTACTGAAACAGTGTGTCATACCACAAGTATTTTTGGTATTACAAATTTTAGTAGAAGAAGCTCTTGATCCAAGTACTTTGTAGTCCTCTCATGTCGTTCTCTCTGTCATTCGTCCGTTATTATTTCTCTCAGCATTTTTTTGTTCCACGTGCCACAGTTTCAGATTGTCTTGACTTTTGTCTGTAAAGTAATTTAACAGCCAGTTGCGACTGTTTTTAATAACGGTGTGCTACCAGTGCTGTACTCACGTCCGATTTTATGTCAGATTCATGTCCAGAAATAAACGTGTTTTAAAAGTTCATCCATGGTTAAGGAGAACCTCGCAGGGTAGGCTACTTGCACTGAAGTATAGTCATTAGAGACCCGAAAATTTCGCGAATTCATTTCAGGACAAGTTAGACTTCACCCAAATGTACATTTTAGTTTCTTCTTCTAGTGGATCACTTTCTGTTAGACACGCCCTGGAAGACTTCGGGCCAATAAAGAACCTTCAAAGATAACTATGACTGAATACATTGCAAAAAGAAACGAGAGAACAGTTCAACAGCTGTGTCTACTAAGCCTACGCTTGTCTGCTAAGTTAGTTGCCAGATACCACTGCAAGTACGTTTAATAAATGTGAAGTTTGCTACGTGCACAATGAGAAAAAGGTTTTTTTTGATACAAACAAAGTTTGTTTGCGCACCAAATTAACTCTTCGTAGGGGCAATGAAATATCTTGTTGTTCTTATTTGTTTCTCCAAAGAAATATTTCGTTAGTGAAACTAAAGATATGTTTGATTTTACGTACTTGAAACAGTTTTGATTGGTATAAAAAAATTTCGAGCCCGACTGAAATTCGAACTTAGATCAGCTACGCGCGAGCGCCACTCTTCATTAGGATGTTCATACCATTATTAAGTATCAATAAATACACTAACAAACACTGTTATTATCCTAACTACCACAAAAATAAATGAAAACAAACTCTCGAGCTGTATTTTCTAACGAAGACAATCAAATGATTGGCCAAACAAATATATACAGTTGATTCAATCAAGTTTTGTTGGTCTTCAAATTTCGTTTGGCCCAACACAGAGGTTTTGTTAGTTCAAACGTGTATTTTTAGATGAACAAAACTAATTGTGTTGCTTTTCAAGTTTTGTTTATTCAACAAAATATTTTGTTGGGGCAATTAAATATATTTTTAGCACTATACAAACAAATATTTTGTGGGATGTTCTCTCAGTGTGGATTTAAGCAGACATAATACGTCAGCCGTAGATTTCTGTTCATGCAACCATTGTTATAGTGTTCAGAACTCCCCGAAGGGTTCTGAGCCTGTGTTGTGTTCATAATAATAATGCAAATCTTCATAATAATGCAAAAGGCAAAATAACACCGTGCAGATTCTCCTTTGTAAGCTGTACACGTCGAAACCAGACAGGGAATACATAATAGTTCTGCTGTGCGTGACTGGGCGATCTGTTATGCCCGGTTGCACCATCGTGGTTCATAACTCGATCAGAGATCGGATCTAAGATCGACACAGAAAACTATTGCGCCATTTGAGTTCAGAGCTGGACTGGAGATAGAGATGAAGTTCATTTAGAACCTCCAATTTCGGCTGTTCGAAATGAACTTCATCTCGATCAATGTAGATTGAAAATACGCCAACAAAGAGAACTATGATCGATTGTTTTCTTGGGAAATTAAAATAACATTATACGCACTTGAATATTATTCAGTAAAATTCGTACAACAATAATTCACTTAAAACAGATAGTACATCGCACATCTAGTTCTATCTATAGTGAAAAATACGCCTACTTCCATGACGTCATATTACGAACCAATAGCAAAATTTGTCTCATACTTAATCTCAATCTTCCACTTTGGAACCAAGATCGCCGAATCGGATATCCATAGTCATGAAATTTTGTCGGTGCAGCACTTTCACATGGAACCAAGATCAAACTGGACCCTGGTTCGGAACTAGAATCATTCAAACTCGTGTGGGGGTAGATGTTGGTGCAACCGAGCATAAGACATGGTAGAGGGTAAACTGTAAAACGCAGCGATTTTCATCAGTAGCATGTGGTCGGAAACGCTTGGTTTGATCATATGACGCAGTCAACTTTTTATTTGGATAGGAAGACTCAATTGAATTTGAAAGGCCTAACTAACGTCCCCCTGTGTTATGCCCGAAGGCTTATCAGAGGACGGCTTGTAAACTAACTTATAACCTAACTTAAACTAACGCCCATGCTTTACCTAGGATTCGAACCCAGAGCCTCCCGCACCACAGACCGACAGCGTACCAACCGAATGCGCCACGGGAGGTCGGCGGGAAAACTCAAGAATCGGAAAATGTTAGTGATGCTTAGCCAAACATTTGGTGCTAGTGTCATAGACCATGACAAGGAAATAGTACCTTATAGACATCGACAAGTACTTTCTGTTATTCATCAGACGTGTTCGGAGTTTCCGGAAAGATTCGAGTGTTCTAAAGACCAAACGGTTCGAGCACATCACACACAAATGGTATTTTGTTCTTGTTGTAGCAGAACCAAAAGTTGACGTTCGGCTAAGAATTTCTCAAGACTTTTATTTTTCAGTCGCAACTTTCTTTCGTCCTTTTTTTATCCGAAATTTTTGAGCTTGTTCAATGACGAAACACGTGTTTTAGACTGTGGATTCGCTGATGAAAGTTTGTTCACTTTGCAGCATCTACCAACCTAGAAGCTTTTCGGTGTTGTCACCAAACTGGCGTTACCAGACACTCGAGATAAAAAAAGAGAAAACATTCACCCTGGAAAAATATGACGTTTCTTTAATATGAGGACAATGGTATTTCATTAGCGCCACAAATTATTTAAACTGGAGAACCATACATCAACTTTTTTTTCACGTGTAGTTTAATCTTAATTATGTTGAAAAATAATTTAATGAAATCATAAGTATTTCAGACAAGCAATACTAAAAAGTTTAATTAATAACATAAAGTAACGTCCCCAACATCAGTTAACATACACTTTGAAAACTAAGTACTAGGAAAATAAATTTGTATTCTTACAGTTGTTTTACGCAACAAAATATTTTAATGAACGCACTGCAGTACGAAAAATAAATCTAAATGAGAAATTGAAACAAGAATAGCAGACTTAATTTAAATGATTTATTAAAGAACATACAGACTTTTTATATGATAAACCAAGCGAATACTGACAACATAGCAATAACAAATTTTGTTGTAAAAATATAATATTACAGTAAATTGAGTGATTTAGGCGGCTGTTTAGCATTGAGGTCTTGAGAGCCGATGAGGTGAAACGAGGTGAGTACGAAGCAGCGGTGGAATGCAAGGGCGGGGGAAATGGGATATTCCCGAGAAAACCCTCTGACCAGCGGCATCGTCCGTCACGATTTCCACATGTGAAAATTCGGGAGCGACCCCGCGTGGAATCGAGCCCGGTCTGCGTAAGCGGGAGACTAGTATTCTAACCTCTACACCACCGCGACCCCATCACAATAATTAGTTGACAAATACTTTCTTATGAGATCAAAAAGGCCGGACATTTTTTTACTGATAAGTTGTTTACTGTAAAGTGAGCACTTTCGAAATGAACCTTTGAAAAATGTCACTGTCTCTACACGCACTGACTGGCATGGGCCCAGTAAAGTTGGTAACCAAGGATGAAAAGTAGTTCCATATTTTAACGTCGAATGAAAAGTGTTTGGTAATCATTTGTGATAACTTAAATTATTTCATTCCCTTTCTGCTTTTTTATTGCAAAGAAGTGAAAAAATTAGAAGATTTTTAAAATATGTACTTTGCAATATTTTTGCAGCTTCACTTGACTGGCACATGTATAAAGTGCTGAGGCCTGTGGCAATATTAATTTTACATAAGGCGGAAGAATACACAACGTGCATACAAATTGATCTTAAGCAGGGCTTTCAAAAGTGCTCATTTTACCGTGAACAGCCTATGACGAGAGAGCGAAAGTGGTTCCATGTCATAACATTGAATTTAAAGTGGTATGTAAACATTTCTTTGGCGCTCTGTTTTTTAAATGCATATACGTGTTAAAATAAGCAAAGTCGCAATATATTTACTTTCCTAATAATTTCACAGATTTATTTTACCGACGCACAAATAAAGAGTATGGAAGGGAAAAAGAGATTTCACTAACGCTTCTCTTGTGACCAACATAAAAACAAATCATTATTTTGGCGTGGCTATTTATAACATTAAGGCTGATAAATATAATTTTAGAGGACATGGTAAGGACTTTTTAGCATTAATAATTACCAAACTGATGAAATTAAATTGGTTTGTACTTTTCTGTTGTTTTTTTTTTTTACTGCAGCACGGTACCTTTGTCCGAGATTCCTGGCAATCCAAAAAGTTAAGTTTCAGAAACAATATTGTTTGTTTTGAGAGTTAATTATAGCATTTGAATAAAAGAGACAAATATTTAGGCAAAGTATGGATTATTATAGGAAATAATTGAAAGTTCGTAACCAGAAAAATAGCCCAAACCTAGATACCAATCAAAACAAACAAAATTGAGTTAGAAACTTACCTTTCTGGATTGCTGGGAAAGGTGAAGTATTTCACAAGTGTGTTTGGCTTCGAATTTTCACAGTGACGAACCCAACATCTTGTTACCAACACATTTCTTTTTTATTTTCCTGATTTAAAAATTGGAATTTAATTCAATTCACGTACGAAGCCTGTAAACAACTTGGTTAAGAACGCCAACTTTATGGAATAATTACGACATAGACAATTGAAAACATTTATATTAAATTGTTTGCTTGTGTACGATTAAAGTAGATTTGATCTTTAAAAAAAAAAAAAAAAAAAAAAAAACAAACAAACAAACAACAACAACAACAACAACAACTCTGCTTGTTCGCCAATCCGATGAATAAATTATTTTACAATTGAATGATACTTTTCGATGTTGGTGCAAACGGAATTGTTAGTTCTCGATAAGAACAGCGAAAGCCCTACGTAGTGACTGGCCCCTGGCCCAGACGAAAGTATTTTGCTGGGTGCATCCCGCGAGTGACCTGGGTGCAGTTAGACGTAGCGAGGGTAGGGGGGGAGGCGCAGGGCTCGGATATCCCTCAGGGGTCAGTCGGCAGGCAACGCATTTCCCACGCCCCAGGCGCTACCTGTACGGCCTTGGGGCCCGCACCGCACCTACGGCCCTACCTGTACCTGCACATCCCTACCAGCCCTGCCGCTCCTGCGAGTCTGTATACCTTGTGCCTGCCGGCCTGCTTGCCTATAGGCTGTTCACGGTAAAATGAGCACTTATGAAAGCCCTGCTTAAGATCTACTTGTATACACGTTGTGTGTATACAACTTTACTGGCCGCATGTCTTTCATTGGGCCTGTTAAAATACACGCAGGCAGGAGCACTGACTTTTTCTAATGTTGATTTCAAAAGTGCTCACTTTATCGTGAACAATGTTTACCTGCGACTGTTTTCTTTACTGCCACTGGAAGCAGTGCTGCGCCAACGGCGACACTGGGAAGTAACCTAATGCCAGAATCACATTGCCCCGACGAACACAGCCCGACAATTTACTGACGCGACACAACGAGTAGAATTTTTCGGATCCATTTAGAAGGCGTAGATTAACTACACTAGTTTCAAACGCGGTGGGCAGACGGGAAATTTTGAATACATGATGGCGACGAAGTTTTATAGTTAATGCGTGCAAATGTAAAATTATTATTGATTTAAATAGAATAATTTTCATAATTTGTTTTCTTTTAAGCTACTCATTTCCCATTGTAGGGAAAGCTTATCATACATTTTAATTTTGGAAAGTTGTATACACGCGCGACACGACGAAGAATATGAATAGTTTCTAAACCAAAAATGCTGGTCGGACGACAGAACTGTCGGGCTTACGTCAGCTCTATCTTGTATTTCATTGGTTGTTTAGTTTCAAGTGAAGTGTTGTGCTGGCATTACACTCCTCACTGCCTCTCTACACTGCAATGTTTTGTTGCATTCGTACAGTAGATTCTTTGGCAGCTAGTTGCCGAACATATGTTTGTTTGACTGCAAATATATTACAGTGAATATCACAAAATTTGTTAAACTGGTGTAGAATGTTAATAATCCTGTAGTTTTTCTCCGCGTCTGAGGCCGAGAGGCGAAGGAGCTGTAAGTTCGACACTGCCTCTCGCGTCAAGTACGCCATCGCCACTAAGCGCACTGACGTGGCAGTTTCTCGTCACACTGCTTGTATATGTTGTTCACGGTAAACTGAGCACTTTTGACGCCATAGGTACTTATTTTCTTTCAGACTTTTTTATTCTTTAACCACCTTTATAAATAAATATTGCCATATAAGTAATAAACGCAATGTGTATATTCCACCGTACTCGCGAGTTAATTGTCTATGGCTAAAGTGAAACATATCTTTTGACTATTATTCCAAATGAGAGGGTTTTCAAAAGTGCTCACTTTACCGTGAATAGCCTATACGCATGAGACTTTCAGCTGTGACCTTGTTCTTTTACTGGTGGAATGTCCTTGACCAGTTTGGTATGTATCTAACGTTCGAAATGCAGCGCTTTTAAAAAGCTGTTTTTAGCCATTTTGTAGTACTCAAAAATGGTGGTTCTAAGCATTATAAATGTTGAGGTACATTAAAAAATTTCGTGTGTTTTCTAAAATAATGTGTTGCAAATATACAATATTTCAGTTGTAGAGTTGCAAGAAAATCTTTGGCAACTAATTTCCATTGAATTCTTTGAAACAAGTACGGAAATGTTTTTACTGTGTACGCTCCACATAAACAGCCGTGCTAACTCTAACTTAGAAATCGTCTCGTCGTTTCTTTCTCTTTTGATTGATTACTAAAATGAAAACGCTTTGTTTTAGAAACTATTCACTGTGAAGTAAGCACTGCTGGACTATTATTCTGTACAACCAAAGAAGATACAGCTCGGAATATTTAACGCTCTCTTTCAAATCTACTAATAATAGCGATGGTATTTCGTATAACGCTCTTTCATAACAATTCGAGGATACTTAAAATTTTCGAGAAGCCCTGCTGTAGTTCTCTCTGTTTTATTCGTACTTATAATAAAGGAACTATTATTAGTTGTAGATAAAATATAAGTAAAGGTTCACTTTAACGAAAAATAAAGTACTTTTGTGTTAACAGAAGTATAAAACGCATGTGATACATAACATATTTAGGAATGAATCAACGCGTCATATATGGGATGATTTTTCAAAAGTTTGATTTAAAAAAAAACTGGGAACAAACTATACTACTTATGCAACATACCATACACTGGGCAGAAAGGATTAAACACGGTAATTCTGATAAATAATAAACTACACAGTGTGATACTCCATATAATAGCGTTCGTGTTGAAACATACACAACTACATTCAGGGATTATGTATTTTTGTTTTCATAATCTGATTTCTGAAAATGCTAAATTAACTATGAAATAAATATAATACTTCCTGGCGTTATCACACACACACTCTCTCTCTCTCTCTCTCTCTCTCTCTCTCTCTCTCTCTCTCTCTCTCTCTCTCTCCCTCTCTCTCTCCTCTCTCTCTCTCCCCCCCCCCCCCCCTTCTCTAACCCATTTCGAGTTATTTTTGCTAGCTACGCACCTTAGTTATAGATGCATGCCTGTGAATGAAACCAGTCTCATAGTACCAACGCCACCCCAAATAATTCCCATGCCGCATCGCTGCTACTGGTTTCCTGAAACTAACCATGCAGTATAATACTGCTTTATTCCAGGTGAAACTCGGTGTCCCAAATTCCACGGGCGTGCATGTACAAAAGGAATTGTGTATTCGTTGCAATCAGCCCGAGCTGCGGTACAAATTTTCCCATTTAATATCCGCAAGAGAAATTGTTTTCTTTGTTTATTTTTTTATTACGAGCGGCCGCTCGAAAAAAACCGCGCAAAAAATATAAAAAAATTCTAGCTGTGTGTTTTTGTAGGGAATAATCTAATTTCCGCACGCGTGTGTTTTGTCGATATTCTTGTTTCTGTGTACAAACAGGAAATTGCTTTTCGTGCGACAAAGTGTCGAATGCTGCTGGTGGGTGTGTGATGTAATTTTCCAAACTCGTAGGTATCACTGTGTACAGCGAAGTGTAAAGTTCCTCCTTTGTTGAAGATATTCGAAAATGGATTTACACGGGAAATATAATAAGACTGGCCATGAAAATTTGTTGTATAGTGTCACATACTAAAAAAGAAAATAGCGGGACAAGAACACATTTTAAATAGCGTTCCCATAAAACCAGAATAGTAGAAATGTAATCAAAATCAATGTCGGATCTTTATGTCGCCGGTCATAGTAATCGTTCTGTCACAGACCAAGTATGTATACAGAAACATGGCGATCACTTTTAATTTTGACGTACTTATTCGTTTATTGGTAGCGAGTTGCTCTGAAAACTGACATAGACTACTATTTACGTCGTGCTGTATAGGATGTCCTGTTGCTTCTGCTGGCGTCTCGCAGGTTCGTTTCCAGGGCTGATTGCCGAATGTGAGTCCTGACATACTGCTACCAAATGAAACCATAACAAAATGAAGTTGGAACCCCACGTTAAACTCGGTATTTCCTTTGTGTATAGGGCATACTTACTTATTATATGGCTGGGGATGGTTGTTTCTTCAAAACCAAATAATTCCAATTAAGGCACATATTTATCATAACGCTGTTTTTATGACGTAACCATAGAGTATAGTCTACTCAAGAATACAAATAGTAATAGCCGCTTATTCCGTGGACATACAGCCGCATACGACTGTAAAATGGCGCCACTGGCCAACGCCATATCGGAACGTCTTTTGCCAATCGGCTCCTACTAACCTACTTGCCAGCCAGTAGTCCAACCAATAAGGAATCCTTCGCAACTCGCAGTATAAAATCTGAAACAAGGCCCGTTTCCAGCCAATCAGAGAATGGGTACGCTCACATCAAAGGAACCGCTACCCCATTTCACCCCTGTGTACTTAGCTACTCTTTGGCATTACGAGGGGGCCGCGGTGGTGTGGTGGTTAGACTACTCGACTCCAATCAAGGCGAGCCAGGTTCGATTACCGGCGGGGTCGCTCCAGAATTTTCGCATGTGTAAATCGTGCCGGATGATGCCGCTGGTGGGTGATCTCCCATTTCCCCCACCCCTGCATACTCACCTCACTTCACCCTCATCGGCTCTCAAGACCTCGATGCCAAGAGCCGCCCAAATCTCTCCACTCCACTATTGTGCACCAGTTTCATGCGTGTTCTTTCAGTGACGTTATGTAGAAACGAAACCCGTGCTAGTTCAGTTTGTAATAGTGGCGTTTGTGATAGGTCGCTTTTTATTTTAGCTGGTTCGTCCATTCTCCTTTAATCATATTCAGAGAATAAACAAAAAAGTTTTCATTTGATGTCACCAAAGTATTCCAGGGAATGACATCAATATCATTATTTCGTTAAACTGCAAAATTTAAGTGTTAGGACCGATGTGTTAAGGTGTGTGCGTAACTGATTGTGATTTCAAATATTTTATATCAGCAATATTTGTTATAATTTTAAAAATATTTCTTTGAAATGTTTGGTTTGCCGTTCAAGAAAATGTAACGGATGAGGTTAATTTATAAACAACACTTATTAATTCCTAAAATTCGCATACAACTGAAAGCTTGAAGAAAAAAAAAATTATCCTTGATAATATGTGATTGGTAGGGTCATGCAAAATTCGCGTTATTATTTGGAACCAGGCTAAACTCCACAGTGCTGTATACTCTCGAGCCGACGTCGTTTCTCCATTGACTGCTACGTAGCTGTGAAGCCACGCCCTTTCTAACTGAACTGCATGTGATTGGAGCATTCATTTGTGAAGCGTTCATTTATAGGTGCAGAGTTACCCAGGGCGTGCCAAATTAAGTATGGTCCAATGACAAACATTTTGCAAAGGTACACGTGTTTGAAGTTTAACTTGTCCTCAAATAATAACGCGAATTTTGCAGGTCTCTAGTGATTGGAACTATTTTAAACCACATAAGCTACATAAGCGAAATTTAAAAATAATACCTTAGTACCCCCTTCCATTATTTACTCTGTTTAATGCTTCTTCTGTATAAGGAGTATTTTGTTAAATGCCTAAAAGAAGGGTGTGTACGTATAAATGTTTCACAAAACACTTCACAGGGAACTTATTTACATTAACAGGTAGAAACACTTAGTTTAAATGAAATAAATTGTTGTAGGGAAGTAGTGCCTTAAACTAAGAAATGTAACTTGTTCCATATTAGTAAAATTTTGTTGTGAACTAAAGTAAGATGATTAACTGAAATAACTAAAACGTCACTCGTTTTTCAATGGCTGGATTCCACAAACTTAACGGTAATTTTTGATGGTTTGTAGTAAACGTCGCTGTTCCGAGGACATGGTTTCCTACAAAGTAAAAATATTGTGTATGTTTTACAAAGAGTGGGGTAGAAACAAGCTGCCAACATTTTTCTTGCAACACACTAAAAGTGAAATAATGTGTTTTTAAAACACAGTGTTTTATGACAAATATAAAATTATTTTATGCATCGCCTTGTTTTTTTATTCAAATGAAGTATAGAGTATTCGCTTGTTAAAAACATTAGTTTTAAATAAAGAATTGTTTGAAATAATACAGAAAATACAAAGTAGTTGTTTCCACTTCTGTATATGGCTGAGTTTGCAATGCTAGCTGAATTTCAGTGATTATTATTGCTGATTTAGGTGTACTGTTAGAATAATAGGGTCGGCCAGGGGGGGGGGGGGCATGTTTTAATGTTAACATTTTTTTAAATGCTGCATTCATATTTCAATACAGACTGCTTACCCTTCCTTTTAATGTGTAAGAAATTAATGAAGTTAGTGGAAATTCAGTGGTTGAAATTTTAAGTTGTTCAGCTGTCGCAGATTGCAGAATATGTGCAATAGAGAGAAAACTAAGGACCTCCGAGCAGTGGAAATCACTGTAATCATATCAGTGAATTTTTTTTAAACAACTGCTACGCGTTCTCGATATCCGACCTAGTCATGTATTTAGATTCTATTATACTATAGGGTACTAATTTATTACTAAGCTAATTTTCTTACATACGTACTTACATTATTGTTAGGGATAGAAAAAATTCGCGAATTCATTTCAGGACAAGATAGATTTAAAACGCGTGTATACTGAAATCACCTTTGCGATTGTATCACAGTTTATTAGACACCCCCTGGGCGACTCCGCGCCAATAGCCGACTTGCAAAGTAACAAGAAGCGAATCCCGTACTGTCAAATGTGGGATAATACTGGGGCAACAGCCAATGAACAAACATCTGAGGTTCGACTATACAAATGATTGTCTAGCGTAGAGGTCATTGAAATCGCGAAATTTTCTTATCCATAATTATTGAATACACATGTTCTGTAAACTCTATTGTGAATATCTGCTGTGCGCTGTAAAAAAATAAATTTACATTTACACACAATTTATTTGTAATTTAACATTTTAGTATGTGTAATTAGTAAAAAACTACAGTAGGTGTAATTTTACAGAAATGTTCATAAGAATCCAGATAGTACTACAAGTCCTTCGTGAAAATACATTATGTATGGCTTAATAAACATCATGTTGGTGTTAATTTACACATTTTGAAGTATGTGTAAAGACACACACACACACACACTCTCTCTGTTTTAAACTTTTGAATTGTGTATTTTTCATGCTACATGGTCGTTGTATAAACACTCAATGGCAGTGTAATTGTCTGAGTTGTTGTACATCTTTCATTGTGCAATTCTACAATCATTGTGCGTGTGTAAATTTGCATTACATTGTGGAGTATCTGTGAGCGAATATTCACACACAAATTTTCGGTAATTTTACATTTTTATGTATAATTTGCTAAAAAGTGTACAGTATTTTTACTTAAAATTGCACAATTTTTTATAGTTTAAACTACGTTCCATGGCTATAGAAATAAATTATGATTTCACGTTATGTGTTCTAATGAGGCTTTCTTTTTCAGGTTGGTGGTTCAGCAAGATCTGTTCCCGAGTCTAGTCAAAGTAAGTAGATTAATCAGAATTGTAGTGTACTCAAGCTAACACGTTTCATGTGCAACGTACTTTAACTTATACGTATTCGTAAGATCCTGTAGAATAGAAAACAAGACTGCATAAAAATAATTAACCACGTACCTTTTTCCTTGGTGTATTTACTCAATACGATTCACGGGCAGGCACTTGAGGCACGTGGCATTAAAAATCATCCAACCACGAAAGTGCATATGAACAAACGTGTTTTGGAGAATAGCTAGTCTTGAAATCTTTTCGCAAAAAAACACCTGTCGCTACCGATAACCATTAACTTGGGGTAGCAATTGCGCAGTGGCTAGGGCGCTCGCCGCCCACCAAGGCGATCCGGGTTTCTATCCCCGGCTGGTTCGCTCCCGGATTTTTCGCGTGTGGGATTCGTGCCAGCGGGTTTTCTCGGGGTACTCCCGCTTCCCCCGCCCTTTCTTTCCAGCTTCATCCTAGTGTCTCACTCATGTCATGTTCAGGGATGACGAGCACCTACGGGTCCCGGCTTGAAAGCCCGTCACTCGGAGGGTGTTTCTTGGCCCTGGGTCCACCCCCACACGAATTTATAGCATTAACTTCACCATTTTAAAGAGTATAAATAAATGAATCTTAGTATATTGATATTATATTGACATTAACTTGCTACCTACAACTAATATTTGCACAATCGTCCGTCACCTAACAGAATTAAACACATTCAAATAAATAAAACCTGTCTCCAAAACCGCCCTATGTAAAATTAACATTCCGATGGGCCTCATCATTTTATTCATACGTCGGTCAAATGAAACTGTGAAATTATTAAGAAAGCAAATACTTTACAAATCTGCTCATTTTTACACTTCGATGCATAAAAAAAAACATGAAGCGTAAGAATTAATTTTTAGTTGTCACAAATGGTTTCCAAACATTTTTTATTCGACGTTAAGATATGGAACTACTTTCTATCCATCGTTACCAACTTTGCTGTGCGAATGTCACTCATTGCGTTCGTTAAAATATATGCATGCAGGAGCAGTGAATTTTTCTAAGGTTCATGTATAAAGTGCTCACTTTATCGTGATTAGCATTTACCAACGACTGGGTTTGCTTAGTGGAGAGGCTGGTTGTGTCGAGTCACTTCACATCGCGCCACGACCGGCCGCGCCTAACAATACAAATGTCTGTACGCAATAGATTAGCTATCTAAATACTTCTTAATCGCTCTGCTACAGAAAAATTTGATTATCATTATTCCTATGCATAAGAATGTGTGCAGATGTATAAGTCAAGCGTGCAAGAGTTAATAAATTAGTAATTGGTATAAAATACTATTTACAGTCACTAGTTTTAAACAAAGCTTCATAGCTCAGACAGTAAGATGCGTGCTTTTCAATCCATAGGCGGAAGGATCGGATACCCGCGTGCCTAAGATTTTTGAGTCCACTTAAATGTTTCTAGAATTTATACTAGCACGACACCAACGTATCTAATATGCAACCAGGGAAACGAGACATTCGACTGCTTGGTTTCCTAGCGGATGATGGCACAAACAACGTTTATCTGGCGGTGTAGCCAACCTGAACATTTTAAATTTATTATTACGATGTCGCCTGCCTCCATTTAGTGGCCCGTTGGTTAACATGACAGTGTCTGTTCTTGATATAAAGGTTGTTCACAATAAAATGAGCACTTTTGAAATCAACCCTAGAAAAATGTAATGACTCATACCTGCATATATTTTAACTAGCGCACTGAGTGACATGCGCCCAGTAAAATTGGTAATGATGGATGGAAAGTAGTTCTATATCTTAACGTTGAATAAAAAGTGTTAGGTAACCATTTGCGATATATTAATATTATTTCTTTCGCTGTCTGTTTTTTTAATACATCGATGTGTAAAAATGGGCAAATTTTAAAAAAATGGACAAGTATTTATTTTCTTGACAATTTCACAGTTTCACTTTGCTGACGCATCAACAAAGTGATGAGGCCCATGGAAACGTTAATTTTATATGAGGCGGGAGAATACACATGTATAAAAGTAGATTTTAAACAGGTCTTTCAGAAGTGCTCAATTTACCGTGAACAGTCTATACCTTACTTACTCTATGTTCTACGATGACCACTATACTGGTTCGGGGATCCGTCGCTAGATGTGAGAATCTCGGATAGGTAGGTATACAGTGTTGGTAAGGGCGACAGTGTCACCTGGCCCGGGGTCTGTGTAGCAGGGCGCACAATGCCCGCAGGTGAAAGCCCACAAGGGGACACACAGACGAGATCTGGAGAGCGCGGGGGCAGCACAATGCCACCTCCCCGAGGGTCGACCCACCCGCAGTTACCGCCTGTTCGCAAACTGTCGCGCCGGTCGCCGGGGAGCCCTCCACAATTTCACTTCTTATGCTTGGTTCACATGTACGTCGATCATGCCGAACAGAGAGCGGGATACTAGAACTCGCCAATCAGAGACCGGCCTCGTATTCAGCACGAGCCGTGCCGACAAGTTGAGCTCACGCCGATATTTATGGTCGCGAAGGAGAAGACTTCGCCGATATTTCACTGAACTCAGTTGGTTCACATATTTTATTCCAATGATTTCTTGCGTAAACAACGTGCATTTATGTAATAGTATAGAATAGTTCAGTAAATGTACTTATAATGAAACACGTGAATGAATATAAACGTTTATCTTATTCAAAGATTATATTATTAAACAAATGTAGTTTGGAAATAAACTGTGTAATGTGTTTTTGTAAATATAAAACAAAACATTACAATCTTTTAAAAAAATATTTAGTCAACATTCGTAAATACCACAATGGGATAAATAACATAGAGGAGAAACATGATAACGTCTAGTTTGTTGTCCGTCATTTATTTTGGGACCTCAATATTAAAGATAACGAATGAAATTGTGTGGTCGTAAACAGCCAGCAAGCGAACAACAAAATGGTATCGTAGAAAAATTTGCTTACACGTGAACAAACATTGGTTCTGTCCGCTCTGTTTGTTTGGCCTGATCGGCGTAGATTTGAAACAAGCTTCTGTTACTCTCCTGACAGTCAGGTTTTTTTTTTAAATGTATTTATTATCCTGCTTGTGTCACGTTTGATTTCTTTGGATTAGGCGTTTGTCTATCTGTATTTTATTTTCAGTGGCAACAGTGGACTCGCTTGGAAATCTCTTGCCACCATCCATCATAGCAGTAGTTACACAAAATAATACTGCATAGTAAAATTAGTTTAAATATAATGCAAAATAAAAATAAAAATAAATGTTTACATAATAATATTGTGTGTATGGATATGGATGTACGTTTGTAGTAAGTATAATAATACGTATGGGGTGGTGCGCCCTAGGGCGAGACAAACGTGAGCACTCGTAGAAAACTCACTGGTGAACGCAGTGCTTGGCACGTTATCAACACGCAAAAATGCGGATATTATTCCCTCAGTGACTGGAGCGCGGATAGCCTGGGTGGTAGGTATAATCCATTCACGGTTACTTAACACTTCTCTGAAGGCCCTGCAATAATTCTACTTCCATGATATACCTCCTCCTCATATGCAAACTAAGCTAAACTAAGTCTAGAAAATTACACTAAGGACGACGCACCGAATTCATGCGCACTCAGTTGTAATGATAGTTTGCATGAGAACTATTTCTGACTAGGTGCTACCAACACACGTGTTATCTCACTGTTTTCCTTCGTATTTATTGTAAACGAATTATTAGAATTTATAAATAAAATTTAAGTAAAACTTCAATTCAAGGAAAAATAAGATACGTTAATGTCAACAGAGGTATAAAACGCCTGTGATACATGACACATTTAGGAAATAACTAAATACGTCATACATGGGTTGATTTTTCAAAGGAATGATTCAAAAAGTGTGAAGAAACCGCAAATTGACTACAGGTGTAATAGCCACGCGACAACCGCGGCCCCTACGTGGTGACTTTGAGCTACGTGAATATACGGATAAAGCTGTTAAAAGGGAAGTGTGAGTTTTAAACCCTTTCAGATTCACTTTAATTGTTTATGGTTTCATGTTTGTAAATATGATATTTGTTTATGCCAGCTGTGCTTAATTCGGCACTGCACTGGTCAAAAGTAATTTTCTTGTGCATTGTGCACATACACTTTTCTGTACGCTGAGTTTAAATGGGTCAGTTGTTTATGATCGAGTTTAAAACATGCGGTTTATTGAGTCAGCAGTTGGTGCTATTAAAGGGAATAACAAAAGAAAAATAAGTTGAAATATCTCCTTTCGAATTCAAATAAAAAACATCTGAAGAATGCACGTTGCCTGAAAACAGTAGTTAAAAATAATAGGAAAGGTATGTTATATAATCCTCAGAAACGACACCCTAGACCAGGAGTTCCCAAACCTTAGTTTACTAGTTTCACGCCTCCCTTCTGCAAAAAAAAAAAAAAAAAAACTAGTCCCCCCCCCCCCCCCCCCGAAAGACACAAATTCTTTATTATAATAGTAAAAACGAATAAAAGTTTCAAAGGTTTTAATTAATCATTAAATTTTAATGCTTATTGAAAACAAATGGCGGTGAACAAATCAATCAGTAAGATGGATGAGCTTGCATATTTTCAAAAAGATTTCCAATTCTTGGTTGAATAGAAGGAATTACAGGAAGTAAATCACTGGTAATATCGAGTTTGCTTTTATAATTTGGCGACCCCACCCCCCCGTAGTATGACGTCACGCCTCCCTAGACTGACGAATGTGCAAGGAGTGTCGGACGGAACCCAGCACCTTGTCCACTACCTCATATACAATTTAAAAAAAGGTGGTTGGTGATAAGAGTTACGAATTGTGTGATGTAATATCAGACAGAAATAAATACTTGCACAGAAAGGCAAGGCTCGGAAGGGATGCGGACAAACGAAAGAGCTTACAATAAGTCTTCAAAGATACCACGCTCTGCAGCAATACTCAGGTCAGCTCCTTTGCGTAAGGCGGTGAGTGTATGTCGCTGTAGCTTGCGGGGTGCTTGGCCTTGATAATCACTGCAGCATCATGAACACGATCCCCGTATTTGTTACCGTAGTTCGTACACAAATGCTTACATTTAGCAACGCACACTATAATTAAGGATAGGAAAAATTCGCGAATTCATTTCAGGACAAGAGAGACTCAAAACGCGTGTACACTGAAATCACCTTTGCAATTTGATCAGATTTTATTAGACATACCCTGGACGACTCCGTGCCAATAGCCGACTTGCAAAGTAACAAGAAGCGAATCCCGTACTGTCAAATGTGGGATAATACTGGGGCAACAAACAATGAACAAACAGCTGAGGTTCGACTATACAAAGGATTGTGGAGTCTAGCATTCAGGTAATTGAACTCGCGAAATTTTCCTATCCCTAACTATAATCCATAGTACTAAAGTCCGGCGATCTGGCTGGCGAAGCTGTAGCGAGCACTCGTGTGTGTCGGTAACTAATCTGAATCGGACCTAATTTTACAGTATTTTGTCTGCCAGACAGACCTTTGCTATTACATCGTACAGTTTGGAACATTCGTGTCGCAGTGACCACGTAAGTTTGCGTCTGTTAAGGTGAACTCACAACCGTCAATCGCCCGTTCGTCGGTCAGTCAACCGTCTGTGTTTTCGTCCGTAGATTTATGAAGCGATTCACAACAATCCCTCGTCCGTCAATCCTTCTGTACGGCAAAATTTCAATGTGACGACTTAACATCGTGATCTTCCTTTAGTTGGAGATATATTTTGGCTGGAAATACATTTTCAAGAGATAAATGTTTGGGGAGATGATTTTTCCACGTGTTTAAGAATTCCTACTGATTATTTTCTCATTTAGAATTCCTGAATTATCACCAAAGACAAATAAACACAGATCCATCGCCTTGTATTTTATTTCAAAGTGCGTATTCACGTTTTACGGAATGTCATCAAAAGGCAGTGGTCCGTCCGTGTAAAGTTAAAGTTTGGAAAATATTTAAGGATTGGACGGATAGAAAAAAAGTTGTCCTTTGATTGATCGAAGATCACGTGACCGCCGAACGGACGGGCGATTGACGGATGCGACGAATGGTCGTGAGTCCAGCTTTGCAGAAGTGAGTATTTTTTTCTGCAGAATATTGAACTGTATCGGTTTCTGTTAAATTCTTGGTATATTGAACAGAAGCACAACCCACATAATTAAAATACCCTTTATTGTAAGAGTCTAATCCATAACTCCTAACAGTCATCAGTAGGGATAGGAAAATGTAGCGAGTTCAATGACCTGTTTACTAAACTCCAAAATCCTTTGTATAGTCGAACCTCAGATTTTTGGTCATTGGTTGTTGCCCCAGTATTATCCCACATTTGACAGTACGGGATTCGCTTCTTGTTACTTTGCAAGGCGGCTATTGGCGCGGAGCCGTCCAGGGTGTGTCTAATAAACTCCGATCCAATTGCAAACGTGATTTCAGTGTACACGCATTTGATATCAATCTTTTCCTGAAATGAATTCGCGAGTTTTTCCTATCCCTAGTCATCAGGTACCTTCACATAAGACATTTTAAAAACATACTTATGACATCATATCCTGTATATATCGATAACCAATAATCGAGATATAAACATGTAATTGCGCTACCAACAGTTTCATATTTGAGTTCATTAGTATAAAGTCTTGTGCATGGAGACAGACGGGTTGCGGGTGACAGGTGAAACTGAATCAGACTCTAAGTTTGGGCGCCGATCTTGATCGGGCACACGGCCGTCCACATTGGCCACTGAAAATCCCCGACACGGATCTGGCTGTATCTCGCTATACTTCCCGTCTATCCTCGTCCCTGCTTTTTCCCCTGTGCCACGTCGGCTGGGTAACCGGAATGCCCTGTGTGGCCTTCAGACGCTTTCTCGCCCACGGTCGGATGTATCAATTACAAAAAGAAAAGGAAGATAAATTACTGTGGCGTTTCACAAGTGCTCCTAGACAGGTCGCAAGGTCGTCCCTCGCTGCTGCGCGCCTAGCCTTCGTTACACACGTCGAGAGAATACTAGCTGCTCTTACATAATACTTTGTTGTTTGAATAATTGTAATAAAAAATAAAACGGAGTCTTTTCAGACAGCAACAAATACAGTTGAATTGACAAGATCGTTTTTTTAAGACTACGAAAGCTGTCTTCAAGCAAATCGTTTCGTTGAAACAGCTGTCTATTTTTGGTTGCCATTGTTCACACAAATATCGAGTTTAAATAAAAAAACTGTCTCCCTCTCCCCTCTCATCTACCCTTCTTCTTCACGCTGTATCAATCTATCTAGCTCTATCTTTCATGGCGCAGGGTTATTCGTCCGCGAGCACAAAATAGCAGTGCGTACAGAGATGAAGTTGCTTGGTGGTCGCTATGATATAGGCTGTGTTCGAATTCGGTGCAATGTGCCCTTGATCCCTTCCCGTTTCACGAGCTCTTCTTCCCTTCCTTAGATATATTCGTTAAGTGAATTCGGACGCTTGTATTCGTCTCCACCTCGAGTTTTATTCTGTAGAATTTCGTTCTATGCAAGTTTCATTTGTCTTTTTGACGTTCGCAAGTGCTTTCTTCGGCCGTGCAGAGTTGTAAACACAAAACAAACACGAACAAGTGAAATATTTCAAACAATTGCGAATCGAAAACTATCTAGGGCTCGAGAAGGGCAAGTTGCTCGTGCCCTTGGCCGAAGGGATCATTCTAGGGTGCATAATGTGCCCTGGCTGTGAATTCCGACAGCGTCAATGTGACGTCACATTCGGGATGCACTTTTCAAGGGCACAAAGCCAGATAAGGGCCCTTACTTAGTTGGCGAATTCGAACACAGCCATAGGATGTTCACGGTAAAGTGAACACTTTTTAAGGCCCTGTCTACAGGCATTAACACCTAATAAATATATTTAATTGTAACTCCAGCTATTAACTTTTGGGAGTGGTGAAATGTATAAACTGTGTTTATTAGTCACATGGCAATGTCTATATTAAAAAGTGACAGGAAGATATAAATCTGATGAAAAGAAAAATTCAGCAGGGCCTTAAAAATTGTTCACTTTACCATGAATCGTCTGTACAACCGAACCCCGTCTTTTATTAGCTGCATGACGCCCTTCTGTGAGCCGTGTTTCAGGCTGCTGTGAACCATTTCCTGTTGGTTCGACGAGCTTCCAGCAAGCTTGTCCGTAGACGCTGGCCATGTGCGTCATATCACTCAGCCAACTGATGCACAAAAAATGATTACGGTAACTGCATTTAAAGGGCACTCTGCCAAAAGGTTTGTTTGTTTTTTTGTGAAGGAATATTATTTCGCAGTGACTTCAAAATATTTCATTTTGGAGAGAGGCGCTTATAAACAGAATTAACATTACTTACATTACAAACGGCATGCACATGTAGCCTTATCCGGGATTCGAATCGTAGGAATCTTCGCGCCATAAGCTGATGTTCGAGTTTACTACGCCACTGACCGGCAGTTGTCGAGAGAGGGATAAGTAAACTTGAAGAACGTTTATAGACTGTTCACGGTGAAGTGAGTACTTTTGAAAGCCCTGCTTAGTATCTACTTGTATGCGTGTTGTGTATTCTTCCGCCTTATGTAAAATTAACTTTGTCATCGGACTCTTCACTTTATTCATGCGTCGATTAATTGAAACTTTTAAATTATTAGAAAATTAAATATTTTATAAATCTGTTCATTTCTACACTTCGATGCATAAAAAAAAAGAAAGCGAAAGAAATTATTTAAATAATTATAAATGGTTACCTAACACTTTTTATTCGACGATAAGATATGGAATTACTTCCCATCCATCGTTACCAACTTTACTGGGCGCATGTCATTCAGGGCGACCGTTAAAATATATGCATGTAGGGGCAGTGACATTTTTCTAAGGCGGATTTAAAAAGTGCTCACTTTATCGTGAGTCTTTAGTTGGAGTCGACCAACGAAGTACAGCGCGGACGGAAAGCGAGGATGCGTTAGTAAGGATCGGAGTGGGAGGAGGAGCAAGTTTCAAGGAAACGTGGAATACACAAGAGCTTCCTGCCTCTCGTATCATACGTAAGAGGTTTCGTCGCCGAACTGTTGTAGTCAGGGTATCGAAACCAGAAACGCCAGGAAGAATCGCTTCTACCCAGCTCCCGTGGTAATCGCGAGTCAGAATCAAGTTGGTTCAGAATCAAGTTGGTTCGCGGTACGAGCTGTATTTGTCATCCGAAAACCTGTGACAGCTTGTAGGACAGGGCGCAAGACTGCAAAACACGGGTTTGTTCCTTACAACTGTGTCTCTTGTGCAGCCGCTCTCTCATCACCCTCTTCACACACACTGACATCGCGACAAAGTTGCCGGTGCGTGCCGCATGCACCGCATTGTAGTATTTCGTATAACTGGCCGAACCCTCAACCTCGCGAAATGCAAAACTAACCTGGGGTCTTGGGTGAATCATAGTTGTTCAGCGAAAACCTCGGGTTTACGATTGAATCTCCGGTGTCCGGCGTGAACGGCATGACTCGACTGTCCGCTTCCCTCGTCTGTGACTCTCCGCTGTACAGCAGCCTCATTCACCTGTGAGTAGCGATAGGAAAAATTCGCGCATTCATTTCAGGACAAGATAGATATCGAATGCGTGTACACTGAAATCGCCGTCGCAATTGGATCAGAGTTTATTAGACACACCCTGGACGACTCTGCGCCAATAGCCAACTTGTAAAGTAGCAAGAAGCGAATCCCGTACTGTCAAATGTGGGATAATACTGGGACAACGGCTAATGAACAAAAATCTGAGGTTCGACTATACAAAGGATTTTGGAGTCTAGTAAACAGGTCATTGAACTCACGAAATATTCCTATCTCTACCTGTGAGGTTACTGGTAGCGGGAGTTAAACATAGACCAAGGTGCGGTAGAATGATACTACACGTCTATTGCGCTTGCCTGCAGAGTTGCCAAAAATAATATGTTCAAACAGTTACTTGAGAAATATTTACGTTTTGCCTTTCAACTGAGTGATGTTTTATAAAAATTTAATTAGCCTAACTTTAATACAATTGCATTAAAACGTAGTTAGGACAAGTGTCCTAGCATATTTTCAAATCAAAATCATGCCAGTGCTGGGATTCGCAAGTTTGTCCTGTCGAAAGAAATGTGACGGATTTTGAAATTTCGCAGGGCGGGCGTGCTCGATCCCCTGAGCACGATCTCGCGGTATTGGCGCATGCTGTGATCGGAGGGCGTGGTTTGTGTCAAGAATATTTTATTTTTATTTTTCAGAGTCACGCCTCTGCTGTTTACACGTGTGAGGCGGACTGTTTGCAAGCGCGCGCGCGCGCGCGCGCGCGTGTGTGTGTGAAGGGGGTGGGGGTCATGCGTAAGCCGAGGAGGGATGTAAGCCCACACTTAGTCCTAGATCAACACGAACTTCGATTGCCGTCGTTTCCAATCCCCATTGCCACACGAGCCGAGCCTGCTGCTACTCGTATGTTCAACGCTGGTAATTGCCACGCATATCCGCCGATGTTTATGCCTGCAGCGTAACAATTTTTTTTTCATGCGAATCGTGAAGTGTGATTTGTTTGCTCTGCAATTATGCTGGAAACTGTCGAACGCACCGGCTTTGCCGTGCTATTTCGTGTGCGTTCAGACGCCATTCGTTGAGTGGCCCGCACGGTTTGGTATGACAATTTCAGTGACTATAAAATTGCTGTCTTACTATAGACATGTTGTAGTTCATATTACAAATAGTTGATTAGAAAAGCCGAACCGACATGGTAGTACGTTGTTAAGCATTAATCTTGACAATTGCACTTAACTTACTAGGTTTTCTGAACTTTCACTTTTACCGTGAAAACATTGAGTGCTTTTGCAAAAAGTGGTGCTCTTCTAACGAAATGTGGTTCATATGCTCATTAACAAATTACACATTTCTAAATCGCTGAACTGCCGATCCTGTAGGAATATTAATTCCGTAACCTCATTGGTTTTTATTATTTTGTTCGTATCCATTAAACATATTTTACTAATGTATTTTCACTGTGCGAGGAATTTCATACGCAAGATGATTAATGACGATATTGATTAATGATAAAAAAATATTTGTGACGGCATATTAATGGTGAATAGTAACAAACAGGGAACCCGAAAATGTCGGATATCAATTTCAGTAGAGAGATTATTTCTTCAAGCACTTCATTGCTATGTTCTTTTTATGATCGAGTTACGTTTACTTCAACTCGCTGTGAGTGAGTTTGAGTAAATAATAAAACGGGAGCGAAAGTGTGACTGAAGCATGTGTAACCAAACCATGGAGTAGTAAAAAAATACAGAGTTCAAACAGCCGCTTGTTCCAGCCGCGCGCCCGCCAGCAAAATGGCGTCTTCCAGCGACACGTTAGAACGCCTTTCGTAACTCAGCGCTTGCTGACCTACTTTCCAACCAGCAGCCTAGCCAATAGGGAATTTTTCGCAGCCATGGAGTAACTAATCTGACACGAGGCCCGTCCCCAGAGCCTCGCGCAGCGAATCAAAGAATGGGTACGCCTACATCTAAGGAACCGCCACGCCATTCATTTCGACTGTGTCTACTCATCTACTCTGTAACAGAGCGCTGTGTTATAGCCTGTTGAGAAATATATGCGTTATAGTTTCCGTGTCTGTCTGGATGGATTATGGATAATGAAGTTAAATCTTTATTGTAGTGGTGATTGCACGGCTGATAATTATAACAATGATTAAATTAAAAATTACTTCGGACATTCGTTATTTCAGTGTTATGTCGTCAAGGAAAAAAACAGAATATGACACTAAAATGATAAGCTAATATTTTTTACTCTTTTAATGTCATATGCCTTTGCAGCAAAGTGCAGCAAAGTCCGAAGTATATTTTCGTTTAACACTTGGAGTGCTAACGACGGAATATTACGTCGCCTGGCTCTAACTGAGTTGTATAAAGTTTGCAGTAAAATTACGACATCCGTATCCTTTAAATGCACGGGCGAAGACATTTTATTTCACCAGAGAATTTTCATAAGGTTCACTGCCTCGTAATATTACGCCCGCAACTCTCAAAGTGTGAAATACTCAAATAAACACGCTGGATTGTATGTTACGCTACGTAGGAAAACTAGAAACCTGCAAAATCCGCGTTTTTATTTGGGGATGCGTCAGACTTTAAACACGTGTAACTTACCTTTACAATATGCTTGTCATTGGACCATACTTTATGTAACACGCCCTGGGTGACTCTCCGCCAACAAATTAACACTTCACAACGGTGTGCCCCAATTATGTGCAATTTAGTCATAAATGGAGTGACTTCATATATATGCAGCCGCTAATGGATAAATAACACTGGCTCCAGTACAGACAGGACTGTGAAGTTTAGCTTGAAGCCGAATAATAACGAAAATTTTGTATAGGCTATCTAGGGACACCCGAATTTCGCGAAAATATTTTCGCGCACGCTATATTACAGTACCTTACAGGTGTACCTGCAGTTTTATTTTGCTTATTGGTGGCGTATATCTGTGAGGAGACATTGTATAATTTGACTGGCCAATAAGAAATAGGTTACTCCGATACTGTACGTCTGTGATTCATGGGCAGACACATGAAACCCGAACACCTAGATCTTCCAATCACGGATGTGGATCTGAGCTAAAGTGTTATGAAACTCAACTGGTCGTGAAATCTTTTCGCGAAAATCGGGTGTCCCTATGTATATCTCTAGAAATAACATGTGATTGGGACACTTTCAACTCGTCATTAATTATACTGTCAGAAAGCCAGTCAGTAATGAACGTTGTACAGTATAGTAAGTATGTCCGGTGTTGTGTGAACCAATAAGACAGTCATAACTGTGAAAACAGTGACCAACAGAACCGATGGTCATGTAGTCGTGAATATTGGTGATTCACTTTTAACTTGTCTTAATTTCAGTTAATCCGTACCCGAAAGTAATAATCATTTACCCCAATTGCAAGAGTAATTCAAGGAAAGGCTGTTTACGGTAAACTGAGCACTTTTGAAAGCCCTGCTTAAGATCCATTTGTATACACATTGTGTATTCTTCCGCGTTAACATTGCCATGTGGGTCTCATCACTTTATCCATGCGTCGGTCAAGTAAAACTGTGAAATTATCAGAAAAGTAAATATTTTACCAATCTGCTTATTTTCACACTTAGATGCAAAAAAACGGAAAGCGAGAAAATAATTTAAGTTATTACATATGGTTACCTAACACTTTTTATTTGACTTTATGGCACGGAACTAGTTTTCCTACGTCGTTACCAACTTTACTTGGCGCATGTCACTCAGTGCGCTCGTTAAAATACATGCAGGTATGAGCAGTGACATTTTTCTACGGTTGATTTCAAAATGTGCTCACTTTATCGTGAACATCCTTTAATAACAATGTTGTTGTTATGTTGTGACGCTTGCACTAGACGCGAGCTTCATGCGAGGTACGGCTCTAGTTGGCGAGGGGGGGGGGGGGACCACCTCGGTTCTCCCCTCGCCCTAGACAGACCCGCTCGCGGTCCCGTCGCCAGGTGGCTGAGAATGATTGGCAGCTGAACCTGTCTGGCGTCACAGACCCCCTCCCCCGGCCGGGGGGGGGGGGCACCAAGAATATTCTGGGAACGAGGACTTTCAGCGCAACGCGGTATTTAGAAAAATTTCTGGGCTATGTCCCTACGGTCTTATAAATATTGCAGCTGTCCAAGGGTCGTTTGGCAGAAGCCATCTTGCTTGTGCGGCGAAGAACATCGGTGAAGAGGACGGACGGCGATGGGAGATTACGAGGCGACGGCGGACGAGGTGTTTGTGGTAGGAACGGATGAGAGGGCGTGAAACCCGGCGGGCGAAGGCTACTGTGCGCTAGGGCGCTCGGAGAACTCTAGAACATTGCAGACTGGTGGGACCTGGACTAAATTGAGGTGGGCCTGTATGAACATGTGATACGGCTTTATTGTATATATTGGAACTGTCAAATATGTACATATAATTTATATGCCTAAAATAATTTAATAGGTTTTTATACACTGTCTATTGGAACTGATTTTTAATTATATAATTACATTAATTTCTTTGAGGTAATTGTAAATTGTTTTGGTTGAATTCATTAATTATCAACAGCAAATTATATCAATTTATTATGAGATGTTGAAGCGAGAAAATTTTGTTTGTAACTACTGTGAATAAAATTAGGAAATTATAATTAACCCTTTAATATAATTAAGACCTCCAATCCTTAACGAAACTGGTTTAGCTCACTGATTTTTGAGAATTCGCAACAAAATTTTCGGTCTGGAGGCTTCTCTGGTACTCCACAGTGGAGTAGGTACAGTGATAGGCTACATGCTGTGGTTTGCAATTTCCATCCACAGTGTGGCGAACAAAATATAAATACAACACCCTGTTCTAAGCGTGAGAAGGAAGTTTTCCACACCCGACAATTGTTTAGTTGTGTATTTGATAACTTTAATCTGTTAAGTGATGTGAATCAGTTGGAAATTTAGGATCTGCTCAGTTTGTTAATAAAATAAACAAAACTCTTTTCACTTGTGAACTGGGCCACGCTACGAGGATTTACCATTGTGTTTATGTTTAGCTACGTTGAATAATTTCGTGCTGTAGTTAGCAACATTTCTAGAAGCCAGGATACGGAATGCCCTTTCGCAGTAAATTCCAGTACTAATAGGTATGTTACCTAAATGCTGTTTTCTTAGAAGACAATTAGAGAATAAGTTTAACCAAAAATCATCTGATTTTATAGAACAGTCTCTGAAATAATGTTGGCGACGAGTTTGGTGTATTGCGGAAGGGTAAAGTACGATAAAAATTCTGGTGTAGGCCCTCTAGTTTTTATGTAATCAGCAGTATAATAGATGGTCAGAAATGTGTGTTTTAAGTACCTTCAGTTTAAAATTAATTGAAATGTTAAAATTATTTTTACTGCTGTGTCACTGCTTGTATTTTCTCGTTTTATCTCTATAGTCCATTCCCGATTGGAAGCGACTTATGACCCTTTGATAAAACGCCCTAGCTATTAGCTGCATGCATAGCTAGTAAAAAAAGTTACAGGTTCTGGTGCGGGTGCTGTACCCAGATGGACTATAGCTACAAAACTTCCAACAAATAGGTGAATGACCTAACAGTGTTTTCAGCTCATTCATTTTGAAATAGAAACACGACCGTTCTGGCTTCTCTCCAGAAGTTTGGTGGAGGAAGGTGGGTAAAAGCGCGTGTTTTGACGTCTCCCAGTCATTTTCTTGCACGGCTGTCGAAGAGAAACCAACACTAAATATTTCTAGTTGTAAATAAATGAATAGCCTCGGCCGAGTCAACGCTGGTGGCGACGCGGCTTCCTAAATGAGTGGGAGCAGGTATAGGAGGTTCATGATTAATTGAACCATTTTCAAAGTCCTGCTTAATTCCTTCTTTCTTCCTGTAGTGTATTCGTCCGCCTCATGTAAAATTCAACAATGTCACATGAGCAGTACGCCGAACAAGCGACGTTGTGTATTAAAACTAAAAGAATGGAATTTCTTTAATTCACAGTCAGTTTAATACGACGTAAAGCCATACATGTAGAGGACTGTGGAGCCTTGGATGATTGGTGCTATAACGCGAAATGTTAGATCTTTTTTAGAGACACATTTGTGAAAAATCACCCTAAGTATGACTTGTTGGTTGTTTCCTATATATTGTTACAATTTATCTCTCGAAATACAGTGGGCCAAATCAAGTTCGTTAAGGGACGGAGGTCTTTATGAAATAAAGAGTTCATTATAATTTTCCTAATTTTATTTACAATAACTGCAAACGAAATTTTCTCAACTCAACATCTCACAGCAAATTGATATCACTTACTGTTTACAAATAATGACTTCAATAATACGATTTATAATTAAGTTACCTCTATGAAATCAGTGACACTAAATAATTAAGAATCAGTCCCAATAGACAGTGTATCAACATATTCAATTATTTTTTAAATTATCGATCCATATTTGGCAGTTCCAATATTTAAAATAAAATACGTATTACAGGTCCACTCAGTCCCACCTCAGTTTAGTCCATGTCCCGTCAGTCCGCAATGTTCTAGACTTCTCGGAGCACCCTCATGCACAGTTGGCTTCACTCGTCGGGTTTCACGCCCTCTCGTTCATACACATAGCGAACATCTCGTCCACAGTCGTACAGCATTTCACTTCGCGCCCACACTCAGCTAGATGGCCTTCGCCAAAGACTGCCCGCAGTCCCACTGTGGCTTGTATTTATAGGTTTTAGGTCATGATCCAGAAATTTCGCTGATTCCCGAGTCGCGCCGAGTGTCCTAATGCCCAGAATATTCCTGAGCCTCCTGTCGGCTTCTTCAGCGGGGATGAGGGGCTGTGACGCAAGAAAGTCTCGCTCCTGTCGGTTATTCACGGGTTTCCCAGAAGCGGGGCCACCAGGCAGCAAGCGCGTCGTTCCAGGGAGAGGGGAATAGGGGAGGGCAAGGTGGGTCATCCTAACAGTGTCGGACAGCCTGCCGGCGCCAGCTGCAGTGTGTAACAATATGCTATTTATCACAAGCGTTTTATTCTTGTGTTAACGTAAAAATTGCTTATTTGTGGTTAAATTGAACCTTTACTTATATAATGTGTGTATCACTATATAAATTATAATATTTAATTTATAATTAAGATGAATAAAAACGAAGAGAAAATAGCTGTGTTGGTAACTCCTAGTAAGAAAATATCATTACACTGAGTGCGCACAACAGCAGTGCGTTGTCTTTTTGGTGTAATTTTCTAGACTTAGTTCAGCTGTGTTAGCATCAAACGGAGGGATATTCTGGAAGTAGAACTTCAGCAGGAGGACTTCAGGAAAGTTGGCAGTAACGTGAATGGACTATGTACAAAATTGTTAAATATTTCAGATGTGTTTTAGTCTATCTTCAACAAAATTTGTGAAAGCTACAATAAATGTATTGGGGGAAAAACAATCTTTACCAGACATGCTTTCTTTGTACATGTATACTCTGACGAGGTAAATTTGCGATCAGTTTGTTAGAGTGAGTTCATTTGCTGGTCCTGATCCGCGTGTAAACTCACTGGTTCGTTTTATAACGCGCTGCCGGAAGGAATGCCGAGGTTCCAAGGTGCTTGCTAGACAAACAGTCCGTAGCGCCACGCCTCGCCTGATAAGCTAACGAAGGTTCAACCACCCGACGCCAGTGTTTGCACTTAGCGAGTAGCGGTTAAGACGACCACTTTATTTCCTGCACCTGTTCTCGATACGTGCACTTCGAACAAGCCACCGGCTTTACTCTCGCCTGTGCTGTGCCCTTTCTTTATGGCGGTCCTGACATAACAGCCACGAACGTTTATCTTATGATTGCGCAACTTTTTTTTTTTTTTTTTTTTTTCAGTTATTGCTAGAGCCCCGAGTATTTCGCGGATTGAGCTGGCAGCAAGCCAGTCTGTACTGCCCTCTATACACCCGAGACATTGTCGTTTGCTTATTGGTTGCTGTGATAAAGTGAGGCCTCTGTACAGGACTGTTAAACACTCTCACACTACTGCTTCCTGCTTGTTACTGGCTCACAGTTAAACGAGGCGTGTCTGAAGAACTGTCGTCCAATCACAACAGTAGGAGAAAAGAGCAGTGTTTGGAGTCTACCTCGCTTCCAAATGAATTCGCGAAATGCCTGCACGGAACCGCAGAATAGGTAAGGGTGAGTCTGCAATTGACTTAACAACATCAGTGTGCCGTGTGCTTAAAATATGAATCGATGTGTTCAAGGGTATTTGGTTTATGACTGCCGTGTGCGGGTCGTGTACGCTTGGCTTGACTTAGATATCGTTATATTTTATATCTAAAGTACAAGTCATGATGAAGTAGCCAATCAGAGCCCAGTGACATTCGTTGTTAGCGAGAAACTGTATTTACATCTTGGATTTAGGTATGTCGTATCACAAAATCGCATGCAACGAATTATTTTAATCGAGAGGGTACAGCTTTATTTAAATAACTGTTTGAAGTCATGTTTTATTTCTTGGAAGATGTTTTTGAATTGGCTTTATTTAACCTTCTACAGATTTATTGACGTAAACTCTCAATGTTGACATCGGCATCCCCTTCTATAGGATACCACGAGTTTTTCAAAACGATTACACAAGCAATAACCACAAATAGTTAAATATGTGTAAATAATCTTCACTCTTGCCCATTTCCAGGTTTCATCGGCTGCTTTGGTATCCTACGATTCATAGACTAGACTTAACAGTTGCCAAATCAGATCAATCGAAAACTGCAAAACTTATTTTCTGTGTACTTTAACGAGTCACAAGTACAAGTCTTAATTCTTCAGTACGCAATCGTAAATCCACATTTAGAATACACAAGTGAAGTGGCTAGGCGGTTCTTTTGATGTGGGCCTACCCATTCGCTGATTGGCCGCGCGAGGCTTTGAAACGGACATTGTGTTTGATTGAATACTGGAAGCTGCGAAAGGTTACCTATTGACTGAGCTGCCGGTTGTCGAGTTTGCTAGTGACGTTGTTTTTCAGGCTTGCGTAGCTGGAGTTCGCGTACTAAGCGGCCGCTTCACTTCTGCCAAGAAAAGTTTGATTGATATCCATACCCAGGTAAACCCGACCTTATATTCATCACACGGCTTGCATTCATAAGGTCCTGGATTTTTCCCTTATGCACTGTGAGTCCCTTGCGTAGCCCTTCAGGTAAGAACCAAGCAAGGACATACATTCAGCAAAACAAACCAACGACCAAGTCGTAACAACAGAAATATAAATTCCTAAGGGCTAATGGCTTTAAAAGGTTGAACAGACTAACTACCAGGCCGCTTCACTTCTGCCAAGAAAATTTTTATTGATATCCATACACAGGTAAACCCGACCTTATATTCATCACACGGCTTGCATTCATAAGGTCCTGGATTTCTCCCTTATGTACTGTGAGGCCCTTGCGTAGCCCTTCAGGTAAGATCCAAGCAAGGACATACATTCAGCAAAACAAACCAACGACCAAGTCGTAACAACAGAAATATAAATTCCTAAGGGCTAATGGCTTTAAAAGGTTGAACAGACTAACTACCAGTTAAAACACATGAGTAATGAAAAATAGCTATATTCAAAGTTTTCAATACCCATATTACAATTTCTACAATCAATATAATACTGATACAAAATAACTATATTGAAATCTCTCAATACCCACATTACATATTTCAAAGTTCAATATAATACTGATAAAAAAATGTACCACATTTACAATATGGCGATTGGATTTCTTTTGTACACAATGGTTGAAATATTATACATTTGAAAATTTGTTTAAAATACAAAATATCAGATAACAGCCTTTTATAATTTTCTGAAGACTGAACATTTTATGGGCAATATCCGGGTAACATCCCCACAATTTTAAATATTTTTGGTATTTTGGCTAGTTAAAACAACTGCTATAGCCAATCAAAGCCTCCTCTATCTGGAACATACAATAGGCTAAAATTCAAACAAAAGCCTAATGTGATAAGACTTGGATACAATCTCTTGCATTAAAACTTTATACATAAAAGTTTTAAAATCGTGGTTTGCAAAGAGTATTTTATTTGATTAAAAACTGGAAATTCTTTTAATTCCATAACAGTGGAATTTATTGTACTTAATCTCTGGCGTTAGCTTGCGGTATTCGTCTCACAACAAAATTTTACTTTATGCATTAACATTTTACAATGCGCGAAAATAATTTTCTTTTGAAATTTCTAAAATCAATTATATTGTGTGCAACAATTTTATACTACCGGGACAATTCCAATACTCTACAAAATTCCTGGGCGACAACACCCATTTCTACAGCAAACTGGCCTTATGGCCCTAATGTTGTGTACTTATCTCATATTCTGCAACTGTACTGGTCAACCCCCAACGGCCAGGTCTCTCTCCCGACCAGCCCGCTGGAGGGACTGTTGACAGTCAAAATATTAACAGGGGAAACTTCCCCACCAAATTTCTTATTGGCTTAAACTGTCCTCCAATCAATAATAATTTCCGGCGAAACTAGCGCCACCTTTATCAAAAATACACCCCCAGATTAATCATTACAAGTATAGAGTGTTCTGGAGATCCCAACATTTCCGGCACGGTAGCGCCATCTTTACGGCTATTGCCCCTCAACGGCCCGCCGTCCAGCGCTTCCAGCGCCACAAACGGGAAGGTCAGTAAACACACAGGCAAAGATGCGCCGGCCGTTTTAAGTCCTGCACGGGTGCGCGAGCCATTTGGTCGCGCATGTCTATGGTTCAGGAAATGTCACTGCAGCAATAGGTTTTTTTTTTCTTGTTCGGTGTCGACACACATCATTTCTTCAAAAGGTAGAGTGTCTTCAAGTATAATTAAATTATAAACATGTCATATTAGGGAGTATTAAGGGTAGCAAAAATGCGTAATATAGCTGGGATGGCGATCGGCCGACAAAACAGGCAAACTTGTAGCAGGCAGAGAAGTTGACGGTAAAATTGGAGTGGCGAAAATTTGTACTGATGAGAATCCTTGTCTCAACTGGACCTGCTCCATCCTACCAGTCGGTTATGTCACTACAGCATCCCGACGCTCGGGTCCCCAGTTCGAACTCTACCGGGAGTGGAAGTCGTGTTGTGGTATGATCTCGCGGCATAAGTGGCGGCTGTTTCTCTTCTATATACTCCAGTACTCTGTAAGAGGCGCGTTGTTCCTCGGGGCGAACAGCCGGCTACGCTCGTCGCAAAAACGCAGTAGTTGCCTCATGGTAATCCACTACTCGCCTCCCGCATAGACGAACCGGGTTCCATGTTTAGAGCCGCCCAGATCTCGCCACTCCACTCTGTACATTAGTTCAAGTAACTGAAGCTTTGTGCGGGAAATTAATAAAGGTCACGAGTACTGTCATTATAATCCATTCGCGGTTACTTCAGCCTTTTCTGAAGCCCTGCCAAAGTTCTACTTCCAGGATATTCCTCCGCCTGGAGAAATACACCAGAGGACAACACACGGAATTCGTGCACACTTAAGTGTAACAGTATTTTGTGTAAGGACTATTTCTCACTAGGCGCTACCAACATACATATTTTCTCCCTGTTTTTTAATTCAGATTATTTATAAATGAAGCATTATAATTTATAGATAAAATATGAATAACATTTCAGTTTAACAGAAAAAAAAAAGTAACTTTTATGAACACAATTATAAAACGCTTGTGATATATGGCATATGTTGGAAATAACTGAACACGACATACATGGGGAGATTTCTCAAAGGTTTGATTAAAAAAAGCCGAAGAAACCGTGAATGGACTATACTAGGTATTTACCTCTAGGCTCGCGCTCATGTGACGAGGAGGCCGGGTCGGTGGACGTTCCAGATTCACCGGCAACACACAGTTCTATACCTTTTCATTCCCACATTAATTTACAATTTCTGGTGTTACAAATGAGATATATTTTGACGTGTGCTGTACTTAATGTGACAAAGGATTTGTTTCGTTAAACTTTAAATCCGAATCAGTGATATCAGTCAGTGAAATAACGTTTCACTGAATGTCAGTTGATAAGCTACTGCTGAAATCACAAATAAATCAGTAAAATTCAACCACTATAGTAATTAGTTATCTGGCACCGTTTATCAGTTGCTCAATTCTCATTGTTTTTACTGATTTGGCTCACTTCTAACTGATTCAAGTTTAGAGTGTTTTTTTGCGAAAAGATTCCAGAACTACTTGTACTCCAATACACTAAAGTTCAGATCGGCTTTCGTGATTGGGTGATTTTAACTGCTGCGCATTCCAGGTGTCTACTCGCGAATCATAGGCACTTGGTGTAGGAGTTACCTAATTCTGATTGGCCCAGTCAGTTAAGGAACTGTCTCTAGACAAAGACACGTTGTCAATAACAGAAGGAAAACTGCACGTATGCCATAAGACATTGGAGTCTAGCCTTCGCGTGAATCTTTTCGCGAAAAACAGGTGGCCCTACCAATAAGCTGTAGTCATTGTGCTTGGTGATCAGTGATATGAACCAGTCACAACGTAGCACAGTAGCATAGTTTACGAATCAGTTATCCTCGACGAAAATCATTCGGCACTGAGCCATGCAGAGTACAGTACCGGTCAAATAGAAGTTTCCTGTGCAACATGCTGACGTGTGTCTACAATGGGCGTGAAAGGGTTAACAACATAGAGATGAAACTGGTCAGCGACGTGTTGGAACACCATTCGCCTGGTATAGGTGGTTCGCGATAAAATGAGCACTATTGAAATCCCTGCTTAAGGTCTCCTTGTAAGCACATTGTGTATTCTTACACCTTATGTAAAATTAACATTACCATGTGCCTCATCGCCTTATGCGTCGATCGAGTGCAACCTTGAAATAATTAGGAAAGTAATTATTGTACAAATTTTCTTATCAGTGCATTTTTAAGCATTAAAAAATACAGAAAATAAAATAAAATGCTGTAGTATAAACAAATGTTTGCTTGACATTTTTAATCCAACGTCAAGACATGGAATTACTTTCCCTGTGTCGTTACCAACCTCACTGGTCGCATGCCGCTCAGTGTTCCCGTTAAACTGTATGTAGTTAGAGGCAGTGACATTTTTCAGAAGTTGATTTCAAAAGTGTTCACTTGATCGTGAACAGCCTTTAACTTACTTGCCAGCCAGCAGCCCAGCCAGTAGGAAAGGTTTCGCATCACGCGACATCCAATAGAACACAAGGCCCCGTTCACAGAGCCCCGCGCGTTCAGTCAGAAAATGGCTACGCGTACATCGAATGAACCTCCTTGAAAGTTCACCGCTATGTATTGATCTACTCTGTGCTGACATGACTTGGAACGTGATTACGGAATCTGTGTGATTTTCAACCTAGTATATTCAGGATATACCGTCACTAGGGACACCCGAATTTTGTGAAAATATTTCTGCACATGTGTAGATTTCAATAGCAGTTTTCATTTGCTTATTGGTAGAGACCTGCGAATTTTGCGTTGTGAATTAAGGACAGACGGAACTCCAAGTTTGGCCAACTTCAGCCATTGGCCAAAAATACGTTTGGCACGCCTCGGAGAACTCTTGAGCCAATAATATAAGTTCAGCGGTGGAGTGGCCAATCTCTTTTGAGATCAAGCAGACACGTGACGTTGATTCCAGTGCAGCGACCGATGAAACCACGAACTGTGCTCACTTGATTATAAGGCAGTGGAGTCTTCATGCCACCGAAAGATAACGCGAATTTTGCATGTCTCTACTTATTGGGCACGAGTCTTTATGAGAAGACATTTTCATAATTGACGGGCCAATCAGAATTAGGTAACTTCAATACTGTACGTCTGTGATTCGCGAGCACACACCTAGATCAGCTAATCAAGAGTGGTAATCTCAGCTAAATGTTATGAAATACAACTGGTTGTGAAATCTTTTCGCAAAATTGTGGTGTCCCTAACCATCACGTGTATTCTTTATGTACACTACTGTGCTATGTAAAAACTAATAAAACACGTTCTCATCGTAATTTCCTCATCTACTCCGCCGTCGAATGCGTTCACGCATCCAGTAAAATAGCGTGGACATTAAAGCACCCAACTGTAAAAACAAATCGAAGCCACTGTAATTTTAATTGCTATAATTATATGCACACCGTGTCTATCTAGCTTTGGCAGCACTTTTTACAGCTACCTTGTTTAAGTTAACCTTTTCTTTTACGGCAGTGTCGAAATGACGCATTACAAAACCAAAGGAATTAAACCAAATGTTGTTTCTTTTATAATACTTTGCGCCCATATAGAGTATTTACGAAACTGGCACACATATATGGTAGTGACGAAAGCCCCACCTTATGACGTATGCCCTTTATATATACTTATTTCGATTTTATTTATACTGGTGAAGTTAAGGCTTCGATGCCTTGTCTTACACTTAACCAGGTATAACATAATGTACACATACGTAAACGCCATCCCCAATTATTTTACAAAATTGTTAACTTTGTAAAAGTGGCTTTACGGCCTCACACACGTGTGAATGGAACTATTATAATAGTGGTGGTGGTGGTTTAGTGTTTAACCTCGCAGTTAGAACATACCATGTTTTACATCACATTTGTTGTACTTGCGCGTGCGTCGAGCGCTAGGAGTCGCTACTACTGCTGCGAACAGAAATGAAGTTCTTTTTTGTCGCCTTCAGTAATAGAATGCCGTGCAACATAGTTTCTATTTCCGACAAATTATCAATTTTAATTTTATCGTTCTCCCGGTCTTTCGCCAAACATAATTTCTGCCCCATTTAGCAGGTACCATAATAAACTTTTTTTTTTTCGTTAGTTCATTTAAAGTTGTAGAAAAGAAGTTATAGTGTCTACGCAAAGTCATAGTTTTACCACAAACTTCGGTGGTTCAAATTTTTTCGTACTAGTCCATGTGCAGAATTATAATCGGGATTGCGTAAAGGATTGAGAACATGTCTGATTCGCAGCAAATAAAACAATTTTTAATTTAAGTGTTAAAAACTGTCCCTGGTCATAGCTGCAGATCATTTAATGAAAAATCTGGGTGTCATTTGCGAGTGAAATCTAAGTATATTTTCATTTCGAATCTGCTAGTTACAGAAATCAGCTAAATATACCCATCATTATGTTTCTTTAAAGAAAAGAAACGGATTTTTTTTCCCCCGTTGAGTTATTACGTTGCCCTGTAATTTGAAACGGAGAGTTACTAGGTTTTTTAAGTATGCCGACAACACGTTTTCTGTGAAATCGTAGTTTGCGCATAATCGCGTGTCTCAGTAAATGTATGTTCTGGAAATACGAGTATTCTGCCAGAAAAGGTAAAAACCAATTATCTATTCCGCTATGTTTTTACTTTTATCATATTGTTACGATTTCTCTCTCTAGAAATGAAGTGGGCCATACCAAGTTCGTTAAGGGATGGTGGTCTTAATCAAATAAAAGAATTAATTATAATTTCCTTATTTTATTGCAGCAGAACTCTGAACTGAAAATCTCACAATAAATTGATATCACTTACTGTTCACAACTAATTACTCCAATTTAATACAATTTATAATTACCACAAAGAAATCAATCAATAGACAGCGCATCAACGTATTCAGATATCGTGTAAAATATGTGTCCAAATGGATAGTTCGAATATTTACAGCAAAAATCCGTATTACGCTTCCATTCAGTTTCACCTCAGTTCAGTCCATGTCCCGCCAGTCCCAACGTTCTAGAGTCCTCCAAGCGCCCTCACGCCCTGTAGGCTTCATTCGTCGGTTTCGCACCCTCTCGTCCATTCAAGCCACGAACACCTCACTCGCCGTCGTCCCGCAATCTCCAGTCGTCGTCCACAGCACACTTAGCTCGCGCACACTCGGCCAGGCGGCTTACATCAAAGACTGTCGGCCGCTACTCGGCCAGGCGGCCTACATCAAAGACTGTCGGCCGCTGGGTTGCGGCATTATATATAGTGTCTTAGACCGCCACCTAGAATTAGAATCTTCCCAACACCCGTGATGCGTCGTGGAGGGCCGAGGTGCCGGCCAGTCTCACCAGAACATTCTTGCGTCGTCGCCAGACCCGTCGAAACCTCCAGCAGGGGAGAGGGCCCGTGACGTATGCAAGGCGCCGAGCAGTGCGACAGCCCGACTGCCTGTCTATTATTCACAGGTTTTTCAGACAGAGGTTTCAGGAGGCAACCCCGCCGGGGGAGGGGGGTAGGAATGAGGTGGGTCCACCGCCACAGCGCCGGGCAGCAGCGCGTAACAATATTAAGTGTAGTCTTGGAGAAAAAAATTCGTAAAAATGGTCTAATATCTCAGTTTTAAAGCTTGCGTATGCAGTTTCCTTAAGCGGCAAGAGAAAGTACAATCATATGGGAGTAGTTTAATCTGTGGTCTTTCATCGCGTGTAATAAAACCCCACTGTTAAAGATCTGATTTACTCAGTACAGCGGCACGACGGAAACACTGCACGCCTTGCGCGTAGGAGTGTGAAGCACTAGGCGTGCGTGTTAGTATCGCCCGTATCGCTCCCTCGCTTCTTGATCTTGAACACGCAGATATACTACTTATGATCTACTTTTATTCTCATTTTGTATCCCTCCGCTGTGTGCAAGAAGTGAAAACGTGGCGTTGTTAGAGATTCAAATACGTTACTGCGATGCAAATACCTATTCCAATGTTTATGAAACAAGGAATTCCAATTTCGGTGGCCATAAATTCTAGCATTACGCTCACAATACGCGATGTCTTAGAACTGTTTTTAATTACTCGCTGCCAACTTAAACTGAGACCCAGCGTACCAGTGTGTAATAATAACATTTATGTGGTTACTGAGTGTTTTTTTTTTTTTTTAATGTGCGAGTCAGCCCTTATTTGTCGCTTGATCGAGGTGTGCATGTCCACGCCAGGGCATATAAAATGTTAGTGACGTACAAGTTGACATAGGCGGTGTTATACTCCATTTGTTCCTTGTTGTTCTGAAACCGTTCTAAAGTTTTACTTTCAGACCATTCCTCCGCCTCAAGCAAACAAAGCCCAAGTCTGGAAAATTACACCACAAGGACAATGCACAGCACTGTGCGTACTCAGTTTAGCAATATTTTGCATGCAAATTATTTATTACTAGTCATTACCAACATAACTATATTCTCCATATTTTAATCAATGTTAATTATAAATAAAGTACTATAATGTGTATATAAAATATGACTAAAACATAAATTTAACAAGAAATAAGATACTTTTGTGTTGAAAGAATTATAAAACGCTTGTGATACATTACATATTTAGGAAACAACCAAAATCGTCATACTGAGGTGATTTTTCAAAGGTTTAATTTTAAAAAAAATGTGTATATATCCTGTGAACACACTGAAGAAGAAGAGCGCAAAGGAACTAAAGGCTGTTCACGGTAAAGTGAGTACTTTTGACGCCTTAGTTACTTTTTCCTTTCAGCCATTCTTTATCCTTTTTATCACCTTTTCAAATAAATATTGTCATGTAAGTAATAAACCCAGTGTGTATATACCACCACACTCGAAAGTTAACGTCTAAGGCTAAAATAAAATAGATTTGTATACTATTATTCCAAATGAGAGGGCTTTCTATAGTGCTCACATTACCATGAATAGTCTAGGCTTTTCACGGTAAAGTGAGCACTTTTTAAAGCCCTCCAAATTTTTCTTTTCAGCCACTTTTTAATATAAGCATTGCTATGTGTCTAACAAACACAGTGTATACTTTTCATCACTCTCAAAAGTTAACGTCTGAGGCTGATATAAAATATATTTATTAGTGGTTAATGGCTGTTGGAAGGGCCTTAAAAAGTGTTCACTTTACCGTGAATAGTCTAAAGCGGGAGACGTGGACTGCGTGCGTGGAGACGGCTCGAGACTGGCTTGTGCGTGTGCGTGCGCGTGTGCCAGGTGTATACGCGGCAGCGCGTACTTCCTTCACTTCCTGCGCGCCGTTTCTGGACGTTGACCGCTGCTTCGCTACTCGGGTGTCGAGCGTATCGCCTGTCGCCGCCAGCTCGACAACTTGTCCGCCACCTAACGCCCTCCTTCTCTAACTAACGGCCGCCGCTTGTGCTCACGCGTCGATGCTCTCCGATCCGTTCCCTTTATACGAACAAAAAAAAAAATCTTCTTTGTTCGTCAGACCCCCTGTAAGGCTAACCCTTGTAAACACCCACCCCACAACATTTTTGATTGAGGCGGTATCCTTGCTAAAGGCTGTTCACGATAAAGTGAGCACTTTTGAATGCCGTGCTTGAGATCTACTTGTATGCACGTTGTGTATTCTTCCGCCTTAGGTAAAATTAACATTGACATGGGCCTCGTCCCGTTATTCATGCGTCGGTCAAGTGCAACTGTGAAGTTATTACGAAAGAAAATATTGTACAAATCTGCTCATTTTTACACTTCAATGCATTAAAAAAACAGAAACCTGGCACTTTTTATTTGACGTCAAGATATGCCAGCAAAGTGGCGCCAGTAGCCAACGAAGTGTCTGCGCCTTTTGCCAATCAGCACCTGCTAACATACTTGCCGTCCAGTGGCTCTGCCAATAGGGAATATTTCGTACCACGGAGCAACCACTGAGAGGCAAGAAATGTTCCCAGCGCCTCGCGCAGCCATTAGAGAATGGGTACGCCTCAATAAAGGAACTGTCTCGCCCTTTTGCTTCTGTGTACTTACATGCTCTGTGCTCAAGTCCAGACGAGTCTTCACAAAACTCCCTGACTCATCTACAGCAAAAGTATCCGCATAGTATGGGAAGTTAGCCGTATGTGATCATTGATAAATTTTGTTACGAGGTAGGTCGTCTATTTCTCCCACAAAAAATGGGTATGCACGGATGGAATCAAATATTTCAATCTGGAACAAAGGAAAGGGCAAATCCTGTTAGTGCTGTGCAAAATATTTTTGCAGTGAATCGTTATAACTAGAGGTAAGTAGTGCTTCTCTTCAAGAGTTCCGTGAGGTGCTGTGCACTTATCGACGTCACTCAAGCTTTGGATAGAGTATGCTTTGGATAAGGGCGTGTTGGATAAAACATATCGGTTTGACTACTTCTCAGCTAGGCTGAGTTTTGGTTTCTCCAGTGTAGGTGACGAATTTTAGGTTCCCGATGAAGATTTCGGAGATGAAATTACACGTCTCACGCAGACGATGGCGTCTCGAAATTAATCTTGTGGTCGTGGGAACCCACGAGCGGTACTTAGCCTACGCGATAATGTGAATCCCTTCACACTTATTTTCTTACCGTAAGGGTTGGAATGTCGGTACAAGAGTATATGTACATTAATCTATTAATTTACCTCGATACCATTGGTTACAGCTGCACCGTTGGCGTTTCGGAAATAACCCTACGACTTAATGCATAAGCTTCAAAGATGCGTCGCAAACTCGAATCAGAAGAGGCCGCGGTGGCTGAGCTAATAACCTGCTCGTGTCTCACCAAGGCGAACCGGGTTCAATCCCCGATTGGGTCACTCCCGGATTTTCGCAAGCGGAAATCGTGCCGAACGATGCCACTGCCCGGCGGGTTTTCTCCGGAGTATCCCGTTTCTCCTACTCTTTCATTCCGGCGCTGTTCTACAACTAGAGATAGTGACTTTTCGCGAAAAAAAAAAAGTGAGTACTCGGTAAACTTCAATACTATAAGCATCCAGCAGCAGTTTGTCTATTGACATTGGTCGCTGTCTGCTTTAGAAAGCATTTTCATATTTGATCAGCAACTCAGGATTCGGGGACGTCGGCACGGCTCCTACGTGATTCGTGTGCAGACAGTTAACACGTTTCAAAAGGAAATTCAGCCAATCAATATAGGTAAACGACGCTACAGTGTTTTGAAACATAACTTGTCTTGAAATATTTTCGTGAAATTTCACTACCCCTATCCATACCTCAATCACCTTCATTGGCTCTCAAGAGCTCGCTGTTAAAAGCCACCCAGATCTCTTCACTCACTCACTCACTCGAATCAGGAAGTTGAATTGAGGACCACGGGTCGGCGGCGTCCGGTTAGTAAGCTCGTTTCCCGCCACGGTGACCCAGGCTCGATCCCCGGCAGATCCGAGTATAAAGTTCTGCGTGTAGGATACGTCGTGACGGACGCAGCCGATCCTCTGTGGCATTTCTCTGGATACTTGTATTCTAGTTCGCACTTGAGCGACACCAAGTACCTGTGGATTCTGCCTCAGAAACTCGCCACTTTGGTGTGGAACTTTATTATTCACCACCTTGCAGCCTACAGGGGTGTGAATATACAACCTTTTGCTCGTGGTTACCGATTCGTAAAATTGTGTTTTGCGGATATTTTGTGTAGTACAGTATATGAAAACTAATATGAATTACGTTTTACTCACTTAATATAATTTTGATATAACGAAATTCATATTAAAAGCAATTCCATACCATTTTACTGTCAGCATTTTTTATAAACGATACATTACAAACATTACAGAGTATGTAGTAAATATAACTCTGTAACAGGAGTACATTTTATTGTGGTTACCATAATGTCTCCTTACGCCATCGTATTACAGCACTTCGTTCAGAACTTGTTTTATAAGCTCCTAGCTTTGAACTTAATCGGTTTCCTATATTCCACACCACATGGCGAAGCTACCTGACCAATTATTACCATCATGTAACACAATTATCCAGCCACGCGACTAAGATCATGTATGAAGCCATTAGGTAATGCATTCCCGTATCTTGGAATTGTCCTACTTTGAAAGTAATTTGTGCAGGTATATTTAATTTTTTCTGATCGTAACGTGCTTGACTTGCATGCATCCCGACGACTCAACTGCACGGGGAGGGGGAGAGGAGGATATTTTTCGAATTTTCTGTGTAACGAATATTTTAGAATATAAACTGGACGACACCCATTTTATTTACTTGACGAAAAGGACAAATGGGACGTTGACAAAGAGGAGGCTAATACACAAATTTGCAAGTGCTAAAATGAACAAAAAGTACAGGAGATGATCACATACCATAAATAGTGCGGACATATCAAACGACTCGGAGAACTCGCACAACCACAAATAAATTAGTAAGTAAATAAATTATACCCTGCAGACAGAATAACTCACTCGTAAATTGTCTGGGTTGTTATATCCCTGCCTGCAGCCACAAATCAAAGTGGGAAACGTATACGTAACAAAAAGAAATTAAAAAAAAGTATTGATTTCCCACTCGTGTAGTAGCGTTGTGTAGAGAACAATTACTTGCGACGCTGTCAACATTACAAATACTTCCCAAATGTTATCAAACTCCGCGCAGAATTCAGAGTCTGATTCGATGAGTAAATAAGGATCGTGCGAATCGAACTTTATGTGCCAACGGTCTGCAGTACGGAAAACTCTTCCGTTGTTATTGGGATAGCCGAAGCCCGGATGTGTGTGTGTGCGTAGTTATTTCTGTGTATGTGGGAATTTGGGGGGGGGGGGGGGGGTGGTTTGGCAGCAGCATGCCCGCGTGTTATATAGGAAGTTTTACAATTAAAGAATTGTGACGTAATGCAGTAACAGCCGATCGCGAACGCGAACCATCGCCTGTTGTACTTACGATTTGCAATTCTCATGACAATTTATAATTTCAGCCAAAGTACACACACGATAAGAGTGCCCACTTTACATATTGCTAATGACCAAACACCTAACCTCATAAAATGCACAGATAGTTTTAATATTATCGATCGTTAAAGGGCGCAAGTAACAATTAAAAAATCGACTTGCAAGATTTCGCCCGAACGTACAAACAAACTAAAACTAACTTACAAGGCAAGTTAAATGAAAGCTTGTAAAAAAAAAAAAAGTTTTACATTAACATTTAAAAAATATCTTTGGAACTATTTTCTGCCGCAATCACACTGTGAAGTGACTATACAGCCAATGGCTTTGAATTTTTCGCTAAAGGCTGTTCACGATAAACTGAGCATTACTGAAATCAACCTTAGAAAAAAGTCACTTCTCCTGCCTGCATATACTCTAACGGACGTACCGAGTGACATGCGCCTAGTAAAGTTGTTAATGATGGGTGGAAAGTAGTTCCATATCTTAGTCGAATAAAAAATAATAAGTAACCATTTGTGATGTCTTCAATTACACAGGTTGGGGCATAAGTCATGGCAACTATGTTGTAGTGTGCGAATACCGGCACGTGTGGATAATGTGACATAGACACATGACAGGACAAGGTAAGCACTACGTATATGGACAATAAAGAACACGGCAACAATTGTACACGTCCTCGCTGAAACGCTCCTACCCACCTCGCGACTGTCCGGTATGGCAGGGCATTATTCCCAACAGCTTTTACTAATTCCCTGGGACATTCTGGGGCAGCTCTCCCACGGAGAACGGCTATTTTGATGTACGAGCACTGCACAACACGAGTTACATCCATCTGGCACGGCGGTCACTGGACAGCTGATTTCACATTGCTCTCTGCGCTCGTGAAGGCCAACCCTACGCCATGTGTCATTGTCAACGCGCACTAGGACCTCCTGTCTTCCCCGCGACACATACCATTACCTGCATCCATAACAGTTCGTCACAAAATTTAGTAGTTGCCATGACTTATGCCCCAACCCCCATATTTCTTTCGCTTTCTGTTTTTTTTCGTGCATGGAAGTGTAAAATTGACTAGTTTTGTATAATAATTACTTTTCTAATAATTCCACAGTTTTGCTTGACCGACGCATGAATAAAGTGATGAGGCCCATGGTCATGTCAATTTGACGTAAGGCGGAAGAATACACAACACGCATACAAGTAGACCTTAAGCAGGGCTTTCACAAGTTCTCATTTTACCGCGAGCAGCTTATATGAGCGTTTATCTTTACTCTCACCTTGGAATGGATTAAGTGTAGCATGGCGCCTTAGAGTGCACGGTGGTGGGGAACCCCTGCTGGGCTCTTTGGTTCGATCTCAAGCTCCAGTTGGCTGGGATTTTCTGGACGGAAACTTTCCCCAAGAAAGGTGCGACGGACACTTGTGAACAGGAATTTTCTCGATGTACTCCTGCTTCTTCTCCCGTCTCTCTCGTCCACCTTTTCAAAACCAGCACTGTTCATACATCCCAGAATTTTTTTTTTTTTCTGTTACCGCCTGTGTTTTTAGCTGGTCCGTGAGTTTTTCAAGTCCATTTCGCTGGCCAGGACAATAAATGCATCACACATGGCAGCAGAGGGAGTTGTGATTGTAATAGTATGACAAAATATTTTCAATTGAATACTTTGTAAACCCAAAGAGAAAATTTAATCTCACCCTGTGAAGACTTCTTTAAACATATATGTACCACGTGGTCACAGAATATAAGTCCAATTGTTAGAGTAATGATGGGGATGTCTGTAACTTTTCAGCGTGAACGCCGTTTCGAAAACCAAACTTTGGGAGACTTTTTTCATCCCACTCCTTTTCAACTATTCTGGAAGAGGGTTGGGAACCGAAATTTTTTTTCTCTGTTAATTGCGCCACGGAACAATTGTGTTTGAAATTTGATTTTTAACATCTGTGATAGTTGAAATTTTTTTTCGGTGTCATCTTTTCCCAACCAGAGTGAGAACAATGCCGCGATTACATTTATAGCAATCAATGGAGTATTCATACAACTACGGCATCGGATTTATTTAGTTAGATCTAGCGTTATCAAAAGGCATTTAGTCACTTCACGGTGTAATGTGAAAACATGCTAAGTTGCTACTCCCGCTGTCAGGACCCACTCCTACGTCCTTCTTCTTGGCCACGCGGAATTTATGTCGCCACAAGAGCACTTAATGTCTGTCTTTCGCACAAAATCCTGCAAGGCGTTTCACAAAACAAGAGATGCCCTAGTACAGAAATGAAACAAATACGCAACTATGCGGTAACAAACATATCATTGTATTATAAAAAATAGTAGGATCTCTAACTTTACACCCCTTAGGCTATGTTTGTAATTTCCGGTTTTGCGCTTCACCTTTATTTAGTGAAAAATAAGAATATGAAAATAAACAGAGATAAATGTTTTCAGCGCATTCATCCCATTAAGTCCATAATCCTTCATTTCTACAGCTTTTGCGAGAATTAATTTTTTGTACCCAAACGGGAGCCGATATTGTAAAATCCTCTCACAGTTTTGATACAAATTGTTTTTATTACATAGACTTTTCTTTTTTTAAACACAAACTCTGTATAGTTTTAACTAATTACTAAATAAACAAAATTTTCGTTAATTAATTAATTGTTAAAAGCATAACATTTTTTGCTGGATAATTAGACTACGTAATAAAAACAATTTGTAACAAAATCGTAAGAGGATTTTACAATATCGGCTCCCGTTTGGATACAAAAAATTAATTCTCGGAAAAGCTTTAGAAATGAAGGATCGTGGTCTTAATGTACAATTTTAGGTGTTCCAAATAAGAGCTAATGTTTTTATGTGTGCTGAACTTAAGATTACAAAAAACCTGTAGTTATCCCAGTCAATCAGCTGTAGACTTTGTGTTCTGTGATCAGTGATATGAACCACTCATGACGTAGAGCAGTAGCACGCTTTACCCGTAGAGCAACTGGACACCGAGCCTCGCAGCGTACAGTGCCGGTCATATATAACCTTCCTGTGTTTACACTGGCTCCAAGTTCACAACTTCGTAGATATAGGGCTGTTCACGGTAAAATGAGATTTTTTTGAAAGCCCTGCTTAAGATCTACTTGTATACACGTTGTGTATTATTCCGCCTTGTGTAAAATTAACACTGTCATGAGTTTCATCACTTTATTCATACGTCGGTCAAATGAAACTGTGGAATTAATAAGAAAGTAAACACCTTACAAACCTGCTCATTTTTACACTTCGATGCATTAAAAAAAAAGAAAGAGAAATAAGTAATTTGAAGTTATCACAAATGGTTACGTTACACGTTTTATTCGACGTTAAGATATGGGCCTACTTTCCATCCATCGTTACCAACTTTACTGGGCGGATGTCACTCAGTGCGCCCATTAAAATATATGCATGCAGAGGCAGTGACCTTTTTTCTAAGGTTCATTTCTGAAGTGCTCACTTTATCGTGAACAGCCTTTACCACTTCTATGGTGAAAGCTCGCGTGGGTTGGCAGAAGTTGTATAGAGCTTCAGTAAAAAAATAAGTTTTTTGTTTGAAATGTTCAGTCGTGTCAGTTAACCAGTATTATCTAAGAAACTGCACACTTGTGTTTATTACAAGTGTACAGCAGACTTCTGACTGTTGTTTGCGATGCGTTTTGAGCTCATACTTGACGATGTTTGGCACATGTTATTTAGTTCTTGACGTCGTGGTTCGTATTCCTGTAAGGTAGCGGGCCGTTGAGAAGCGTCGTCTGCAGTTCGGCGAATGTGGCCAGAGCGATCGGTCTTGGGGCGATCCTTCGCTCACATGTCCGTCCGTCGAGATGAAAGCTACTTTGTCCGGAGAAACACACTGAAAAGAGCTGCCTGCGCGGGGTGATTGATCTGCCGGGCGTGTATTTCCTGCCCTCTGCTTCCGGGGTCTGTCCGTCACAAGTCTCCCACTGTCGTCCGAAGTGCGCTGTTTTGTTATCCCCTCTGTTCTCTTGTGGAAATGAATCCAAGTGGAGTTTCGATGCTGCCGGGTTGAAGCTCGTCAAGAAAGGTGACGGGTATGTCGGAACTTCTTTTTCTTTGATCAGAAAGAGTAGCAAAGTAGAAGAGCTCTTTAAAATTCACAGAATTGTAGGAGTAATGTGATTCATGATGCGTGGTCAAACAGACTTTAAGAGGCGTGTACTTGTGTTTATTTAAATTTCTCTTCGTATGTTAATTACAGATAGGCCCATATTTCAATATATGTAAATAACAACTACCTCTTATTTCCCCCTCCCTTTTCATTAGACTGTGTATTCCATCCAAGACAAAATTTATTTTATTGTAACTTTTTTGTATTTGGTACTTTCGTTTCCCTGTGGACAAAAATATACAATTTTTAAAACATTATAATTGCTGAAAATTTTAAGGTATATTTTATGGTAACAACGTATGAGGTCAAACTGGTAACATCAAAATATTGTACCCAGATCTTTACTAGAAGAACAGAATTTCGTCTCAGTACAGTTGCATCAAGAAAAAGGTCTTACGGCACTACAAAAGGCAACGATAATGTCCTATTGCAGAATAATCTCGCTAACATGTTTAATTAATTTCCTAATTAATTTTCATAAGAACAACGCATGATAAGAAATTAATTTCAGTGTTCATCTTAATTCCCTTGATGTACCAACAGTATGGCGCGGTGTCTTATCCATATTCGAGATTAACAAAAAAAATATGATTTTCTGACTTTTGCAATTTAACCTGACAAATTGCCGTTAGATTGTCGCAATATACGTTTTCTTCTATTATCATTTCACCCAGAAAAAGATTTTATACTTATTTGTTTATGTAGATGTGATGAAATATTGTGACTAAATTCACCTAATACAATGCGAGTAAAGAATATTTACTCTATATTGCATGTTTGAAGAACTATACAACTACTGTATGGGAATATTATCTTCACACAGACTTTATAAAACCATATTTTTTGGTTGAATAAATTTTAGTTTTCCGTGTATATACTGTGTATATGCGCAATTTGGGGAAATAGCGTCAACACAATTAGAGGGAAAATGGTATCAGCACGTTTCTCCTACAGTAATACACTGCTGTTGCCTTCTTTAGCCGGGGCCGCGGTGTCTAAGCGGTTAGTCTGCTCGTCTCCCACCAAGGCGAACCAGGTTCAATCCTCGGCCGAGCCACTCCCGGATTTTCGCATGTAGGAATCATACCGGACGATGCCGCTGGTCGACGATTTTTCTCGGGGATCTCCCGCTTCCCTTCGCGTATTTTTCCCGCTCTTGGTTTTGCAGCTAATAAAACAAAATGAGTTGGTTTGTTACGACACGTTCAGTTACTTGTTTCTCATTCATGTTGCATGCTGGACGTTTGTACACTTTCCCAGGCTGGTTGTCACCCACGCGACCTCGCCAGAGAGTAGACACTTACACAGAGGCAAAATTACGTACTGGTTCCTGTGATTAGGGCGTACTCATTCTCCGATTGGCTGCACGAGGCTCTGAGGACGGGTCTTGCGTCTGATTGACTACTGCGTGCTGCGTAAGATTCCCTATTGGCTGAGCTGCCAGTTGGCGAGTAGGTTAACAGACGCTGCTTGGTGGATAGCGTTCGGACATGCCACTGGCTAGTGACGCCATTTTGCTGGCGTGTGCGGCTGGAGTTCGTGGAACAAGCGGTATATTTCACAACACTGTGACCACACTCAATGTAGATTACAGCTGTGCGTTGTGCAGAGGAATAAGTGTCGTCATGACAACAGTTAGCGTGCTTCCCCGAACAGTCGTGTTGTGCGTATTTTAACGCGTTGTGAAAAAAAAAGAAAGGCGTAGTGGACAAGTGACGTCATCATGTGCGCACGCACAAGTACTAGGGGAAAATTGCTTTTAACAAAATACTCTCCCAGGCACCCAACATATTGCGTAAGTCGCCAGTGACAGACGATATTGAATGCGTGCACTCACTTCGTCGCCCTGGATCCAAGTGCTGTGGAGAGTAATGACGTCACCAGGGACACGCCCTGCCATACCCAACCCTCCTCCCTCATTCCCCCTTTTTATAATCGGAGTTTTACGGTTGCCACCCTGCACGCAACCCTTCCCCAACCACGCGCCAACTGACGGGTGACGTCATACATGCTCGCCCTCAGACGCGTGTCATTTCAAGTGACGCAGCCTTTTCGATTACCGTCAAACTTGAATCTGAACTTGGCAATGTTTTCATTTCCCCGGGGAGGAATATTAGTATTCTTGTAAATATTTATCATATGCGGTCTTGGCTTGGAAGGATTACCAAAATTGGTTTACGTAACGAGGGAATGTTAGACGCCTTCAAGCGGGTGAAAAAAAGGCCCCGAGTTCAATTCCTGGACGATTTAGGAAATTTTTTAGGGCTTTAAAAGTTTCTCAGTTAAGGACTAGGTGTTTGTTGTCGCTTAATCCTCATACGGTGAAAAGTAACTATTAAATATCTCAGAACAATCCTGCCTTGATGTCCCAAACGTCCGAGCAATATGTGCTGGTTGGTAAGTGCTCATAACTATTTTCCTTTACATTTTGTTTCTATATCTGTTTGCATCGGTATGTAGCAGTGTCGACCTTGTCGCTCCTGTGCCAAGCTGACCATATATTATCATCCGTGAGAGATGCACTTTATAGAGTATTGTGTGCTCGTTTATTTCTATGGGCTGGACGCAGGAATGCGAACCTATCGAAATCGCAATGACATTAATTTTGTTTTGAACAAAAATGGGAAAACAGATGGGGCATACCACCCCACCCCGTTCCCCCTAATGTGGTCGACATCAAATGACAAAAAGCCAGGAACACATGCCACCACGTCGACACTGTATTTTTTTATTATTATTATTATTATTTTTTTAAACATTCAAATAAAAATATGTGAACTTGCGTGCACATGTTTTTTTTTTTTTTTCGTATATACATTTTAAAATGTAAAAAAATGCTTCTATTCGCGCGCGCGCGCGCGTGTGTGTGCGCGCTTAATTTCTTCTTTTATTATTATTGAAATATGAATTCGGTGTGAAGTACAACATTTAATTTCTTTTACTGCGGACTAGGCGCCGATTTTATATTAAATACATTATTGGGGTTTTCAAATATGCAAACTCCTTTTGAGGGGAGAGGCATATTAATATGGTTTTTATGGTGAATCTTATTATATATAAACTCTGTTAGGCCATATAAAACAGCTATATAGATTTTCAGAGAATATTGTGTTTCGTCTGCTGGGAGTGCTTACTTATGTGGTCATCTTTATAAATTAATGAATAATTTATCCCCACTGATCCCACATGGTACATTGAAATAATGTTGACAGTGTTAACTTCAGGCGGTACAGGAGTTGTATACCGTACAACGCATTGGCAGAGGTGAATTGATTGTGGTTCTTTGTTAATGAGCTTCGGGGTTTATCGCAAGAACACGAAGATAAATTTTCCGTCCGTTATATCACTCTGACCATCGGAATGCTAGATAAATTTATATAACGAGTGTGAAATGCGAACTATCTATGTAAAAAATACAATAAAAAGAGTGTATAACAGAATGAGTAATCTTGCGTGACAAATAAGCAACATAAAGACAATTTATAATACTAGTTAATACAAAGATTGTTGTAATTGTAGAATTTCCACCGAGAATCAGATAACTGTATTTCACTCTCGCCTTTCAAGTTACGAGTCCTACGCACACTTAAGCAAAGGTTATTTGATACCGCCATAGCTAGAAGCAACTCACCGGTTCCACATAGTCGTAAGAATTTAGGTTACAAATCTCAAATACCTGTCAGTAGCTTAAACTTAGCAGGGTGTGATACGTAAAGATTCTAATACACAAGCTAAATATTTTAGTAATACATTTTTATGACAGCCAGTATGCTACTGAATTATAATTAGAAATTATATGGTCGCTGCACGGCAGTAATTAAAATATGCCTTGTAATATTAGGTGTTGCGCAATTTTCACGTTATTTTTCACATACCATACTCTTTCAAAGAGCGCTTATATCTTTATATTCCTTCCTCAATCCTCTCTTTCTAAACCCACTGCCTCGCATTGGCTTCGTATTAAGAGTACTTCATGCGTTGACCTATTTGTCGTCGTTTCAAAGGACGTGCAGGTTAATACGGCGCTCAGCATGCGATATTACGTGCAAGAAATTGAGTCGAGATTAAGCCGGTACGCGGCCTTTTGAAGGCGAATGGGGAAGGATCGCGATTGCTTTCTATACGTCGGAGAAAATGGGATCTCGTCGTATGTGAAGCATTACGGCGACGGGAGCAGCTGTAATTTACTGGCAGTTTGGAGTAATCAATGTTCCAAGAAATTTTCGCGTACAGGCTTATTTATTTAGCTTTCCGAGTTGTATGTTAAGCGGCTAGGCCACGTAATACGAATTTTCATGCTGTTATTACTAAACATTTTTAAGTCTGAACTTTAAATAATTTCTTTAGAAATATTTAACACGTTTGACATGATGCGAAATATTTCTTATTTCTTCATATTCCCGGTCTTAATAATATTTTTGAATTGTTTTACTATGTCGATGGGCTAACCATGGAAGTGGCTTACAGACTATAAGGAAACCAAGCTTATCAAGTTGGTAGTTTTTCACTGCCTTTATTAATTTAGTCTAGTAACAGCTGGTAAGAAGTAAGTGATTTTTCCTGTGGTCGACTACATATTTTAAACTAACCACGGTAGTCAGGTAATACCAACTTCAGTAAATATAAAAAGTAATGCCCTGTGTCGTACTGTAAAATTCAATACAAAAACTATAATTCAGTTTTTTCTGCGAAAATTCAAAGGTCGCGCATGCGTCTAAACTCTAAAACTGACTGACTGCTCCGTCGCAGCTTAAGTAGTCTCGCTGGCCCGATTTAGAATGTTGGCCGCGCCCCGAGTTTCACTGAAAGAGGGAAGAGCTATGATCAGAACATTCGTCAACGATAACCGCAGAAATTCGATCTGCTCAAGGACAGCGGTGCACGAGTCCTGATAGGCTTTTCTCTGCGGTAGCGGTACACATATTGTAAATATCCGCGCCCTGCTCTCGGAATATCGCTCTTCGCTCCTTGCTCTAGCGGGGCTGAGGCTGGGGCGGGGGCGGGGGCAAAGGAGGCAATACAGAGCAGTGAGCATTTAACAATGTCAACAAGCTTGAATCATTTATGAATGTAAAGCGTTTGAAGCATAACACTTAATTTTATCTACTGTAAAAGTTAGTATCGCATGTATAAACTTGGATACTTACGGGTCCTACATACTGAAACGTTTTCTGTGAAATCTTTGTTTGCGCGTAAACGGGTGTCTTGGTAAACAAATGTTCTGTAAATAATAAGTTTTACCAGAATGGAAAAAAAAAAGAATTGTCTATATCGCTATATTTTTACTTTTTTTCATATTAGTAAGTGTATTAACGGAGAAAAAAAATCGTGAAAGTGGTCAAATATCGCATTTTTAAAGCTTGCCAATGAAGTTTCTTAAAGCGGTAAGAGAAAAGTACGATTATACGCAGGTAGGTTGATCTGTGTACTTTCATCGCGTGTTATAAAACCCCACTGTTACAGATCTAGTTTACACAGTAAAGCGTTAGGACGGAAACACTGCACGCCTTGCGCGTAGTAGCGATGAGGTGCTAGGCTTGCGTGTTAGTGTCGCCCGTATCGCTCCCTCGCTTCTTGATCTTGGTAGCGCAGCTACATAGTCCTCTTAAACGTAATCCCAAGCCCTGTTATGAAGTCTTGCCCCAAGAGCACATCAATTCATAATTGGGTGAATTTTGAGACGAAATGTGCTTTCTTGAAATATGTGGACTTCACGTGCGCCTACGGTTTGATTCACAAGTTTGTAATAATCGAAATAGCATACTTCACATTTGTCAAAAACTAAAAAAAAATATCGATGTATTTAGGCGGGATAAGGGTTGATAATATAAGCGTCGTTCGGTCGCGGTTCCTTCCCAACCTCCGCAGTCCGTTTTCTGCGTGCGGCCTTGTACCTAACTAACCTTTCGTGCGTCGTGAGTAACGATTGGCTTGCTACTTGGTAACGTGATAATAATATGCCAGCGCTCGGAACGGATACATCCGGAAAATTTTTTACGGCCAGCCTTCGGAACTGTTACAGCGGATATATCACTTGACTTGGAGCCAAGGTAATAACAATTATAGATCGCTCGCAAACGTGCCATTCGTCTATCAGCGTGAGAACAGAAGTTGTGCAAACGAATCAGTTTTAGCTGTGCTCACTTTTTAAAAATAAACATGTTTTTGTTGCGGAGTTTTGACAGATTTCAGATGCTCGTGAAACTAACAACTAGGCGCATCGCATAGCATACATTCATTGTGCGCTGGTAGCATCACACTACCTATATCCCATTCACGGTTACTGCCAACGTTTCTGAAGACCTGCTAAATTTCTACTTCCAAGGTATTTATCCACCTTATGCAAACAAAGTTTAATCGAGTATATAGAAAATTAAACAAAATGGACAATGCATCTCATTCGTACTCACTCAGTGTAATGACTTTTTCCATAGCAACTATTTATTATTAGGCATACACGAAACACGTACTTTCTCACTTTTTAAATTCATATTATTTATTAACGAAATATTATAATTTATAGATGAAATGTAAATAAAATTTCTATATTACCAAAGATTAGGTAGTTTTATATTATCTGATGTTAACACAAGTATAAAACCCTTGTGATACATAAAATAGTTAGAAATCAACCACGCACGTCATACATGGAGTGACTTTTCAAAGATTTGATTCAAAAAGTGCGAAGAAACGGCGAATGACGACACTACGGGCGACTGCTAACTTGCTGGCACACACGGCACGGCGTATTCTCTGATTCTCACCTTCCGTAACACAACCAGCATGAATACGTGCTTAAAAAAAAAATTATTTTTTAAAAAATTATGCTTAGTGAGAGCCAGTTAAATGTTGCAAACGGGCGGGATTTTAAACTGCACTCGTATTATATATTGTTGTATGGGACAACAAAATAACTCTAGGAAGCCGATAAGGTAACCATAGCACTCATGAGCAAGCCTGTTTGAAGGGTTTTGTCGCCCTGGGCAAAGGATAAATTAACGTCCCTGCCCCCCTTCTCCCAACACACATAAAAATACACTATGCCTGTTTTGGTCTTGGAGTTCTCCTTCGGAGTGCCTTCCATTGCCCATCATCTTCGAACGTGCCATGTTTCGTACTAGCTACTGGCAACTTTGTTATGTCTTAGCAAACAAATTTTCAAGTAAACGTCTATTTTACTGTATCATGGACCACCCACCCTCCCACCTCATAACTAGTCTGTGTAGTTCATAGCTACCATTTAATCTAGTTAAGTTTGTCATTTTTCATTTTTCCATTATTTTTTCGTTTATTTCACATTCACGGTTTCCTCTGAGTCTTTCTACGGGCGAAGTCCTCAGTGAGATCATTTTGTGTGCAAAGAATATCATTTTGTGTGCAAAGAAGCCCGATACTATTGAGCTGCACTTCTTCGAGCGACGATCTTTTTTTCGTTCTTAATACTTTGAATTGCTGAAAACGTTCTTTCTGCAGAGCATTCAACACGGACAAAATTAGATAATATCTAAATATATTATGTCATTATTGTTAAGCCGGCCTCGTGTAATTGAAAAACCAAACTATTAAACCAGCTTTTTAAAATCAGTTTTTGGAGTGGTTTAATTCAAAGGAAATCTATTAAAAAGATGTAAATTCGCGGAATATTTAAAATTTGACCTTACAAATGTTTTACTTAATTTGCTCTCCCCTACTCGGCGCTCCCCTTGGCGCGTATAAAAGAGCGCCTACTATGAGCAATCAGCTTCGTCTGCGGATGCGTCGACGCGTAAATGACCTGGCCATAGAACAGACAAATACACAGAAGAGGAGCTGTTGATTACTACCAGAACTTCAACAGCACGAGACGGTAAAGTTGGCCTCACTAGCTGGCTACAAATACGGAACGTTATTCAACAATCACATCTTGGGGATATACTCAGGAGGCGCCTGCAGAAGCACTGGGAGCTCCTGGACAGTGTTTCTCCTGCCGAAGTCGGGACTGGCGCCACCACCACCACCACCACCACCACCACTTCCCTGGAACAATCCCTAATCGATAGAAACCTGCAAATTCCGCGTTATTCTTTTAGGGCATGTTAAGTACATGTACATTCGCCCTAATATTGTCATTGGACCATTCTGGTTTTGACACACCTAGGATGACTCTACTACACCTGACTGCATGTTGGATATTGGTAATGCCGAATCACTTGCCCTACAGTCAGAAGAGAACTGGCTTGTCACCTAGGCAATAACCAATTATAGGCTGTTCACGGCAAAGTGAGCACTTTTGAGGCCCTAGTTTCTTTTGTCCTTTCAGCCATTTTTTATTCTTTAACCACCTTTTTAATTAAATATTGCCATGTAAGTAATAAACACAGTATGTATATTGCACGCTACTCGGAAGTTAACGTCTAAGGCTAAAATAAAATGTATTTATTGACTATCATTCCAAACGAAAGTGCTTTCAAAAGTACCCACTTTACCGTGAATAGCCTATAGCATACGTCGCCGGCTCGATTACATACACGACCGTGAAGTTTAGCTTGATGGCATATATATATATATAAGTTTATATAAGTTTATATATATAAGTTTGCGTTATTTTTTGCCATCAAGCTAAACTTCACGGTCGTGTATGTAATCGAGCCGGCGACGTATGCTATAGGCTATTCACGGTAAAGTGGGTACTTTTGAAAGCACTTTCGTTTGGAATGATAGTCAATAAATACATTTTATTTTAGCCTTAGACGTTAACTTCCGAGTAGCGTGCAATATACATACTGTGTTTATTACTTACATGGCAATATTTAATTAAAAAGGTGGTTAAAGAATAAAAAATGGCTGAAAGGACAAAAGAAACTAGGGCCTCAAAAGTGCTCACTTTGCCGTGAACAGCCTATAATTGGTTATTGCCTAGGTGACAAGCCAGTTCTCTTCTGACTGTAGGGCAAGTGATTCGGCATTACCAATATCCAACATGCAGTCAGGTGTAGTAGAGTCATCCTAGGTGTGTCAAAACCAGAATGGTCCAATGACAATATTAGGGCGAATGTACATGTACTTAACATGCCCTAAAAGAATAACGCGGAATTTGCAGGTTTCTATCGATTAGGGATTGTTCCAGGGAAGTGGTGGTGGTGGTGGTGGTGGTGGTGGTGGCGCCAGTCCCGACTTCGGCAGGAGAAACACTGTCCAGGAGCTCCCAGTGCTTCTGCAGGCGCCTCCTGAGTATATCCCCAAGATGTGATTATATGAAGATATATATATATATATATATATATATATATATATATATATATATATATATATATATATATATATATATATATATGGGCGGCTCCTAACATCGAAGTCTTGAGAGTCTTCCAATTGAGTATAATTGGCGGGGAGGGGGGAACACTGCTTTTATTCATTATCAATTCAGTTTGGATCTTGCAGATTTTATAAACCAACGGCTTTCTCGGGAAAACATCGTCAGTTCGGAGCTCTTGGACAGTACGACATAGCCAGTCAGACACACACATGGACTATTTACACAGCATCTCGTAGCCAGTCGATGACTTGGTACGCCTTCGTTTTCCATGGCCCCATCCTCCTGGTGTAAATTTGCAACAAGCAGTCTGCCTGCTTACAATTGGCCTACACCAGCAACAATGCTGATTTCAAATAAACATTAACACTAAACACATTTGTTAAACGCAACACTAAATTTTAATAAGCGAGTGATGTGAGTTGGAGAGGGGGCAGAGAAGGAATTCAATGTTGGATGGAAGGGGAGTACCTCGAGAAAACCTATCCGCCGACGGCAACTGCAGTCACTGTGGCAAGTAACCACGCCGGAAATCGAACCCTATTCGCCGTAGTGGGAGGCGAGTTGCCTGAACACTAACACATCCCGGTCAAGAAGAGGGATAAGCGTTTGCAGCAATTCAGGTTTTGCGGCGGTGTTTTGTGCTTGTTGTTTGCAGAGTGCTCGCCAGACGGCGCTTCTGATATCCCCTTACTGTGTGTAACGTTCATTTTATATAGGCCTGCTCGGTTCAAGGTTAGTTCCAACTTTTCTGAAGCCCTGCTGAAGTTCTATTTCCAAGGTATTCCTCTGCCTCATATAAACAAAGCTTAGAAAATTACACCAGAGGACAAACGCGCCGCATTCGTGCGCTCTCAATATTGTGTATAAGAACTATTTCTTAGTAGGCATTACCAACATACTTACATTGTCACTTTCTTTATTCATATTAGTTATAAATGAAAATATATATATGTAATTTATACGTAAATCAAGAGTAAAAGGGAAATTTAACAAAAAATAAGGGACTTTTATGCTAACACAAGTATAAAATGCTTGTTTGTGATGCATGCCCTAATTAGGAAGGAACCAAACACCATGGGGTGGTTTTGCAAAGGTTTGATTACAAAACTATGAAGAAACCGCGAATAGACTGTTGCAGTGATTGTGGGAAGGAGACGAATACCGGGCCGAGAATCATTAAAATATGTCTTACACTGATGCAGCTAACGATGGTGGAGTGAGTGTGAGCCAGGGGAGGGGGAGGAGTAAGTAGTAAAGTGAAAATGTTGGTTCTTTACAGTTAGGATACTACATAATTTCATATTATTCAATATTAATACCAAATTGGCGTAACTTTTCATAATGCCGCCGTTTAAAACAAATACAGTATTTCAAACAAGCCAGATTGCTTTGATCTTGTTGCTTTCAGCCTCTACACGATAGAAACTTAAAATCACGGTGAAGTTTAGCACCACTTTGGAGCACATTTATGTATTTACGTGACTCTTGTTGACTTATCTTCAGTCGTTAGTGCATGTGCAGGTATAGGCTGTTCACGATAAACTGAACACTTTCGACAACCCTTTTTGAGATCTAATTGTATGCACGTTGTGTATTCTTCCGCCTTATGTAAAATTAACACTGCAATTGCATCATCACTTTATTCATGCGCCGGTCAGATAAAATATTAAATTAGTGGAAAAGTAAGTATTTTACAAATCTGCAAATTCCTACTCTTATGCGCACTATAAACCTTACGCTTTTAATTCGACTTTAAGGCATGGAATTACTTCCCCTTCATCATTACCAACTTTACTGGGCGCGAGCCACTCAGTGCGCCCGTTTAAGTAAATGTAGATAGGAGCGGTGACTTTTTTCTAAGGTTGATTTTAAAGTGTTCATTTTATGTCCTATTGTTTTACCAAGGATGTAGCACGTGTTGTTTACGAAGCACATTTTTATGGTTGACTTCGAAAAGACGTTAATTACAAAGTGGAACATCGAGTACATTTTAATTTGTGAATAATCTCAATGGAAGAGGCCAGTAATCACGTTACACAAAAAAGGGGTTGAAATGTATCGTTGACAACTTGCGACTCATACTTTTATGCATCGTGATGACTGTCTGTATAGGTATTGTCGTTGTGTAGCGATAGATGTATCACTGTGTTTCAGTTATGTAGCCTGTACGCACTTGCATCCAGTGAGCTTACAAACTGCAATTTTTAACCGTTGTTTATTATTTTTATTTTGAATTTTCATACCCTTTCGTACTGCGTGGAAGTTAATCAGGGGATCAACCTCGTCAGATATAGTGATAATTCCAAAAGTATTAATTTTTCCACGCGGCTTTCCGCGTAAATAATTTTGGAAACATTTCGATACCAAGGTTTTATTATTCCATAATTCCGCTTTTTCACAATTAGCCGCTCACGCTTGATGGAACAGGGGATGTGGCTCGCTCATCCTCTGCCTACGTGTTCCGCTCGCCTGATATAATTGAACTTCCGTTTCAACTAATTAATTTCAGTTTTGTGCACATAGTTGTTACGTTAGGCGCAACGGTGGAACTGCCTCTTTTTTAACTTAACTGTTGGGCACTATTAATCCTTTGTAATATTTTTTAATTATAACGATAAGCTGCTAACAAATTATTAGCATATGCAGTACAAGATCACCATTCTGCTTAATTAATTTGAACGAATATATTACCTTTCTCTTCAGATATGCTGGAATAAAGGCAAAGAAACGGATATCAAATCAAGTAAAAATATGACAGGATATGTGCACATGACGCTTGAGTTTTTTTTTTTTTTTTTTTTTTTTTTTTTTGAGACTACTGTTCATCGCCAACTGCAGTGTTTTATGTTTGCATTGGTAGACAAGCTCACAGTTGACTCTTTGCAACGCTTTTCGATGCTTTCATATTACGTGTGACATTTAAGGGGAATAGAATAGGGAGAGCTTTAGGCGGTATCAACGGGGCCTTGAGAGCCAATGAGGGTGAAGCGAGGTGAGAATGGAGCAGCGTCGGAATGCAAGTGCGGGGGAAAACCGGGAATCCCAGAAGAAACCGGTCAACCAGCTATCGTCCGGCACAATTCCCACCTGCGAAAATCCGAGAGCGACCCCGCCTGGAAGAGAACTGTGGTTGAGCGGTTGGACTTTTTTCCTTCAATTTATTTTATTAACCCTACTTAGCAGTACAGCCATCCAGGGTGTTCAATTCTATCATGTCTACCACAATTTAACAAACAGTATATTAGTTATATAGATTCACAATTTCTTTTTGAGAGAGCGGCTGTTCGTCTGGGCGTCCGTAATTTAAGCTACACATTCAATTTCTATTCAAAAGCATCATTCACACTTCCTAGGAAGGTGGTGAGCCATTCTGCCCCGACCGAAACAGCTCCCCGACGGGTATCCTTTCGCCCCCCCCCCCCCCTTTTTCGCCGCCACTGCCGGAACAGACCAGGGACCGGGATTCCCACGAATTCGCCCGCGCGACCAGACACCGTCGGGTCCGCACACAGCTAACCAGCCTTTCGGCCGGTCAGCCATGGCACCCAACGGTCGAATGGCCCTGCCTACGAACCCGAAGGCCCCCCGCCGCCTCCCTATCAGTATTATATTTTGTTCTTTTTATTTTTTCCCCTCACCCACCGTTCTGCTCCAACCTAAGCATCGTCCAGGACATCGAAATACCCCTTCTGGACACCCAGGCCTTCGTTTCCCGGCGGACGAGGGAATGGAGCTCCGCTCCTACGGATGCCCCCCCCCCCTTTTATTTTACACAGACATCAACCAACATATTATCACAAATCATATCTTGCTCTCATTTAGATTTTCTTCTCCGCAGTTCCTTCCGTTCTTCTTTCATCCGTTTCAGATCTTGCCTTTCTTCTTCTCTTTCTTGCTGCTCCTCCTCCTCTTTTTCTCTCTTCTGTTGTTCTTTTACTTTCCTTCTCTGTTCTCCTCCCCATTTCTTTCCTTCATGCTTCTTCTTTGTCTTCTTTTTCTTCTCTTCCTCCTTATTATTCTATTTTTCTCCGTATTTCCTTAAATTCTTCTTGCATTTATTTCAAATATTGTGTTCTTCTTTATAACTTTTTCGTGTTTGGAAAAAAAGAAGCGGTTAGACTGCTCGTCTCCCACTAAGGCGAACCGGGTTCAATCCCGGCGTGTTCACTCCTGGGTTTTCGCAAGTGGTAATCGTGCGAGACGATGCCGCTGGAGGCGTGTTTTCTCAGGGAACTCCCGTTTCCCCCGCCCTTGCATTCCGATGCTGCTTCTTTCTCACCTCATTTCACCCTCATCGGCTCTCAATACCGCGTTGTTAAGAGCCGCCCAAATCTCTCAAGTCAGCTTGTCTAAACGACCTCGTGTGGCATTCAAGAAAATAGACCTCTCGTCGTTTTATAACCGCTGTACTCGTGTCATAAAATATTAGCCGGTTCTTTGGAACCAACTAACGCCGCGCGTCGTGAGGTTTTTTATCACCGGCCATTCCTGAAGAATAGGCTGCAGCATCAACTGGAAAGGGACGTTGGTATGTTGGCGGTATTTCATCGTGAACGGAACCGCGACCCTGAATTATTTTCACTTGCGCAATGTGGCGAAAGCGGTGAAAATGATGACAACCGTCGATTTTAAAGGTTGTTTGCCTGCTGACCTTGGCGTGAGTGAAGCTTTCCTGGTCAGTGGTTCTAGCCGACGATGGTCTTGAGCGGCCCTTATTGGTGTTTGTGATTCGTACGTGTCACCGCCCTGCGCTCTCGTTGGTAGCTGTGTCTGGCAGTTCATGAAATGATTAAGTATGAGAGCGCAGTCTGTAACATTTCTGCGGAATTTCGTATTCCACTTTGTGAACTTCGCAGTTGTGACCCGCGTCTGAGGCCATAGCTTGTTCTGTAGTGCCAGCTAAACTGCTACGTTTGTGAAAGATAGGTTAAATATGAAGTAGCCTATACGCTGTGAGTATATGTGTGTGTGTGTGTGTGCACGCAAACGTGTTCAGCATAGGTGAACAGAGTGTTTAGCCGCAAAGAGTGAGTGAGTAGGGCTACCTGCTTTAGAAACATCTTGTATAGATGTAGCGCCAAAGTGGCGTGAGTTGTCGGTAGGCCAACAGATAGGAAACACAGGTTCCTATCGTCTTCAGTTACGTAAGAAACCTTGCGGTTATGCTTAAGACACTCGGCAACATATTATACATAGTCCGTATTGTTATGAATTGAATATCTTACTTATTCGTACCTGAAAGGACTATAGGGGCGTAACAAAATACAACTCAAGTGTTAGGCAGGGCACAATAGTATTAAATGGGATTTATTGAACATTTAAGATTATACAATGACTATTTTAAAACAAATTTTAAGTGGGGGGAGGTTTAAAAGAAATAACACAACGTTAGCTAATTACAATAAGGGATTTCCACGCTACTTCCTACTGAAACCTAATTGGACAGTCCTCACCTTGTCCGTGTTGCCGTAGGCTGATTCAGGCTTCAGTATGCTTACTACAATTTCAAATCTGTGAACCATTCATGTTGATAGTTCTGTGATATAAAAGGGGGTTAAAGAATCGTCGTCTTCGTGCAGGAATCAAGTGCACATCTGCATGTGTTACTACTGCCATCTGCAAATAGTACACAATGATCTTGTGCAAGTAGGTAGGTTGTTACGCTTAACGTCTCGTCGACAGCGGGTCTTATGTAAGGAATTCTTTAACTCCGGTGGAAAATGCATAATAGCGTTAAAATTGTTCTTTTTTCAAGTTACTTTTTTTACTTGTCATCAGTTGGCTTTAAAGATAATATTTCTTTATTGTGCAACAGATAAGTATCACTAAAGTAACTGATGCAATTAAATTGCCTGGAAGGTGAGGAACGAGATATTACTTACAGTTGGTTTCCACTACGTCAGTGTATTATTTCTGTAAGGGACTGTTTTTTTATAATTATTATGTTTTGTAGATTACGCGTCTTAGACAGCCGTTTTATTTTTCTCTCAGGATTCCAGGAGTTTTCCCTAGGCAACCATCTTCACGGCCTTCAGTAATAATTAGAGCCCCGAGTATTTCGCGAATTCACTCGGAGGTGAAGTAGACTTCAAACACTTGTGCTTTTTTTCGTACTGTTGTGATTGGGCGACAGTTCTTCATTTACACCCGGTGTAACTGTGAGCCAGTTATAGGCAGGGAGCAGTAGTGTGAGTGAGTGTTTAACAGTCCTGTACAGAGGCCTCACTTTATCACAGCAATCAATAATCAAACGATAGTGTCTCGGGTGTATAGAGGACTGTCCAGCCTAGCTTGCTGCCAACTCAGTCCCCCGAAATACTCCGGGCTCTAGTAATAATTAGTCTACGTTTCAGCTTTTCTCACTGACACTTCGCTTGTTCTTACCTTTCTTCAGGTAGCCACTTTCAAACCAGGGTGGCATGGAAATACGCTGACAGCTGTCACGTCTTGGCATTAAATATCAACACTTGACACGTACACCGTGTGAAATTAACTTGTATTTTGAGTGCGCAGTCATTCGAGCAAATCTTTCCACGTGCATTTTTGGTAAACTAGGATTTAAAAAACTCAGACCCTAAAATGAGAATGGCGTTTACGTAGCGTGTTCAAAATACAGTGTTTGTTATAGGCTATGTCGGCATGAAGTTTTTCGCTCTTGTGCTGTCGGCTCAGATGCATCGCTCACACTGTATTTCGCCCGTGAATCGTATAGCCTATATTTTCCCACGGCGCCTGTGATTCACTCAAAAATATGTTCATTTCAGTTAGTCGCACTCATAATACATGGGTCTGTTCGGCTTTTCAGGCCAAATGATAGAAGCACAGACAACTGCGTATCGCAACGGCACATGCGCCAGACCCAATGAGAGACGAGCATTACGAAACTGAATAACCAGAAGTCGTATACTTATAAGCTGGTATCAAATGTAGTTTCGAATTATCGCCACCGCGTTAATGAAAACAAAACTATTTTCTCAACGCTGTCTCTTGTATGCGAACGGCTTCCGTGCAGTGTGAAGTTACAGGCACGATTGAACGACTTGTAAATTCGCGGCTAAATTATCACGTACACGATAACCGAAGCGACGTCTACACTCTGTGCTTTGCCAATTGCTGCGCAGTGCGCGACACCCTTGTCTCTCTAGATAAGTGTTGGAAACGTGGAGGTGTCTGATGTCCAAACCTTTCTTTACGCCAGTTAAGCTACTGATAACGTCACTAAGATTAGGCGCGTTGTTTTTTACTCAGAAAAATATTTTGCGTTCGTAGTTAGAATTTTTCTTTATAAAATAACTTACTGGCATGTTTTCAATACAATAATTGGGATGACCTCTGTACTATCTTCATCCAGTTATTTATCGCGAAGTCTGGTTTTAAATATTGCTCTTTTTGTTGTCTCAACGAAAAGTCTAATTTGGTTTGATTACGGCTATTTTAAATAACTGCGTGTAAATTTTGATATATCCCATTCACAGTTACTTCCGAACCTTCTGAAGCCTGCTTCCAGGATATTCCTCCGCCTCATGGAAATAAAGCTAAACCAGCACACTGCACTCGTGCGTACTCTGATAATATTTTCCATTAGAACAAATTCTTTCTAGACAGTACCAAAACGCCTATTTTCTCCCTTTTTTATTCATGTTTATTATAAATTAAATATTATAATTTATAGATAAAGTATAAGTTCAATTTATCCAAAAAAATTAGGTACTTTTATATTAACACGAGTTTAAAACGTTTGTGTTACATGGCATTTAGGAAACCGCCGGACGCGTCATACATGGGGTGATTTCTCAAAGGTCTGATCCGAAAAGTGCGAAGAAACAGGGAATGGACTATACAAAATGCTGTCACGGATATGCCAATTCTCTGATTGGACGTGCGAGTCTGTGGGAACGGGCTTTGTGTCTGATTGGTTACTGAATCCTGCGAAAGGTTCCTTATTGGCTAGGCTGTAGACTAGCAAGTAAATTACTAGGCGCTGATTGGCAATCGGCGTTCCGACATATTGTTGGCTAGTGGCGCCGTATTGCTGGCGAGTGTGTAGCTGAAGTTCGCTTACTAAACACGTGTTTCACCTCTGCATTCGTAACTACTCTGTGGTACTGGGGCGCAGTTAGCAGCCACGTAACCGCGCCGTCACAGAATTAGGAGCACAGATACGGTCCCTTCGATGCAAGCGTCGCTCAACAGCAGTTCGCTGACTGGCTGCACGGCGACTGCCCTGGGAGCGGATCTCATGTCGTCAGATTGGCAACGAGGTGCTGCGAGAATTAAATTCGGCGGAGATTCTTCAGATAAACAGAAAATAAAATACGAATCTCTTGGTAAACTACATGATATGCCTATCTTCCCTTTATTCCTTACTATTGTAGCTCTACTTTGAAATTTATTGAATTTTTAATATGACAGGTCAGTAGACGATAACAGGGGCACACACACGATTTTTTTTATAGAAGTTCCAAACAAAGAAATTGAAAGTCCTCTCCGGGTCGCTTAAAACAAATATTTTTTTTTTGTTGCAATGACTGGCAACAATTTCCCAATGTATGACGCGCTTTGTTGTTTGTTAAATATAATATATCACAAGAGTTTTATAGTTGTGTAACCATAAAAGTACATTATTTTTGGTAAAAAACAAATGTTTTACTTATATGCTATATATAAATTACAATATTTCATTTATAATTGAAATGTATAAGAACAGGGAGGAAATATGTATGTTGGTAATACCTAGTAAGAAATAGTTCTTACCCAAAATATTATTACACCGAATGCGCACGAATGTGGCCAGCGGTCCCTTTGGTGTAATTTCCTAGACTCGTTAAGCTTTGTTTCCATGAGGCGGAGAAATACCCCCAGCAGGGCTTCCTGAAAAGTTGCAAGCAACCGCGAGTGGAGTATAGTTCCTCGTCAGCGCAAGGCGCCTGGCAAGTTCACGCCGAGGTCACTGATTGGCGCACGTCGTCCAGCGCTGCACGTGAGGTTAGTTCCCCGGCCTGTCGGCGGCGGTGCTCGCGATACACGCGGCAATTTCGCTCCTGTTTATTCGTCCAGCCTTCCTTTTTTGTTTCTTACTTGTCGGGCCCGGTAATCAGTGAAACCGCTCGCTTGCGAGGATCTCTGACCATGTAATTTTGCCGTAGGAGAATTGCTAGCCCGACCTGAGAAGCCTTATTCGTCGTCCGGGTTTGGGACCGGCAACGGTATCGCAAATAAATGTAGATCCGCGTGCCTCAATCGACGCATGTGCCCTAGTGTCCCCCCTCCCACCACCACCACCTTAGTTGCGCCCATGGCCCAGGCCGCACCGCTGTGTATTTCCTGTGATTCGTTCGTGAACCATATGTTAATGCTGGACTTGTGCGAACCATCTGTGAATTCTAGTTCACTAGCTTTATCTGTATTTCACTAAAATTAAAGGTAAGGGTCGGCTATGTTCAATAAACTGTAGTGATAAGCCAATGCAAATTTTGTTCGGTAGACCACTAACAATATCAGATCACTATGGCTCTTGAACAGTCTGCCTTCTGAGGTGTACGGATCTGAATAAAAATGTGAAGTTTCTCAAGAACCTGTTCTAGTACACAAGGTTTATCTAGTAACATTGTGGGTATGGACTAGAAAATTTGCCAATTTATTTTAGGACAAGGTATACTTAAAACACACGTGTATTTCCCTCATGTTTACAGTTTGACGATAGTTTATCAGACACGATCAGGTTGAACACTGAGCCAATAGGAGACTTGCAAGGAAACAAGACTTGAAATACCGTGCCACCCACGCCGAAAGCTTACTTTCAAAATGGCGATCATTTTAATGTTTAAGGTGTTGTGTCATATCGCGGGAACCTTTCAACCAATTTAAACCAATTTTTTGTACATTGACAGCGCATCGTGTAAGCATTGAATGCATAGATAGACTGAGGTAAAAATGGCTACCCACTAGGACAACAAATGAACAAATAACTGAGGCTCGAAAATACATAGGACGGTCGAGTCTATCTTACAGATCGCCGAATTCGTACTTTCCCTGTTCCTACCTAGGTCTATATGAGGTGTGCGACGTCGATATTAGAGCGTACTCGCGAATTTAGATTTGAAAGACCCACTTATTCCACGAATTCCAGCCGCACACACCAGAGAAATGCAAAATGGCGCCGCAGGCTAGCAACACGCCGTTGGCCAATCAGCGCGTGTTAACCTACTTGCCAGTCGGCAGCCAATCAGAAACAAGGCCCATTCCAACAGAGACTGGGTACGCCGGCATCAAAGGAACTGCCTGTCGTGCCAGTTCACCTCTGTTCAGTTATCTTACTCTGTGTCTACATACTGAAGTACAGTAGATATAGGCGATTCACGATCAAGTGAGCACTTTTTAAGGCCCTGCCGTATAATTCTTTTCATTAGATTTCTATCTTCCTGTGACTTTTTTTTAAATATAAACATGGATATCAGACTAATGGACACGGTGTACACATTTCACCACTAATAAAAGTTAACGTCTGGGGCTGCAATAAAATTGGTTTATTAGTGGTTAATGCCTGGTGAAAAGGCCTTAAAAAGTGCTCACTTTACCGTGAACAGTCTATATGTCTGCGACTAGCAGCTGGCTCGCTGCGTCACGAGGAAGACATGCGGTGCGTGGAGCGCGTTATGGTTATCTCATGGACTTCCACCCCCCCCCCCCCCTTCCACAAGCACGCATTTCTTCTTCTCCCCCGTCCCCCCATGTACCGCTTGACCCCGCGAGTGATGTGGACGCTGTATGCTATTTGCAGACTGCGTGTAGTTCACCGGCCCTCAACATAATTCATGGACGGGTTGGTTGCGTGTGTGCTATCCTACCCCTGTCTGCATGTGTAGCGAGCCCCCCTCCTCCTACCCAGAACCCATCGGTACACCCACAACCCTTCATAGGCTTCGTGTGGCAACACCGCGCTCTCCCTGGCGGGCAAACAAAGGGGGTAGAGCGAAAGAGTAGACTCCCCCCCTCTTCACCGAGCATCATTCTCCCTCACCCGTCTCGGTGCGTGCTAATACGGTCAAATGCAATTGTCGACACGTGGACCGAGTCTTGGTACGGGGGGGGGGGGGGGGTTAGGTCGGGGCTAGGGGCTTAGAAGGATGAAATTCAATACCCCGTCGCGAAACGTGATGGAATTGTGTTTGCAGAATCCATACGTCCGCGATGAGTACGCGCGTCACACTTTGAAGGGTGGTTTGGGGTGTCTAAAGTGAAAAAAATGCGTCAAGTATTGTACAGGCGTTTACAGAAACAATGAACGTGTTACCCCTTACACTGTTTCTTCTTTAATTATTTTTTGAAAATGTGGAGGTTATCTCTCTAGTCTAGGCGTTGGGAGTTCCTCTGGCGTGGGCGTAGTTATCCATTTTCTGATTGGCGGCGCGAGGTTCTGGGAACAGGCCTGGTGTCTGATTACTATTGCCTTCTATAAGCCATTCACGATCACTTACAACTTTCCTGAAGCGCTGCTAAAGTTCTGCTCCCAGGATATTCCTCAGCCTCATGCAAACAAAGCTTAACCCTTTCGGACCCCACTTTAAATTACGGTGTTAGACGTTGCAAACTAAAATATTTATGATGCGTGCTCTACTTACGTCGACAGAGCATTTGTTTCTTTGTCACAGCTCATGAGGTGTAGGTTATACTTTCGGCTACAATAATATGAACCAATTATGACCTAGACCAGTAAGACGTATCGTTTCCCCATAGGTAAGATCACTGGTTATTGAGCTTCGCAGTGTTCAGGACAGACCATAAATTAACTACACGTGCGTAATGTTCACAAATGTGTACACTGGATCAGAACGTGTTAACCAAGGATAGAAAATTTTCACCAAAGTGACAGCGTACCGCGTTCGTGCGCACTCAAAGTGATATTATTTTGCATAAGAACTATTTCTTACTAGGCATTGGCAACAGGTATATTTTCTCCCTGTTGTTATTCATATTATTCATAAATGAAACATTGTAATTTATGGATAGAATATAAGTAAAATATAAATTTAACAAAAAAATTAAGTACTTTGATGATTACACTTGTATAAAACACTTGTGGTACATTATATATTTAGTAAACAACCAAACACGCCATACATGGGGTGATTTTCGAAGGGTTAAATTCAAAAATTGTGGAGAAACCGCAAATAGACTATACGAAGGATTGCTTGTTGACTGGGCTGCTGAGAGGGAAGTAAGTTAGCAGACGCTGGTTGGCAAAAGTTGTTCCGACATGTCGCTAGCCAGTTACGCCATTTCGCCGGCGTATGCGGTTGGAACACAGAGTACTAAACTATACAGAGGTTGAAACAGCATCTTATACCGCGGACGCCCTTTCGTCAATCAGCGCTTGGTAACTTACTCGCCTGCGGGCAGGCCTGCCAACAAGGAACCTTTCCCAGCATACAGTAGCCAACCAGACACAAGGCTCATTCTCAGAGGCTCGGGCAGCCAATCAGAGAATGGGTTCGGCCACATCAAATGAAATGTAACGCCATTTCGCCTCTGTGCACTCATCTACTCTGGTTAAAGTCGTTGGAGTTTTAGGGATAAGTTTCTGTTTTACCTCTGAATGCTCAAGTTTTCTGTGCTCTAGCACCAAATAAATACTATCTATTATTATTATTATTTATCACTTCAAACTCTGTTAGCGTATAGCCAGTTATGTTAGTAGTAACGGACTTACTGTGGTTCACTGAAAATAGAAGTGATTGCAAAGAGGTTGTGACGCCTTTGAACATGTGGTCAGAGAAAGTAGAAATATTTCTAGTTGCAGTATAGGATTGCTATTTTTCTGCACTTATATTTTTGGCAGAACTTCAATATTAACATCAGTATAAACACAAATTATTCACAAAGTAAATATTTAAAGTGCTTTAGCACTGTTGTATATTTGGAGAATTGCTGGGCGTGGAAGGTATTTTCTTTACTGTAACTTACTCCTATAATCATCATGGAGGCTTATAGGCCTAAATTGAATCAAAGTAAAACTTAATGTTAAATGAATTTTGTAAATTTTCCTATTATACCTTTTTTGGGAAGAATTTTTTAATATATATTTAAAGTATATAATTGTGATGAAAATATATCAATATAAGCTAAGTAAACGAACAAAGAAATTACCAAAACTAATGAACTCATTGAAATGACTCATGGTTTTTTCTTTCTGAAAACAACATTTCTCTCTTAAATGTATTTGTGTCTTATGTGTTCAATATCTGCTCAAATGAGGGTTTTAAGACTTTTATTTTTTGCTTTGCGTACTTTTTATGTCCACCTTGCCACGTCCTTGGGGGCAAGGACATAGCAAGGCCGAGCTAAAGTTGCTTGCCCATTATTTCAATTTTAATGCAGAGCTTATGTTGGACATGTTTACCCGAAGGTGGAGTAGTGTATAACAGTGGCATGTGGTGAACTGTTGCGAGGTAAGCTGGTTCTTGCCCACTGCTGTACATTCTCGGTGCACGCAGTAGGAGCCAATAACCACTGCGAAGCCTAGGGGAACCGAACGTATTTCGACCACTCACAACGTGCAGGCAAGGGACCCATTACACGCGTCCTGTGGCGTCACACGCACAATTACGCTTTAATGGTGGAGATGTAAACTAGCGTGCAACAAGGTACAGCACAGAGATAACGACAGCTTACTTTGAAACAGTTTACCACACGCAACTGAAGTATAAGGAACTAGATCGAACACATCCATAGTCAACATGGCTTCGTTTAAATCGAAGGCTTCCAGCATTTATGCTAACCTAAACTAAAGGGTTGGTGAGCGATGTTAGTATTCTGTTTGAAGTTATGCACTACACTAAGTGTATTTCAGTATTAAGTGTACTTGTAAAGTGCAAACGGCACGCCGCTGCCAGTTTACACAAAACTGAAGTGATTCATACAGTAAGCTTAGATTTGCGCTGAATAAATCTGATTCATGCAAAATCATATACTAACAGCACTGAATGCTAAACAACTGCGAGGATGTGCTGTTTTGGCTGTGTGCCTCCGGTGTCAAATTGGTCTCTTGGAGTATGACAACAAGCTACTAGCCTTTCTACTGGAATTTGAATGCAACATTTATAGCTGCGCAAGATATGCGATTTTTTAAATACCTGACAACACATTTATTGCTTTCATAATGTTGGTTTTTTGAATGAAATTATTTCTAATTTTTTTCCTTTTGAGTTATTTCTATTTAACATACATTTCTGTTGATTAGCTATAGCCAATAGCAGTAATAAACATAGCCAGTACAAAATGCATTTTTTGATTGTCACTACAAACGCAGTCGAACGAAATAGCGACAGATGCGTACGTGGTGTCCAAATTAATTTAAAAAATATTCGCGATGGGTTAATCCTTTCAGACTCAGTTTAATTTTAGGTTTGAGGCGTCGCAAACAAGAAAGTTTAGGTTGTGTGCTGTTTTTTAGTTAACGCAACAATTCTTTCGTTGTTCGGTTATAGTAATATGAACAATTCATAAGATGATGAGAAGATGTCGCAAACATTTTTCGCGATTTTCCAAGGTGTCTAAGCATTCGTTGTCGTGACAGCTGCTGCTAATATCGTCAAGCACAAATAAATATTTCTTATGTATAACGTTTAAATAAACATATTTATATATCATGTATGACAATATCTCATGACCGAAGCTCATTAAAATATTGCTTTGAATAAATTTATGTGATAAATCTGTATTGCAAATAGAAATGGGCAGTTTGATAAAAGTGTTTTAATGCCCTGTTTCTGTGCCAGCTGTACGTCACATAATTATGTTCTTTGTGGGACTGACACTCAGTCCATATTACACGTATTTCATGATCACAGATTTACAGTAAGCATATAACTCTCTAGATGTGCCAGGGTTGAATAGGAGAGCAGGTGCTGGATTCAGCAGTGGGTCGATAAACAAATGACTGCTAAGTTACGTGGGTATTTTAAGAATTTGGAATTCAGACATGGTACTAGATTAAAATGAGAAACACTGAAGCTTCGATAGATTTATTGGTAATAGGGGCCAAACCACACGTTTATTAAGGCTCGTTAGCACGGTCATACGGAAGAACGGACGAGAGCTAGGCAACTCCCACATCTGCGTCCGTGAATCCGTGTAGCCAATAGGAATCGAGTATCTCGTGCGATGATGTTCGTTTTCACTACCATTGTGGTTTACAAGGAAATGAGGGCATGGCTTTGAGGTGGCTGTTATCATTTTTGGTTTAATAAACACTGGCAACGGCTTAGCACTTGGCAGTATTATCTATGAATTATTCAACATAGTATAAACATTAAATTTGTAGAAGTGTGTATGTTATAAAGCTTACATTAGGTTTTTGAAACAGAAGAGGTTTTTTTGTTAGGTTGCAGATTGTTACATTTTTGGGTATTGTAGAATATCTAAAATTAATTCCAGATTTGTCCTATCGTTACGTGTTTACGTGTTCCGCGTCCATTTTCTTACGCATCCGCGCATGGCATAGAACATGTCTAAGCACGGAGCTTTTCGACGAGCGCCCAAGATGCATGGAGCGTGAGACTGCGCCGTATTTATGATAAGTGACTGTCCCGAAATACCTCAGCCTGGAAGCATTCCAGCGCTGCGCCAGCGGAGCTTGCTGCAGCCTACACGCTCCTAAGGATCTCAATCAAACAACTATATTAAGAGTGGGATGGACCCCCGCATTTTTTGTGAAATAGTCGTTTACGCAAATACGAGTATCTCCGTAAATAAATGTTTTGCAAATACTACTTTTTGTCAGAATATATATATATATATATATATATATATATATATATATATATATATATATATATATATATATATATATAAACAATTATCTATGCCCATAACTATTATTATTTTTTTACTTTTGTCATATTAAGTATATTCTTGGAGAAAAAAATTCGTGAAAACACGAGCGTAATGTACACAATTGTGTACACTGAGTCTGAATGGTTTAAGGTAGAAATACACGTGGCTTCCAATGGACCACTGCACCCTACTGTACATGACAGAGCTCATTACAAACTCGCACACAAACTAACGACATTGTCAGGTAAGTACGAGTTATGTTGCTTATGAAAGAATAATGTACTAGTGGCGTGTGGTGAAGTGTCACAAGGGACGCTGGTGCTTGCTCAGTGCTGTACACACTCGGCGCACGTAGCAGAAATCAGTAACCAGAGTGGAGCCGTGAGAAAAGATAATGTACTGCGGCCACTCACGAGAGAGCGGCGAGGCGGCACCCACTACACACGTGCTGTGACGTCAACTGCACTACTACGTTTAAACTAGCAAACGATCAGGTATAGTAGCACAGAGCAAAGCACAGCTTACCTTGCTACAGTTCACCACGCGCCGCTGGAATGTACGTATTGTGTAACATAGTAAAATATTTTGCTAGCATTTAGTTATTTGAATGTAAAAAAAGTCATACGTATATCGTTTTAAATATAATTTAAGCACGTTTCTGTTCTGGATGCTTCAAAAAGCACAATTTGCAAAAAAAATCTTCTTCAGGCAAGACTATCACAATTGGATTTGCCCTAGTTGTAAGTTATTAACATTAATAATGTTTGCAAATAATTTAAATAAGTGATTTTATGACCATCGTTTTCGGTTGTAAAAATTATAACTTTATTAGGTCTTAATATAAATTAAAAAAATAGGCCTAAATTGGCAGGAACGACGTTTAAGCGAAATGCCGCCTTCTGATTTGGCACCTCCATGATCTATCAGTTAAGTTTTATGACAGTGGTTTCACAGTTTTACCAATAATATAATAATTTATTTACTTTATTCTTTATTTAACATACGCCAGTAGGTAGTTTTTGTAAGGATACAGAAGTACAACAGCTGCGTGATTCGCAAACTCCATCCGCAGGCGCCAGTAAAACGGATATACTTGCCAGCAATATGGCGGAACGACGTTCACTAATGGGCGCCTGGAGATCAACTTGCTAGACGTCAGCCCAGCTCGTAGGAAATGTTTCTTTCATGTCGTCATATAGCTACTATAGACCGTTCACGGTTACTTCACAATTTTCTGAAGCCCTGCTAATGTACCACTTCCAGGATATTCCCCCGCCACATGCAATCTAAGCTTAACTAACTCTAAAAAATTATACCAAAGGACAATGCATCGAATTCATGCGCACCCAGATGTATTAATATTTTGCATGCCAACTATTTATTACTAGGCGCTACCAGCACATATGTTTTCTGACTGTTTTAGATTCATATTAATTATAAATGAAATAATATAATTTATCAATAAAATATAGGAAAATCTTCGACTGAACTAAAATAACATATTTTTTATGTAAACAGAGGTACGAAACGCTTGTGATAAATGACAGGTTTAAGAAATAATTAAACACGTCATACATGGGGAAATTTTTTCACAGGTTTGGTTCAAAAAGTGTAAAGAAACCGTGAATAGACCATAAGGCACAAGGGACTTTTCCCAGCACCTCACATTAAGTGATTGAGTACCTTTACGTAAAATGAATTATTATAGTCCATTCACGGTTAATTCCAACTTTCTGAAGCACTACTAAAGTACTGCTTTCAGGATATTCCTACGCCTCATGCAGACCAAGCTATGTTTAGAAAATTACACTGAACAGACAATGCACCACATTCGTACGCACTCAGTGTAAAAATATTTTGCATAATAAATATTTCTTGCTAGGCACTACCAACATACATATTTTATCCCTGTTTTTATTTACATTAATTATAAATGAAATATCTTAATTTATAAGAAGAATATAAGCAAAATTACAATTTTAGCAAAAATAAGGTAATTTTATGTTAACAGAAGTACAAAACGCTTGTGACATATTTGGGAAACAACCAGACACGTCATACGTTCCGTGATATTTCAAAGGTTTGTTTCAAAACGTGTGAAGGAACCGCGAATAGACAAATCCACACCATTTCGGTTCAGTTAGTTTATGGGGAAATGCTGCTCTCTGATTAGGCCATAATCTGAGTGGAAAGATAAAATCATGACTATAATAATTCATCTTAGAATCATACATATAAACGTTGATTTTTTTTAAAAATGCTTTCAGTGCACACAAACGCTGAGAATTAATATTTTGGTCTACGTACGTTTTTAGATGTTATGGCCAATTTTAAAATCATTTTATTTTGCTTCCCGCACCACGACTAGCAGGCGAATAAATTGTTATAGTGGTCTCTGGACCGGGGAGATAGTGCGCGGTCGACTTATAAAAAAACAAATGTAATTTTTTTCAAGAGTGCCTGATGTCTGTCAGACAAGAGACATGTTTTTGTGACTTTTTAAATAGAGCGGGTGGCTAGGATTTAGGGGTGGGAAACAGGGAGGGGGGGAGGGTTGGTAACCCTCGTGGTTGCTGCACATCACGAGCCATTTGACCCTCCTCCTCTACAAGCCGGGAGACACGCGATGCACCCCGCCCCCGGATCAATACTCTCCATTGGCTCTAATCATTACCGAGGCCAATGGCGGGCCGCGTCTCTGGCGGCTGCACGGCGCGCTGTGATTGGCCCGAGAGGGCGGCCGCAAGGGCGCCACCGTCGCGTGGTTTGAGCAGTAAGGGGGAAGTGGGAGGGGAACGCCAGTGTTGCCGCTAGGAGCGCCACCGTCGTCCTGGCGGTGGTGTAATGGAGGGGAGCGGGGAAGGGGGCGGCCTGCACGAGCAGACGGCGAGTCGGGTCTGTGATGCGAGCAGGCTCCGGTGCGGCCGGCGTGTTCGTGTAGCTGGTGGCGGCCGGCCCCAGCGGCGTCCTGCCTCTACTGCTTCAGCCCCACGCATGTCGTGTTCTACCCTCCGGAGCTTGCTGCCTCTGCGACTGTTCACGTCCGCCATGGAGACAAGGTACTGCACCCTCTCTTCATCGACTCTTGCTTGCCTTGTTTGTGTCGCCGCATGGTGAGTACTCCTTCCTTTGTCTGGCCTGCATGGGGTCCAAGAGCGCCCTACCTGTGATGAACAGAATCTGGTCCTTGGAAGGAGGGTTGGGGGATCCTCGCGCTCTCTCTCTGTCCGGGAGTGGAGCAGGAGAAAGGAAGATAACACTCCGCTCTCCTCTCGGGGCCCCTTTGTTCGTCCTCGGCGTTGCAAAGCTCGGTCGCGACGGCATTGCGTAATTCCTTTTCGTTCGCCTCCCTCTCCCTCGCCCTGACCTTTAAGGATACAACACCGCCCTCGCCTTTGTTCTTGACTTCAATGCTCGTCGATTCGTCAATGTCTAGGTCTTCGTTTCTTTCTCTTGACCCTCCTGTAGTTTAATGCTGTTCGCAATGTCTAGGGCCTGGTAGGCCAGCTAACAGTGTGGAGCACGACCAGATGGGGAAGCGTTGTACTACTCGACCTGCAAACGTCGCTTGTTCACTGCACCTTATCGCCATCATTCCTTTTGTCATTTTCCCTATTTATGCGCACTAGTGTTATTTCCTCCCTCCCCAGTCTGCCGTTCATTAAATATACTATACAAAGCAATAAAGTAGATTTATCAACCTAGCGTACACACACGTTTTTCGTATGACGTGTTCAGTTCATCAAATTGGGGTTAAGTATGGTTGTGGCAGTTTTTCTTTGCAGTTCTTCCATAGATTTTTTTTTTGTAAATCAAAACTATTCCGACTAAGGTTTTACAAAAGTTTTTGCATATTACTAAGCACTACTTTTTGCAATCTTAAGTAGGATATTCACACTATTCAAGTGTATCATTCGATTTATTTATTTAAATGTTTCTTCATTATTTGCACGGGTGACGTCCGTAGCTTTTTGTCTCAAAAATTAAACGTAGTTATGGATATAAATTCGTAATTAAATAGTTGTCTGTAGTTTCGATATACATTTAACGTCGTAGTATATAATAGTAATACGCAAGGGGATGGCGAAGCTGATGCCGAGTATCGTATGGATGAGTGAAGTTGTGCGAAGTATGCAGAGAGGTCTGCACCGGGTGTGTGTGCAGTAGAAAATAATCGTGGCAGGGAATGTCAGCAACATTCCTTGTTTGCTTGGTGATGGACGTATGCTCGAGAATTCAGAGGTTGATTATTTGCCATGGAGCTGTTGGCAAAGAGCAGAAGCACGGAACCGAAAGTGAAACAGGAACGATACACAAGTAAAAGTGGTTTATTTGGAAAGACCCAAACATTGAAAGATTACAAACCCGCAAGCCAAGTATTCACGTGAATGATACAACCTTGACGTACTTTTCATGACAGTTTTAACAGATTTCGCATATGAAAGTAGGTAATGCACTAAAAAATGTGTTTATATGCGTAACTTTTCAGTTATTTACCAGTTGCTTCGACCCCACTATTAATAGCTTTGTGTTATTTACGTACCAAGTTAGTAACACTACACCATTTGCTGTTCTTGATTGAACAGGTATTTTTCATAACCTAACTTGCAATACAGTGCAGTTTTGTTTTTGACTAATCTCTTTTAAATCTACAGGCTTACTGTTTTTAGATCGATGCTTTGAGCGTTTATCTTGTAATATTACCAGACCTTATTGTCCGATGTGAACTTCAACCAAACATGACGTAAATCTTTAACGAAAAAAGTTGTCCAGCGTGAAAATACACTGTTTAGTATAAGCAGTGAGGCGATGATTCAGTTCAGGCGTCTGGCACCAGCCAGTCCAGACATTCTCGGAACAGAAAGCATCTATTCATTGTACCCGTTCGTCGCATTAGTCACAGCTGTTTTTTCGGAGCGCTTTTTGTGTGAAACGGCAGCAACAGCGGAAATGGTCGATAGTATATCATATTGTCGTAATGTAAACTTAATTATTGTGGAAATGATTGCAAATTTTAATTGAGCTTAAATCTGTTAAAATGAGCACGCATAGGCCACATAGATTGATATATTTTCATTATTACAATCTAGCTTGTGTTGCGCATTAGTAATGTACATGCATTCATTCTGCCTGAGACAACATTTAAGTCTTTAGTTTTTTAAAACAATTCAGATACTGTTTTTCATCTCGCATGCTTTAAAACAGTGGAATCTTTTAATTATATGGATGTACGCCGTCCGTTGTATGGTGGAGGTCCAGAAAAACTTTAAACCTGGTTTCTTTACCGTTGAGTATAAAATGTCACTAAGAGTGCGTATTAAATCTACAGTGTATTCAGCCAGCTGCAAATGTCAAAACTGTGCAGTCCGGCCGCAAGATCCTTGACTGTGGCGGGATTTTAACCGGCGGCCTTGAACCTTAGGACGTTATGTTGGCAGCTATGAAGGAGACCTGCACCTGCTCGTTTGCAGGAGCTTGAACTGTTGCACGAAGAGGTTGAAAAGCATTAAAAGTTCCGACAGGTAATTTGTCTCGGGAATCTGTCATACACTTACCTACTGTCCAAGTAGGGAGATGTTCTTAACTTGATTTTTACTTTCATTTTCAGTAAAAACGTATCGCTACACTTGTTTATTTTACATGTATTTATTGGTGCTTGAGGTTTACCAGTATTGTAAATACACTCTAGTTGTGACGTGTATTGTTGGTAGGGCAGTGCGCAACTTAGGTATTATCTCATGTTTAGACAAGTTGCAAAACTCGGAAGTCGTTAAGAACGTGTTTTATTCCAGGTCACTTCTTGTTTTCAGTTACGTTGTGGATATACATATTTTATTCCAGCCTGTATGGCCTTATTTAAAATCATCTGTTGTATAGCTACTATTACCTTCGTTAGTTAACAGGATGGGATTTCGGACGTCAATGTTTGGGCTGTGTAGGCTTAAGAACACGGCTATTGTTTTTTTTTTATGGCAGGTGGTCGTAACATTCCAAGACATGTGGAGTACTCTAAATTGTGTTGACGCCGACTTCGAAGTCTATGCTTTGGTCATACCCCTAAACCCAAACTGACCATTACGCCAAACCCAGAAGTTAATTGATAATAATGTCCAAATAGAGGAAATACGTTTATACATCAAGCCGATAAGTGCCCAGGGAACAGATAACATAGAGTTAATGAAGATAATACAGTCTAGAACTTGCATTAAAATACGGTATAGGACTGACCATTGCGTACGGCCACAATAGACTACCCATTTGGACAAATGCACGGAATGAATTGCAAAACTTTCAAAATGGTGATCCTAGCGCAGGCATGTGATCAAGATGGAGATATATTGTTTACAGAAGAATACAATAGAGAAACAGGTACCGTTCTCTTTCGATGTAATTGCAAAATCATTCTGGCCGTTTGCAATTCACTTGTTCCAGCGTTTCACAAGCTTGTATGCACCCTCAAAGAAAACATTTTTATTTGTGCTTCAGCCACGCATGCACAGCTTCTGCACGTGTTGGTCCATGTCAAATACAGGCATCTACACAGGATGCTCCAACACTTCGAAACCTATTCCCGCAAGTGTGCAGTGTATAAAAAGTCAGTTTACGGGCGCGTATTGCCATGCAACAGAAGAACTTTCGACAATAAGCCTCGGTGTTTGGTTCGACTGCAGGATTCAGCTCTTTGCACAGCATCTCACTGTAACATACTCATTTGACTGCTGAAACGTCCTCCACGTGATGTTCAGTAGGGATATTTGCGAATCTCAGAAAAGGACGAACGTCACTTTCCCTTTGGAGGATTTTGCATTTTCTTTCGGGCTGGAGAATGCAGACGTTTCCATTTCATACTGGCATTTGCTTTCACGTTCAGAGCGATAGACCCAAGTTTCATCCCCAGTGCGATGATTTTTCAAAAAGGCTTCACCTTGATTGGCATAGCAGTTCAGTAAACATCGACAGAATGCCACATAATTGCGCTTGTGATATTCTGTGAGAGGTTACAGGCCGCATCGTGCTCATACTTTGTGAAAGCCAAGTCTATTATGAATAACCTCGCATTCAGAACCATGACTAATTTGCTTATGGTTGGCCACTTCGTCCATAGTCACAGGACAGTTTGTCAGAATGATAGCACAGACTTGCTCAATGTTGCCGACACCTACCTACTGCATGTGGATGGGCATCGTGTATTTTCTGCTCCGTTACGCGCATCCGAAAGTACTTCTTAACTTTTCTACGTTATCATGTATACTTTGCCGTGATGAAACACCGTCCCTGTGCTTTACTGAAAACGTTTCATGGATTTCGGTTCTTGGTATTCCTTCAGACCGGAGGATGAATACTGTTCACTGCATGCTTTTCTTTGGTGCAAACGCAGAGTTGCTCAGTGGTGTTTATTGTGCAGCAGTAGTAAAGGTAACTGAGTGATGACTGTCAAACATCTTATACACGGAGTTAAAGGAACCATACTGTATATCAATGTGCTTGCGCAGATTGCGTGATAGTCATTACAGAATTTTATAACCTTTTTGACTTACCATCATATGAAGTTAACTTTTCATGCTATGACGGGTTAAACAACTTCCCTTACAGCTAACTGTTTTTTTTTTTGTATAAGAGACTACTCTTGCTGAACATACCAACTTCCCCTCCCCCTCTCTAAATGTGAATCCTGTCGTTTCCAGTACTCTCTCTTCGCCTATTGTTAATGGTTCTAGTGGATTTTTTTCCCGCTAGGTTCCTTCTTATATCGTTTAATGAAGCGACTCCTGCTCCCTTCTGGGTCTTCTGTCGTGGTGTACTGACGTGAAAGGCTTGCTTCATCTCGCCAAAGATCAACCCTCTTCTTTGTGATGAATACACAGCCTTGACTAAAGCGCAGAGGGTGGAAATGGTACGTGACTCACTGAATCGTCAAAAAATATCTCGGGCATTGTTCTTTGTCGAAAATGGGCATGTTCTTACATCACTGTGCGCCTGCGGGAACGGCAAGTTACGCAATGTCGCTCCCAGGAGAGAGTCCTAGGCTACGTTGGCAATTTCGATTAAGTTAATATTACTTCAGGATCTTACTTTATAGTTTTAGTAAACAATAGAATCTCTATCTATTTAAAATTAAGTTTAAATGTTTTTTTTTTTTTTTAAGGTTTGCATGTGTATGTATGTATGCATGCATATGTGGATGAATGCAAGTTGTATGAATGAGAATTAAATTTTGTTGTTGAATATAAGCCTAACCTGCTAAAGCGAATTAATTTTTACTCTGGTATGCTCTTAAATATCTAGTATATAAACTTAACCCCGCTGATAAATAGCTTTGAATGAACACAAGTAACATTTTTATTAAATATTCATTTTGAATAAACACAAGTTAAGGGAAATCACAGGGACACCAACACTCAAAACAGTAGAAAATTGTTTAAAAGCAAAACCTCAGTTTTATGTTATACTTTAACTAATCCGGGTTAGTTGAAGGGGAGTTAATCATGCATTTCTGCGCTCTGCTGTATTTGCATGTAATTTCGGTTTTTATAATGACACCGTTATATAGCAACGTGACTAGTATTTTTCCACGCCATGCCTTCTGAAGGGCGAAGATGCCGAATGGGTTAGTTCGTGCAGCTAGCCTCGACTAACCAGACTGCTTCGCCTCGTCTGCTAGTGGAAGGGGTTCTCATCTCAAACTGGTTGTCGGTAGAAAGGAATGAAAGGGGTTAGAGGGCGAGGGACCTTTAGAACTTTGCGTGACGGTTGCCTTTGAAAGACGGCCTCTGGAGCTACGTCATCGTGACTGTAAACCTGTATTCGCAGTTAAAAAAATAGGATATGTCCAGGTACATATACGCTTGCGAAATTGAGACATTTTCGTCGCTTACGCTGGAATTACAGCCAACCTATTCTGTCATGTAATTTCGGAATGTTGCACGCTAGAGATAAATGGCAATGAGTGAATTAGCTTCGGACATTTGTTTAACACTGATGAACTATAGTATTACAGTTAAGCGAGTCGGTTAACCTGGAAAAATGGGGCCTGTAGGCCCCTATATCTCCAGTGTTTAGGAAGTTTTTACAGTGATGATACAGTGCTGTTTGGATTGCCATTACAAAAAATTTTTGGTGTCAGTAAAGTATATGAACTAAACTGCACATATGTGGGTCTTGCACCAATTCGGAATAATTATAATTTTCAGTAACCACTACAAGATTTTGGTTCGGTTTTTTATACTAAAGATCAATATTTTACTGTCGATTTTATAGACCCTTGTTTTGGTAACTTTATTATCATTGCACATGCCAAAATTACGTTTTACCATTTCGATTTTACACTATCAGTGTACCGGGGAGTGAACTAAACCAATGTAACGGTTATAATATTGTATTTCTGAAAAAACGTAAATATAAACTAGAAGTGCTGTAGTATTTTCACAATCAGTAAGAAAAACTGTTAGGTGGTAGGCCTATCCAAATAACCAAAACGCGGTCAGCTACTTTACAAACTGGAAAAAAAAAAATCATACGGCACGCAAAATGACGTAGCTATAATATTTCAGAATTCGTCGTGTTGGCCGGAAAACGGTTCCTATCTCGCAAAACAGAAGAAATAAATAAACCTTGTTGTTTACGAGATCCATGGAGAGTTGTCTCTTATTTCACCATTTTTTAAAACACGTCTACGTGACCATGCAAAACAAAACATTTTTCGAAATTTTTATCACATGTCTATGGAAAGGTACGGCAAACTCGACGTACTTGCTTGTTCGTTGTTTGTATCGTACAGCTGATCAAATGTAGCCCGCCAGCCGGTGGGTAGCCCCTGTGACGTCACTGAACGCAGGCACTGATTCCTTTATTCCACAGGTTGGGTTACGTCGTTATCTCTCTTCCCTAGATTCCTTGGCTTCTCCTAGGGGCCGCATTAAACTTTGTTAGATATACAGTTTACCAACATCATACGTTCGCGATTCGGTGGCTGCACGCTGCACGTCAGTGGGCCGCGGTAGTGTAGTTGTCAGACTACTCGCCTCCCACCAAGTCGAACCGGGTTCGGTTCCCGGCGGGGTCGCTCCCGGATTTTCGCATGTGGGGGAATCATGCCGGACGACGCCGCTGGCCGGCGGGTTTTCTCGGGGATCTCCCGTATCCCCCGCCTTTGCATTCTGGTGGCACTCTACACCCACCTCGCCTCGCCCTCATCAGCTCCCAAAATCAAAATGTTTAGACCTGCCCAATTCTCTCCACTACACTGCACGGCAGTATACTGCTTTTATATGCTGTTCACGGTAAAGTGAGCACTTTTGAAAGCCCTACTTAAGATCTACTTGTATACATGTGTGTTTTTCCGTCTTGTGTAAAATTAACATTGCCACGGGCCTCATCGCTTTATTTATGCATCGGTCGAGCGAAACTGTGGAATTATTAGAAAAGTAAATATGTTACAAATCTGCTCGTTCGTATACTCGACGCATCCAAAAATCAGCGAGGAAAATAAATAAATAATTTCAGTTTGCACAAATAGTTATCTGACTCAATTTATTTGACGTTAAGATATTGAACCATTTCCCATCCATCATTACCAACTTTCCTGGCCGCATCTCAATCAGTGCGCCCGCTAAAGTATATGCAGGCAGCGCCAGTGACCTTCTTCTAAGGTTGATTTCAAAACTGTTTACTTTATCGTGAACAGCCTTTAACGTACATGTGATGGGTAGAGCACCGAGTATTTCGCGGATTGGTTTAGCAGGTTAGATTGCACAGTTCTTGGTACATTAGATCCAGTGTAATTAGTTAATTGGTTACTGCCATCATGCGAGGCCTTTGCACAGCTGGTTAAAGACTCAGTCACACAATTGCTTATAGATTGCGCAAGGTAAGCACATTTGAAATCAACCTTTGAAAAACAATTGCAGCTCGTTAATTACATATACACGCGCAAATGGAAAAAGAAAACTATGTTAGTAACAATTTACACAACAAAACCATCACAGAACTCCATGCAGAAACAGACATACGGGCAAGCACAAGCAGAGGTATCTAACTTATATGCGACTTATTCACGTGTTGTTACACTGTCAAACCAACAATTTTATCAGTTGATTGCAAATGGTAACTTTCTCATGTCGGACTTAAATTCCGTACACACGAAAAAGGCTAAAGGCTATTCACTATAAAGTGAGCACTTTTGAAATCAACGTTATAAAGAAGCCACTGCCCTTGCTTGCATATATTTTAAAGGACGTGCAGAGTGACAGCGCACAGTAAAGTTGGAAACGATGGCGGGTAAGTAGTTCCATGTCTTAACGTCGAATAAAAAGAGTTAGGTAAATGTTTGTGATAGTTTAACTTATTTCCTTCGCTTTCTGTTTTTTTTTTTAAAGCACCGAAGTGCAAAAATGAGTCGATTTTTAAATATTCACTTTACTAATAATTTCAAATTTTCACTTGACTGACGTATGAATAAAGTGGTGTAGCCCATGCCAATGTTAATCTTACATAAGGCGGAAGAATACACAACGTGCATACAAGTAGATGCTAAGCAGGGCTTTTAAATGTGCTCACTTTGCCGTGAACAGCATATATCAATAAAGCATGCAGGCTCCAAGTTGGGAGCGAATAAAGAAAAACATTATACTGGGAATGTAATGTTTAAAACTAGACCTATGTCTAGGGTTACTGATTTTTCGCGAAAAGATTTCTAGAAAAGATACAGTTCAAATCACTGTGTGGTCGTTCAGCTTTTTTGATTGGCTGAAGCATGCTGTGGTCCGTATTATAGGCGAGCAACCAATGAAGGTATAACAACATCCGAGATTTCTCAGTCCTCAGCGTACTGGAGCCTCAGCTGTGTGTTCATTGGCTGTTGCCCCACATCTGGCAGTTATGGGATTCGCAAGCTGTTTCCTTGTATGTCTACTATTGGCTCAGAGGCGTGCAGAGCGGGTCTAATAAACTGTGATCCAATTGAGAAGGTAACTTCACTGTATATGTGTTTGACGTCTATCTTGTCCCGAAATGAATTCGCGAAATTTTTCCTATCCCTAATAATAACACATTTTGAATCGTAAGAAGACAATGTTACACTTGATTGACGCATGAATAACCGTTAGACGCATATCAGTTGAAAAGTTTACATATGGTGGAAGGATAAAAAGCTAAGAGAAAAATAAACTTTAAGCAGGACTTCCAAAAGTGGCCAAGTAACCTAGAATAGCCTATACTGGTTATCACTGGCGCACAATGACAACGAGCTTGTCTCTGAAGGGCTGCTGTCGAGTCGTAATCGCAGGAGAAAAGAATAAACGCTTGAAGTCTACCTAGTCACCGAATAAATTTGCGAAACACTCGGTGCTCTAGTGGTCGGGAATTTTGACGCCCCCGCGCTGTGCCTCAAAGCAACATAAAGCGGCGTTTCTACTGCCTCGTGTTTGGCGGGTGCGACGTCATATCTGAAATCACAGCCGGGGTGCTTAACAAACAACCGCTGTGTGAAACCCTTGCGTGTGGTTGTCTAGCACGTTCGGGGCCATCTGTCTTGTGGCGATCCTCCTCGTCCGTGTCGAGATCAAAGAGGCCGACCCAGTGTTAAGGGATGGACAGTGGAAACAGCTGCCCGCGCATCGTATCGGAGTACCAACGGGCACGTGACGTCAACTTGCCCGAACAAACACGCACCGGTGGGAAGGCCGCTTACAAAGGGGGCTCGCCTCATCAGAGGGTGTCGTAAACTGTTGGTTATAACTGGCAAAGAAATATGTAAAAACTGTCCACGGTAAACCTAGCACTTTTGAAAACACTGTTTAAGCTCTACTTGTATGTGCATTGTGTATTCTTCCACGATATGTCGTGGGCCTCATCACGTTACTCATGCATCGATCAAGTGAAACCGTCAAATTATTAGAAAAGCAAATATTTTACAAGTTTGCTAATTAGAAAACTTACCGTGCATTAAAACAAACAGAAAACAAAAATTATATACGGTTATTTTTCGTTTACGTAACATTTTTAAATCCACGTGAAGGCCTGAAACTGTATTTCCTTCGACGTTACCAATTTGTCTGGGTACGTCCCTGCCGATGTGCTCGTTCAGTTGTATGCATTGAGGGAGTGACATTTTTCTAAGGATTTCAGAAGAGCTCAGATAACCGTAAACAGCATATATTTAGAGATGATGGTTTATCGCGGGAAAAGTGGACTGTTCACTAGTATCCAAGGTACTCTACACATGTCCGACAGTTCTCTTTCCTTATTGGCTGCCATGCATGTATGAAGCTGCTACCCCATTTCACTGGGTCAATGAGGGTTCTGTTACTTTAAGGCAGAACGTTCGTGATTGGTCTGCAAACAACTTAGCCGAGTCAAAACCTTACCCACCCAATCATGAAAGAATAAACTAGTTAGAGTTATAGATAAGAGCTAGTGATATTTCGCGAAAAAATATGAGTACATGGTAGACTTCAACACTATAAGCATCCAACAGTAGTTTGGCTATTGCCATTGGTGGCTGTCTGCTTGAGAAGTCATTTTCATATTTGACCGGGCCACTCAGAATTCGTCAACATCAGCACTGCTCCTACGTAGTTCGTGTGCAGATAGTTAACACGTGTCAAAAATGTTTCAACCAATCACATTAGGCAAAGGAAACTGCAGTGTCTTGAAATATAACATTCTGAAATCTTTTTGCGGAATTTCGCTACCCCTAGTTATAGAAAATATGCTGGCTCATAAATTTTTCGCGATTTCCGATCATCTCTACATATAATGTATGGTGAGGTGGCGTCTAGCAGCGGAGGAGGATGTTTTTGGAAAAGAGCGGCTGGAGTGTCGGGACGAGTGAAAGTGATGGCGTGGAGGCGGTGCTGGATGCTCCGTCGTCCCGCCTCGTGTGTTTCCGTTCAAGGACTCGTCGTCGCCGTCCCTCTCGCCTCGCCGGCCGCGGCGCTCTGCCATAAAGTCCGCCGCCTTCCCGGGGGAGACGTGCTCGTGGAGCTCGACTCGTGTGCTTTGTCAGGCGAGACGAGCCGTAGAGACCTGCAAAATTGCGGTTATTATTTGACGACACTTTAAACTTTAAACACTTCTACCTCTGCGATACGTTTGTCATTGGACCATACTTTATTTGACACGCCCTGGCCAACTCGGCGCGCCAGTAAATAAACACTTTACAATCGTGCGCCCCAATCACGTGCGATTCAGTCAGAAAGGTGTTACTTCACATCTATGCAGCAGCAAATGGAGCAAAGTTGCCGGCTCCAGTATATACGGTACTCTGAAGTTTAGCCTGCTGCTTAATAATAACGCGAATTTTGCAAGTCCCTACGTTTTGGTTTTATTGTTCTTCATCTATCTCATGTTTTTAAAATAGAAAATTCCCAGAAAGTGCCACTGCACCCAATTTACTCCTGACTACACAGTACTACAGGCATAACGACTGAACTACGGTCTCATAATTACGTCAGAATTTTAATTCCGCCAAAATTTGAAAAATAAAATTCAATATTGTGACGCAAAAACAAGTTCGTCGTCCTGCTGTATAAGGTTGGTAGCTAGTATGGGGTACTTTCAGAATTTTCTTTCCTAAATATATATATAAAAAGCTAGATAAACCAATATGGTGGGGGAAGATTCCCTTTCAGGCTAATCAAGAGCAAATTTTTTATTTCTATATTTCGAAGTAAATTTTATTGTTCGTGACATATCGATGATGACGAAATAAAGATACCAAACCACGTAAATAATATTGTTCGTATTATTTTGGGTATAAATATTAGAATTTTAAATGTTAACTCAAAATCTTGATTCGTACAAATTCCATGAAGTTATTTCAGCAAAAAGTTCTGTTTCAGCTCCAAGTGCTTACTGTAGTTACATGAATGCGTGTTATAATCCTTACTACTATAAAAATGGGAAAGTGTGTTTGTTTGTTTATCCTTCTGTCACGTCAAAACGGAGAAATGGATCGACGTGATTTTTTGCACAGAGATAGTTGGAGGGCCGGAGAGTGACATAGGCTATTTTTTACCCCGGATTTTTACCCCGGAAAAAATATCATTTCCTTCAAGAAAATTTCCATATTAAGCTTTTATTAGGATTTATTACAGCATAAAAAAAGCATTGTTAAAAAATTTTTTGTCGTTTCTCCATTCTTTTTTGGTTATGGGCTGTAAACCTTTCCTTCCAAAAAGCCTCAGGGGCCCAGTGGTTAGCGTTATTCCAAGTGGGGCCGCAGTGACACAGTGGATATACATGTATATATAAAGTGGGGCCGCAGTAGCCCAGTGGCTAGAGCACCCAATAAGGGGTCCGCAGAAGCTCAGTGGCTAGAAAACCCAATAAGGTGCCGCAGAAGCTCGGGGGCTAGAGAACCCAATAGTGGGGCCGCAGATGGTCAGGGGCTAGAGCACCCAATAGTAGGGTCGCAGTAGCGCAGTGGCTAGAGCACCCAATAAAGAGGACCGCAGTAGCTCAGTGGCTAGAGAACCCAATAGTGTCACAAAACTATAAACACGCGCGCGAAGCAGCAGGTCACGGCTAGTTTCTTATAAATTCGACACTTGATTAACCTGTGGTAGGGGTTTTAATGTGTAGCTTATTTTGACTATTAAATTCTATCTCATAAGTTAAAATTGAAATGCGGGAACAATTATTTTGAGCTGTCGCCTAACGTGATACTTTGGTTCAGCTTTGATTTTTATACGTAAGAAATATAAACTCGAAATTCTTATAGCTCGTTTAATTCATTTTTAAAAATTATTTCCTCCATTGTAATACTTTCTTTCAGACTATTATTTCGTGTTACGACGAAAAAGTATTTAATACGCTAAAAGGAAGACAATTTTAACCTCTTGAACGTACTTTAGCTCATGTGCCACGATGAAATTTTCCTTGGAAGGTTCCATGCAAGCTTGCTTGGCCCCTGGCATGGATTGTTCTGTGGGGGATTTTGGCAGCTGCTGGACGAAGGTTGTAATTTTCTTCAGTTTGTTTTGCAAAATGGCGATAATGCTGTTAAACAGAAGTACAAGTACATATAAAATAAAAAACCACGAATATGTAATGTACTGACACTATAACAACGTTATGTTAAGTTTATGATAATCATTCCTGTTTAACGGACACAACTGCAGAAGTGTGGATGAAGACCGCCCTAGAACCACAATTACAAAAGTAAAGCGAAAACAAATGCTCTAGCGTTTTGTTGGCAGCTAGTAGACCTGTCGTGTGACAGCTTATTCCATAGGAACCTACATATTTGCTTGCGTACAGACTCGGATAACAGGTCTTGCACGGAACATTGTGTCGTGTTGTATCGTGGCACACTAGTCTCAGTGATAATCCAAGGGGCAGTTTGCTTTGAAAGAAAATGTAAACAAACAACGGCAATTCGCAACAGCTTATGTGCTCGGCACGGTGACCACCAAGCGTTGTACCAACATACCGAAGAGCGGAAATATTGTCGCGAGCTAGACATCCGTTCTGTCAACAAAATGTCGGCGCGGTTATGTAGGCCCTCGGCGTAGCGCTCATTTCTGAGTTGACGTGAGAGATTTGGGCGCCTCTTAACAACGAGGTCTTGAGAGCCGATGAGGGTGAAATGAGTTGAGAATCGAGCAGTACAGGAATGCAAGGGTTGGGGAAACGGGATATCCCCGAGAAAAAGCCGCCGACCAGCGGCACAGCGGCATCGCCCGACACGATTCCCGCTTGCGGAAATCCAGGAGTAATCCAGTCGGGAGTGAACCTAGTTCACCGTGGGAGGCGAGCAGTCTAACCGCTGAGCCACCACCGCGGCCCCACTCTTTTATGCAAGAACCGTATATAACGTTGACAACGTTCCCAGGTTTTTCGCTTGAGGCGGAGTACACGCAGGTGAGAGGAGACTAGCGCCAAGCGAGACCGGGGGACTGTTATCTCATTCCTGGCTAGCTCGGAGTGTGGATGAACAGTGGTAAGGTTGTTGGCGACGGCATAAATTCCCGGGGAAAGATGAGTTTACCGAGAACACCCTCCTAATGGCGACGTCCCTAACTTTTTCCCCCCACGTACAAGAACAATGTAGCGAGTTAAACATTGTATTCAAACTTCCCTCTCTGCATGCACGTGGTAACCCATACCTACAATGACTGAAGACGACTGACGAAACTTTCTAAATACCGTGGGCTTCGAACCTCATTACATACTCCTCAATGTTTCTTCTAAGAACTGAGTAGTGCACGGTACTAAGTTCAATCCGTTACAAGTTAAGCGCCTCGTCACACACAGGATGGCCACCGAACAGGGAAAATCGGGAAAAAGTATAGAATTGAAAAGGACCCGGGGAAATCCTGGAAATAATCTGGTATTTTGTCCATCGGACAAATGGAATTCCATGGAATTCCTCCCCTTTTTTTTCTCCTGCGTTTCGAGTTTCGTCGCCGAATACTGTGATGGTAGGTTGGGGTAGTTTTACCTGAACAATCATTTGTCAACATTGTCCAACATTTTCCCCGGCTGTAGTAGTTTCCCACGCTGAGCGACATGTCACTCTGGAGGGAAAGAATGTCGGCAGGCGTATCTCATCTTACCTCTTTCAACGTCTAGGTCACACCGCGCGCTTGTTTTTCAGTGCGTGTGTGTGTGTGTAATTTGCTGCGCGGTGAAGTGATCATGTCGATTAGATATTCATCTCGTTACGAATCAGAATTTCCATGAGCTTCAGAAGACACTAAAGGTAGAGGCAGTGTTAAAAGTTTTTAAGTATATAAAATGGGCAAGTGAGCGTTTCTAAGCCACGTGAAATCTAAACTGCATCAAAGATGCTTGCTGATAACTCGAGAAACCTGCAAGTTACTGCATTATTTTCTGCACATTCGAACCAAACCGCATTTATTTCTTCTTGCAGCAAATGTACGTAACACTTGCTTATAGTATTTCTTACTGCTGTGTGTGTGTTAATCGTTCCAAATGTTTCACTTGATTTAAACTAACGATGTAACATACTCTTAGCCTTATTTAACAGTAGAAGTTTACAGCTTAGCTTTAATTGTCACCCACCCGCACATTAGGAAGCTAGAAAGCTACGAGTCGGTAACGCCTCGCGACTGCTGACTGCTAGACTGTTCGTAGCTTCCCTGCAATCATCGCATGCCTCCCGTTTGCATCGGAGTCAAGGACGATGGTCCAGATATTTGCCGCCGCGCTGCGCAACCAGTACTTTCCTTTTATTATTTCATATTTCTCCAGAATTGTTACGGTTTTACGCTAGCTATCGCTCACCTTGTCTTATCAGGAGTCGTCTAAAGTCTAACACCCTAAACGTAAGCAAGTTGTCAAATCGAAGCATAAAACCAAAAATAAAAACTAGAGCCGACAAAAAACTGTAATTAAATAGAATCGCGTACAAATATAGCCAATAATTGATACTTTCAGTTCCAAACTCAGTACGGGAAGTCGAAGTCCAAAATCAAAATCTTAAAAATCGTCATTAACGTAGTAATGTTACGTGGCCAATGCAAATCTGAAAGTGCAAGCGCGCGCACACACACATACACACACACCCATGTGCGCGCACCCAACAATCATTCCACTCGCATGTGGGGATAAAAGGAAGTAGGAACCGCAGTTAATAGTCGGCGATGCATGAAAATAGGCCAACTTATGGCTGTCCCTGCTTGTAATCACTGCTGACAGAAACACAGCATATAGCAAGCTGTGCACAGCAGGCCTGCAGATGAGCAGCACAAGGTGCGCCGTCTAGCTGGAGGACAGCATTATATATAATGTGCATATTAATTTTTTTTTGTTCAGGGTATATATTGCCTTTATTACAGTTTTTCAAGGATAAATCTTTATAAATAATGTAGATGTAATTCGATTTTTTAACTGGGCTTATAAATTGCATTTATTGCAGTTTTTCAAGGAAAGAACTTTTATAAGTAGTAACTTACTGAATGTGTAAATAATTTTTTTCTAGTGAGGTTATATTGCATTTATATTATCTTTTTAATGCTAACTTGTACGTATTTCTATATACACTGCATTGTAAAAGTTGGGACACTGTACTTAATCGGTTTTTTAAGTGTGTTTGTAAAATCTGGAAAATCCGTAGGATAACCTGGAAAAACCCTGGAATTTTATATTTTCAATACAGTGTCCACCCTGCACACACGTAACTTTTGAGCACCGCTATCCAGAACCCACGAATCTTAAGAAATAAGGGAATGTATATAACTGCATTTACATTTTCATATGCTTTTGTTCTGGAAACTAAGCACTCATCCTTAGTATATCCGCAGTATATCATAAAGCCATAATGGAAATGAGTCCGCAGTTGTACGAGGTATTTGTTTGCGAAGTTGTACAGTTTGTGTTTACAGAGATGATAATGAAATATGTTTTTGTAGCCAACAGAACATACAGTTGAATGAAACGTCTAACCTCTTTTTAAAGTCAAAATTTAACTTTGTTATTTGTTTGAAACCGCTGGCCTCCCGTGGCGCTGTCGGTTGGTGCAGCGTCGTCCTGGGGTGCGGGAGGTTCTGGGCTCGAATCCCAGGTAAGGCATGGCTGTTAGTTTAAGTTAGACCATGAGTTAGTTTGTAAGCCGTCCCCTGATAAGCCTTCAGGCATAACACCGGCTGACGGCCTGTACAATACAATTTGTTTGAGACCGGTGGCAATTTTGGTTACAACCATTCAAACAAATGTTTAATTTTACAAAACAACAGTATATGAGCGCGATAGTCCCTCCACGTGATCTGAGGCGAAAATTGTATCATCTTGCACTTGTTTTCTACCTTATTTGCACACGTGTGTGTGTTAAGTATCCAAATAGACTTTGTTAACCACCGCTTTAATGAACACTTAATTTGTGGGAAAACAATTTGTTTTGTAGTAGTATCCAAACTGCAGTGTTTCACAAATTCAGGCCGTGATTGGGGAAAGAGTGCAGTATTTCACATCGGTGGTATATTTTCAACGTGACAACGCCGTTTGTATCTGTCGGTTTTGAACACCGCGAGTATGTTCCGGGTTGGCTGCAACTGATCACATTAGCAAATGTTTCACCAGTGAATCTGGTTTTGTAGGCGTGTCGTGCATGTTGACACGTTATGCAAAATGCAGTCAGCTGGCGTGTGTTTCCGTCCGCTGTAAATTGTTATCTTTTGTGGCCGGCGTGAACACGATTGCATTGCCCCGTGTCTTTGACAGATTTCGATCTTGGTTTGAAGGCTTATTCTGCGTGATTTCTTCTTGCTCGTTCGTTTTACAAGTTACATTTACTTGTATTAAAAATTCTCCTTTTCTAGGATTTCCCAAGACTCGTGTTCGACTATTTATATTGCAGCCATCCTCTTCTCGAGCATTTCAGCAAAGTTAACGTCTGTGATCGCAGGCATACAGGAATATACTGTAAAGCTTGTTAGATTCAAACGTTCCGTACATGCGTGTGCATCTTTAAATTCGTTTCTTACCGTCGTCCGTATCAGAAGCTGAGAGATATTGGCTACGCTGATATTAAGGCTCTGCCATTGACCTTTTAATCAGCGATGTTTTTCGAAGTTCGTTATCCAATCAGAAATGTCATTATTTATAAAAATGCTGAAATAAATATATTTATAATAAGTCACTTTTTCTATTCATGGAAACTTCAGCAGACTTGGTTTCCATAAAAAAATATAATCTAGATATGGAAACATATGTACATCACACATTTTGTGTTACTTTTACGATTTTGCCCTGTGAAAATGACTGACACTTCACAAGCAGCACAATGATAAATTGCCTTAGATAATAGCTCCACCGTTAAAATTAAGAAGTAATGACAATTGTATCAATTTCTTCTATTTTTTTACTGTGATACGTAAGAAGTACGATTGTAGGTGTGTTAGCGTAAACTTATTGAAAGATTTTGGAAACAGGTGAACAGTCTGAAGTCTTCCGATATAAATCTGTTCGTGACTTGACTGAACTAAAAACTCAAACATTTTTTTTTTGTATGTGGGGGGAATGCGTAGGCCAGCAGAAAAAAAAGCAGTGGGTCTGTACACTTCCAAACGTTTTCACTTGGGGCGTGGGACCAGCCCAGTCGGTGGTCTAAGATTTGAGAAGCCAGTACGGCGTGGCGGCTGAACTACCAAGGACATATTTTATTGTAAGGTACATACGCTAGGAGAGTTTTCTCCCTGCTTTCTCTTCATTTACATTTGCTCAAATGTTCCGGCGAGCTTTTGTGTCCCCACGGCATCCGTCTGGTGCGGTGCTGCACCTACTGCGTCTGCGGTTTTCACATTTCTAGAGGCGAAGGAACCTCCACGTTCCTTAAATCAGGGTTGCCACAGGACTGGTGAACCTGGAAAATAGGGAGATGGTAGGGAATTTGAAAACTGTCACGGAAATCAGGGAAACGCCAGGACATTTTAAACAAGTTAGCTAAATGCCAGGGATTTCTGTGATGTGCATGCTATATTTGGCAGTTCTGTCATTAATCATGCACCGCTGCCAGGATCATATAAATTTTTTTTCATGTTTGTGAACTAAATACTTAGGCATTTTTCTTTGCAGTCTACGTGGTGAGCAATTTTGTAAGATCAGAGAAGTATTTTAGTGTAAAAGTGTGTTATGATGGAAAGATGCCAATCCTTACAGGGAAAAAAAAAAGTTAGAAAAAGATCAGGGAAAAAAGATCCTTTTTCTCTGGAAATGTCAGGGAATTTTCCAGTGGGAAAAATGTGGCAACCCTGTTAAATGTTTGACCGGAAATACATTTGGTTCCTGCTTACATACACGTTTCTATATTAAAATCGGAATTTAAATGAAAAAGAAACCTGCCTGTGATTGCATGTGTGTCTAATACAAGACCTGATTGCGGTTATGTGATTTACTTCTAGGTATTATTCTGGGGAGTTATATATGAACTACGCAAGGGACGCAAGAAAGTTCAGAACATACGAATATCTATATTAGATAAATATGACAGAAAAATTCAAAACATATCCATTCATAAGTACTAGGGAGGAGAAAGTTTTGTAGCAGTGCAATATTTTAAATATGCACTGTTGGTAATTTCCAGCGTTATGCTCTCTAGCCTTAACTTTCCGAAGGAAAGAAAGGCTTATGAGATCACTGCCCTGTTTGTGTGTCTGCGCATGCATGTGTGCTGTGTGTGTGTCCTTTTTAAATTTTTGAACGCATAAACCGATTTTCACCAAACTCAGTACACATATAGTACTAAGTAAGGACACCTGACTTTTACGGTTTTCGACCAACACGGGCACTTACTTTCAAAATGGCGAATATTTTACAATTTAGGGTGATGTCATATCTCGGAATAATTCAACCAATTTAAACCGAATTTCTTATGCTGACAGCGCAAGGTGTAAGCATTTAATTCAAATGTGAATATTGTAGGTCCGCCATTTTGGAAGATAGCTCTGCATTGAAAAATAAAGCTTTTACATGATATCTCGAAAACTACTCAGCCAATTTCCGCCAAATTCGGCACGCAAGTAATACTATGATAGGCCAAATAAATATAAGCAAGTAAACATTATTAGGCACTAATTTTCAAAATGGTGGCCATATAAATATTGTAGGTTTATAATGGCAGCCATATACACATTTTAGCTCAGAATTTTTTATCTACGAAATTACAAAACAAATTTCAACTTAACTTTATATGCTGACAGTATCAATTATGTCCGTCAAAACTATCTAGGCAAAGCCTCATTTCTCCGACATTTTGTAAGATAGCCTCACATGAAATAATACGTTTTTATGCCTTTATCTCGGGAGGCAATCAACCGATTTCTTTCAAATTTGGCGCAGAAGTTGTACTGTGGTAGGCCATACTATTTTATGTGTTTTAAGTGTGTGTCTCTTATTTTTTGAATGGCGCCTATACAAACATTTTCGCTTAGTGTGCTAGGATCTATATATACAAAATTATGTAACAGTTTTACATTTAACTTTGTTGAATCTATGACAATCATCGAATGTGTTAACGCATAGGCCTAAACTGTTTGTCCTCCGTTTATGAAGATCGTCACATGAACAGTGGATGTTTTATGCCATATCTCGACGACCAATCAACAGATTTACACCAAAATATCACGCAAGTATTGTTACTGTAGAGTATGTAAATTAAAATATGTTTTAATGGGATTTACATAAATAATTGATATATTTATAAAATGTCCCAACCAAATAAAGCAAATTTTGTAAACACACACAGTATTAATTAGAAGTAACATTTATGCATAGGCTACAGAAATCCTCTTTTGCAGGATTTGTTTTGCAAAATAGTGTCATGTGGGTAAATTAACCACTTCTAATTTTTTTTGTAATAATTCAACTAATTTCCACCAAATTTTGCACACATATAAACGTCCACATAAAGATACATTGTTTAAATGGGGTCAGACAATGATTTCTTAATAGGTGGCCATATAAATATTCTGTTATGTTTGGCATATCTATTTAACAATTTAAGTCATACCTTTTATATTGACAATTTTCTATTAGAAACATCGTGTACAGAGCCTCTTCGTAAGCAATTTTGTTAGATAGCCCCGTTTACGAGAACGTTTTTGAAGCCTTATCTCGGAGGCCAATATACATTTCCACCAAATTTTTCACACGAGTAGCGTTATGGTAGGGCATGTAAACTTATATGTTTTTATTGTCTCAGACATTTGTTTTCAAAATGATCGTGTAAATACTCCAGGTTAGTGAACCCTAAAATTCAAAACGTTAGGCTGATTACATCCAAAGTTGATGCTCCGAATTCTACCTCCGTGATGCAGTTGGTTGTAAGCTAGCTTGATTTTACGAGTTTTTCTGTATTCGAATCTCTGGTAAGTCACTCGTGTATGCTAATTGTCTTGGGTACTGTTTCATAGGTTTCTGGTCTCATCTCTAATGATACTGCTGTCAATGAGTCGTCAACGCCTACCTGCCATCTAAGCTTTTAAGAACTTCACTGAAATTTGTCTGCAACCATGTAGAGGAAATGATACTCTTTAGTTATCAGTTTTTATAAGCGACAGTAATTTTCATGCCTAAGTTACGTGTTGAGTCGTTGCGTTCTTGCGTTTGTTGCGTAATTTATAAACCCGGCCTTGACGTTTTATGGAACTATGTTCGCCCTTTATTTTATAAACACGATAATAAAATGAAATTTGGCATTATTTTTAAAAATTTAGTATTTCTAAAAATTTCGCGGCGTTGCTTGCTTACTGGAAGCATAATTGCTAGTCATGTGACCGTGGTAAAGTTAATTTGTACGCGTGGCTAATGCATACTACGAAATTATTCTAAAAATAACCACATGTAGTATTTAAAACTGTTAAATTTACCGCGAATTAATTATGTCAGCATTCCTGAATCCAACGTGGTACTGAGTAATGTCAACTGTGGTTATTTCACTTGGACATGGGCACTCTACGTAAAAGATGGAAAGTTAATTATGTCAGCATTCCTGAATCCAACGTGGTACTGAGTAATGTCAACTGTGGTTATTTCACTTGGACATGGGCACTCTACGTAAAAGATGGAAAGTTAATTATGTCAGCATTCCTGAATCCAACGTGGTACTGAGTAATGTCAACTGTGGTTATTTCACTTGGACATGGGCACTCTACGTAAAAGATGGAAAGTTAATTATGTCAGCATTCCTGAATCCAACGTGGTACTGAGTAATATCAACTGTGGTTATTTCACTTGGACATGGGTACTCTAAGTAGCAGATGGAAAGTTAATCTCCCCCCCCCCCCAAACGTCCTCGCTTTTCGACTGCAATCTCCTTGCGCCAGTCTTCGGTGCGTAGGATGTTCCTTGCTGTACTGGAAAAAAAAAGAACTTGCGACACCCACACGTTTCGCCACGCCGAGTTGAGCTCTGACGGCCGAGTTGAGCTCTGACGGCCGACGATAAGGTTGTTTTCTCGGCCACAAATTGTTTGCGGTTGGGTTTAACTGTCAGAATTAGGTTGCGCAACTGCCAAGTGCTAGTAGGAGGCGCCCTAAGGCTTATCCACCGCTCCCACCTTTGCAGGTCTGCATTCCGCAGAAAGACTGATAAGACATAAAGAGTCTGTTCTATGCAAGTATGTATGTTTGTTTAGGTTTCACGTCAACACGGTTATGTCACAGAATGGCCACTTATACTGAAGCGAAACTTCCGCGTGTACTATCATTTACTCCAGTCGCAAGCGCCAGCAAAATGGCTTCATTTCCTATCAATGTGTTGTTATTTCATTCGCCAGTAGGCTGATGTTTAATTAATTTCATCAACGTGGCCACTATTTCGTCTTCGTGTACGTAGGCCTACATTTTCTGGGGTTTTACGCAGAAAGAATTAAATGTGGTAGCCGTAATGGTTACCGTGAAGTCATAAATACTCAATTTCCGGATTCATTGCTCATGCACTCTAAAAATTTTGTTGTACTTAAAAAAAAAAAAAAACCTCAGAAACCCAGTTGCCAAGAAAATCCTTTGTAAAACTATAAACTGTTTTCTTGTGAAATCTGCAAATCATATATTTGTAATATTACAAATTATAGTCTTGTATTAAAGCGTGCATCATTAAAAAGTGTACATACAATTATTTTATTTTTTTCTAGGAAACTAATGTGATGAATTAATAACAGAGAATATCTAAAAAAATATATTAAAAATACAATTTACCAAAAAAAAAAAGCTACACTTTGCCAACACGAGGACCAGTACCCATAATCCTTGTATCACTAGTCCGCTCATTTAACTACAAGACCAATTTGACTTACGAACATAATATTAATTTTGATAGTATATATATAGCTGCAAGTACCTACAAAATAATAGGGAAGTTATTTGATTAGGAAGAATAAGATTATTTCATGTTAAGAGTTCTGTTGTTGAGTTTAGAATAGGAAGATTCGTAACAACGAGGCCTTGAAGCCGATTTAAGAGTTCTGTATAGTTGGGAAACACTAACAGTTAATGAGTAATACGGTCACGTTTTAATGAAATTGTTTTATTGTGATTATTTGACTGGTTTTAAGTGTTTTACGTTTTTAAAATTTGAATACATTTATTTTTGAACGCTCACCCATACTTTTTCTGTAAACAGCTATGGTTTTACGTTGTCGAGTGTTCGCCATTTTTCTGAAGCTCGTGGACACGGCACTTGTAGTTTTACAAACTAGTAGTTTTACAAGAGTAATCTCTGTACTGTTACAAGCATTTGTAAAATTACAAAAATTTCTTAGTAAAATTCTTTATTTTTGTGTGATTAAAAATTAGAGATTTGGAAAAAAAAAATTGTGAATTTATTTGGTGACAGGATGTAATTCTACATGTTACGTCTTCTGTTTGATTGCAGTTTATATAACACGCCCTACACAACTGTCAACCAATAGCAAACTCTCAACAGCCGAAGGACGAATTAGGGCAACGCAGTCACGCCGAAAAGTCGGTGGACAAAAGACAGCGGCTCGAGTGTACAAAAGTCAGTAAATCAGACTGTAATAGCGCTTTATGAACTCACGAAATTTTATAGCCCCCTAATCATTAGTGAGGCCCTGTCGTTACGTGTTATAGTCTAATTGTGCGACAAGCTAGGCGTCACAGAATTATATGTTTCGCCGGTGACCAAACGTGTCGGATCGTGCCATATCATACCGTGCTCGTATTCGGGACATTGTGGTTTTGATTCCTTCCATTTGTTTTCTGCCCCTGTTAGTTACAGTGAGTTTCCTTACAACACTAACCGTAGTACATTATACATCCATTATCTGTTTCTAAATTTTTTATGCTGGATATTTTGTTCCTCAAATTCATTAACTAGTAAAAAGTTGTTTGCGATATGAGGGCGCCACCCCTGTTATTTCCATTACGGTGGGCTGTAATAACGTTAAAACGATGTTCCGGAGAATTAACTTCACTTCACTTTGTAACTTGAATTCTACTTCGTTTTCAATATTTCGCAAAAATGCAGTTTAAAAATTCAATATTCAAGAGATCACACCTCCTGTAATATTTAGTTTTCTATAAGGAATCACTTCACGAAGTTTGTAGGTCAAGTTACTTTTAAGGGAGATGATGCACCCTCAAAAATCGAATTTTAAAGTGCTTTTCGTTCAAAATATCAAAACTACTTGCTATTAAGCAACAAATGGATAGATGGCGTTCCGTGGAACGGAGATCTTGCATTTTCTGGTGGAAATGGGGTTGCCATCTTATTTTTGGATAAAATTGGGTAATGCTAAGATGTATGCGGTTTTTAAACAAATTTTATGTATATGCACGTATAAATTAACAAAAAAAACATCGTTATGTCGGAACACTCTAAGGTGAATAGTTTTTTAAAAATCCATGCATATCACTTAAAACGCAATGCATTTTCCCTGACAGGTTTGCAACACGAAATACCGGCGAAGGCATTAAAAAAGTTACGTCACTTTAGGGGACAAATGTACACTCGTTATATTTTTGTGAGGAATAACTTGCCGAGTTCATTGATGTTCAAAAACCTGGTTTGTGTGTATGCGTGCGTGCGTGTGTGTATGTATGTGTGTGTGTGTGTATGTTTTCTTTTAAATTTTTTTGTGGTGGTTTTCATCTAGTAGTTCTTTAGCGTGTGGGTTTTGCACGGACCTGTTTAGAAACATCGCTGTAAAAAAATTCCCGGTAAACTTCCTAAACTGTAATGGAAGTTTTTAACCTATACAGTGCAGGAAAGTAACACTACATGTCAGGCTCAAAATATGGGAATGTTTAGCAATGTTACTATACAGAGTTGGGAACTTCCCTATGTATTTGACTCTTTCCTGAGCAATTGTAGGAACGTTACCATGCTTGTATTGGGAAATAATTGACCATTAACGCTTTGTTACTGGACGTGTACACTGAGATGGTAAATTTACAAATAATATCTTAGAGTGCACGGTCTCATGCTTGCGTGATTAGAGCTTGCTAGTGACTGGCTGCTGTGAATATGCATGTATCTTAACTGCAGAGCCATCTGTTATATGTCGCGAGTAGAGATAGTACGCTTTAATATTGCTCAGGAGAATACGGCGACTTTCTGGACTCCCGTATATCTTTATATATATATAATTCTTCTGTGCGTGTGTATGTCACTGAACTCCTCCTAAACGGCTGGACCGATTTTGATGAAATTTTTTGTGTGTGTTCAAGTGGATTCGAGAATGGCTTAGATTCACAATTCGGAAAAGAGAGGGGGAGAGCGCGGGGGGGGGGGAGATTTAAGACATATGTACAGGACGTCTGTCGGGTCCGCTAGTTAATTATAAAATATTCACAATTGAATTTGGAATTCACTAACTTGCCAATATATGAAACACGAATAAGTTATGTGCTGAAAAGTTAGCACGAACGAGTGCAATAACCATCGCACACTAGTGCTTTCTCACTGCTGAGCGCTTATGCATTGCGCAACCCCATGACCTTGAATTCATCTTGTGCAGCAGCTCTCACGTTATCCCTCTTCGCTTTAACTTGCAAGGTTATCGTACAGCTGCAAGGTGAAATACTAACTTTTTTTTCAATGCAATTGCTGACTATCTCGAATGAATGTGTTACACTGGTGTGCTTGTTATAAATCACTGAAAAGTAACAAATATGGAAGATTAAGGTTTTTTAAATCTATTAGACTTATTTTCCGTAATAGATTTTCCGCTGTTGTTTTACAAAATGATATGTTTTTGTTCAGGTACTGTTTGGGAAATTATTATTTTTTCATATTTCCGGCTTTTGAGAATTGAGTACTGTGTATACGTGGAAATCACGCCTCTGCATATCTGTGTTCATACAAACTATGTAGGTTTGGACATACAATATTTCAATATAAACACAGAGTGAAATAGTATAGACTATTCACGGTAAAGTGAGTACTTTTGAAAGCTTTCTCATTTGGAATAATCGTCAATAAATATATTTAATTTTAGCCATATACGTTAAATTCCGAGTGTTGTGGAATGTACACACTGTATCAATTACATGGCATTATTTATTTTAAAATCTGGTTAAAGGATAAAAAATGTCTAAAAGGAAAAGGTAACTAGGGCCTCAAAAATGTTCACTTTACCGTGAATAGCCTAGAGCTGTATGTTTAAACCCTATTATAAAAGAATTTAATGTTTAAAGACATTGATGGTTACTGAATCGGTTTACTTTGGTTTTGTACACGTTTAAGAAAGACTTGGCATTAGAATAACCTACGGCGAATTTATGTTTCTATTAATCATGTTTATGTTGATGTTAGTTGAACATATGGCGGAAGTATACACAACTGACAGGAGCGGTTCTTCCAAAGCTGTCAGTTATGGTGGTCTATATTTTTCGGACTTTGCTTAGGAAGTGTATTTAATTATATATGCAAAGGTGTTGGAACTTGTGTCTTGAGGGTAGTGGGTGGGGGGTGGGGGTCTTGTAGAGAATATGGCGTCCCTTGTCCTTCACAAACTTTAGTTGAGAAATAAATAGCATGAATGTTTCCGCAGGAATTATTTCCAACTAATATATTTTACACAAAATTGTTACCATATCATTATTACCATTACTTCACATTATTATTGATTTTTGTTTGTAGTAAATGTATATAAAATATAAATTTCCATCTGTTGTTTTTGTTGTTTTTTGTGGCGCCTCCTTGCGAAGTCTTTGTGGTCCAAAAATGTGTGTGTGTTTGTGTGTGTGTGTGGGGGGGGGGGGGGTAACAACACACAAATTCATTTTTATTGGTTGCGAAATACGACAGTGCGTTGAAATGATAGTTGTACACTTTAGTGATAGTTGTACCCTTTCAAACAAAAATTTGTTCATTGTAATGCCTGAAATAATATATTTATCTCGACGGTAATAGTTTACCCTTTCTTGCCCACATTACTTTATAATTTCTGGCGTTGAAATTAGAAATCTTTTGATTAGTGCTGTACTTAAATTGGCAGCAAAGAACTTGTTTAGTTATCATAGCTGTAGTCGTTGTGCTTGGTGATCAATGATATGAACCAGTCATAATCATAGTGCAGCGAAGTAACATGGTTTAGTAATCAGTAGGGTAGATCATTGTTCACTGAACCTTGCAGAGTACAGTACCGGTAGAATGTAAGCTTCCTGTGCAACATGTTGACGATGTGTAAGTGTTTGATGGCTTACCAAAGCCGTGGTTACACGAGTGCTGTTAAACACATTCAGCTAAATACATTCGGTAGCCATGTCTGGACAAGTTTAAAAAACAGGACGTGTTTTCGCAGTTTACACACCCAAAGCAGAATGAAATCAATGGAAATTCTAACCTCAACAAACATGGAACATAAAATGTATGATATTATAATAGCCTCCAACATTTATCACTATTGAACATTATAATTCTTATGAAACCTACGCTTCTACTGTAATGGCATAGTGGGTATTACATTCTACCTTAAACTTAAGTTAATTCAACAAGTGCAGGAATTCCCGCCAAATTCAGTTATATTAATTACACTGCTTGTTTACTTGGAAGCAACCAATGCGAGTGCAGCAGAGAAGAGAAGTCGTTCGAAACGACTTATGAAAACTGTTCACTTTGAACGAGAATCAATAGCGATCGGAACTTGTTCGATGGTAATGTAACATATTCAATAGCTGAACTTGTTTAAGTGAAGTGGTTCGGCATCCCGTGTAACCGCGGACCAAGTGTATCGTGCGCGCGGAGCCAAGGTGCGCCGAGCTGACAGCGAAGGCTGGCAGGCGCGGGAGAACCTTTGTCGCGGTGACGGACGCCAGGCCATGCCGAGACGAACAAACCCACCCGACCGTTCCGTTTCAAGGCCAGTCATTCGAATGAGGTCGTCGCACACGGCTGACCTTGGGGCGCGGACCGCGCCGGTGACATTTCCCTCGAGAGAGGACTGTGTGCGTGCGCCGGCCAGCGGGCTCCCGACGTCTGGCTGCGTGGTCCAGCCACAGAGCGCTTGACATTACAGAGGAAACAGCCGTACGGGCCAGCAAAATGGCGTCACAGGCCTGCAGCGTGTAGGAACGCTATCCGCCAATCAGCTCCAGGTAACCCTACACAGACCCTCAAGAGCGTTGGAAGGGGGGAAAGATCTGGGGCTTGGGTCGGGCCCGACTCGTAAATGTTTCTTTATAAAACGAAGTATTACGGTAAGAATCAATTCTTGACTCTCAAAACTTATTAACTTTTTTTGTATGGATATCGACTATTTATGTTGTAAATGATCGATTTTTGCTGAGGAAGGGTAAGGGGGGCCCACAGCACGCATTGCTCAGGGGCCCCGTAATTTCTCTTGGTGGGCCTGACCCTACATAGCAACCCAGCCAACAGGGCATCTTCGGCGGCATGCAGTAGCCAATCAGACAAAAGACCCTATTCCAGAGCCTCGCACAGACAATCGTAGAATGATTACGCCTACATCAAAAGAACCGCCGTGCCATTTCTACTCGTGTGTCGCGGGCTTCCTGCGGCGGAGGACGTCCTCGTGCCCAAGTGACGTGCGACCCAGTTCTGCTGAAATAATTGCTTAAGAATGCCATACAAAATGTTTTATTAGAGTTTTGTGTACTGCGGTCGCCAGTCGTGTTTGCGGTTTGTCAAGACACGGCGCGAGAGCGTTATCCACTTCCTACGTTTCTGTTTGTAAAGACATATCTCTTTAGCGTTCTGTTCATAACACCGTTATAGAACTGCGAAGTATGGTACAACATGCTATAAGCTGTTCACGGTCAAATGAGAACTTTTGAAAGCCCTACTTAAGATCTAATTGTATGCATGTTTGTGTATTCTTCCGCCTACGGACCTCATCACTTTGTTCAAGCTTCGGTCAAGCGAAACTGGAATTATTAGAAAAGTAATTATTACACAAAACGGGTAATTTTTAAAATTCCATGCATTAAAAACAAAAAGCGAAAGAAATATTTTAAAACATCACAAATGGTTATCTAACACTTTTTTTTTTCGACTTTAAGATGTGGAACTACTTTCCATTCATCATTATCAACTTTACTGGTTGTATGTCACTCGGCGTGTCCGTTAAAATATATGCAGGCAGGGGCAGCAGTGACTTTTTCCTAAGTTTGATTTTAAAAGTACTCACTTTATCGTGGACAGCTTTTATATAGTGGACTTAAGTACAAAATCGGCGTAGCTAACGTGATACGCCCTGCCCACAGGGTCCTGATGCTTATATAGAATTTGTGAAGTTTCTAAGAAACTATGTTGATCGGGGTATAACCGTCTGCACGTTACTAACTTCTTCTCTCACGAGTGTTTTGCGTTTTATATAGTCGAGTGGAGACTTCTCCCAGATGCCTTCAATCTGGTGTTATTCATTTTGGAGATGCAAACTTTTATTTCATATTTCTTATTAAAATTGAATCCAGAGTTTGGGAGATTCACGCAGTTAACTTTCAGGACAATGTAGCAGCCTATAATTCAGGATGAATCCGACACCGGTTTGCAGTCGACAAGGTGGAGTATCTTAGCGACCGGAGAAGATTGGAGCCCGAAATGAGGGGAACTGTTAAATTGCAAGGTCAGTGGCTTACCAGATTAGCAGTGAACTGACGCAAGACGTAGAAGGTGCGTTAAGGCGATTACATCCTTCTCCCCACGCCACAAACTACAGCGCCACCTCATCTCGAGTTGGTAGAGTGGTCAAGTTGTCGAAACTGCGCGCCCCCGGAATACGAGATTGCAGGAGGATTGGCTCCGGCCGTCGCATTTAACCGATTTACTCGAAGGAAGGGGACCTTCGTATACACCGAGCTTCGCCTGTTAATCTGTTCGAACCTAAACTAATCCACGACACGGCGAGTTAAAACCCGTGCAGGGCTGGTGGCGTGTGGATTGTGGTGGCGAGGATCATTCTGTTTACGTTCCTTTGAGGATCAGTCGTTATCCAGTCGCTAGTTGCCAACATTCCGAAGACAAATACAGGTGTCGGGCTTTGCAACAACGACTTGTGCCCGGTTGCATCATCGGGGTTCGTAACTCGAACCGAGATTGGATTTAAGATCAACACAGAAAACTGTTGCACCATTCGAGTTCAGAGCTAGACTGGAGATCGATATGAAGTTCATTTTGAACCGCCAAAATTGGTGGTTCGAAATCTCGATCCGAGATCAGCAACCATCGTTGTCAAATGTAGTTATAAAATACGCCAAATGATAGAACTACGTTCGATTGTTTTCTTTATATGCACTTGAATATTATTCATTAAAATTCGTACAACAACAATTCACTTAAACCAGATAAAACATCGCACATCTAGTTCTTTCTATAGTGGTAAATAAGTCTACTTCCATGACATCATATATTACGAATCAATAGCAAAATTATTCTCATACTTAATTCCGACGTCTCACTTTAGAACCAAGATCGACGAATCGGAGATCCAAAATCATGAAATTTCGTTGGTGCAACACTTTTACTTTGGAACCAAGATCAAACTGGATCCTGGTTTGGAATTAAGATCATTCGATCTCTGATAGGGGAAGATATTGGTGCAACCGGGCATTAGTTTAGACTAGGCAAATACAAAAACTACGTGTAAGAAACTTTGCAAGCATTAGGGTCTATTCGCAGTGGAACTGCACATTATCCGTGGTGTAATTATGCAATTCCGACCTCTGGAAATGTTGTGTATTTGCGGGTGTGTGTAAATGTAAATTCGATATATTTTCTCTGCAATTTAAATAACTATTTCAGGCCTAAATTTGTCCGTTTGTGTTCTAACCTTTTTTTGCCTTCCGGGGAGTCAGGAAAAGGGATTTGGCACATTTTGCTATATTTAGACACATCTAAGACGCAATTACGTGACCTGGATTTTCCGTGTGGATACTCTTCTTGAAATCTAGAAAAGTTTTTTTTTTTTTTTTTTTTTCAGAGTGACAGCTGGAATAATGTATATGTAACAGTGGCGTGTTGTCGATGTGATCGTAAAATAATGTCCCTTTTACACGCATCTTATAGACGTGGACGCCACAATGGTCGGCATTTGTTTTGAAAACGTGCGTAGTGTTGACAAGGCATGACTGTAAAGCGAGTTCCATACTCGAGTTTTGCCTCAGATCCGTATTATGAAACTTGCAATTACCTTTTCGCCGAACAAGTTATAAAATCAATCGTTTTAGCCTGCCGCGGCTAAGGAGGATGTCTAGTAGACCTATTCGCGAGGCTATTTATCGCGAAAACATTAGTATTGAACTATTCACGTATACGACCAGTTGTATATAATGAATTCAGATTGACAGATCTGCGAGCCAACAAAAGGTCGCAATTTTGTGAACTCCACAGTAATGCAGTGTCAGTTCAAATTTACACACTAAACCCGAATCAGTGCTGTCAATCGATGAAATTGCATTCACTGAATGTCAGTTGATAAGCTACTGCCGACTGACAAATCAAGTCAATGAACTGTGGACAAGTGACTTATGGCTAGAGACAGGTGTTTTTCGCGAAATTATTTATGGCTATGCTAGAATTCAATATCCTACGTCTATAAACACAACTGACTTAGGTTATTAGCTGCGTGTCTACGTGAAAGGACATGTTCCTAGTTGACTGGGCCATGATTCTCTGACAGACACTTGAAGCACGTGACATTTAGAATCATCCAACCACGAAAGTGCATATGAACAAAAGTAGTTTTGGAGTACAACTGGTCTTCTAAATCTTTCCGCGAAAAACGCCTGTCCCTACTTATGACAGTGGAGTCCTCGACATTCAGAGGGAAGCGCAAATAAATCTGTGAAATCCAGACATCATATTAATTACTTATTTGTCGCTGATTATCATAGCTCAATTTTCACTGGTTCTCACTGATTTGACTCAGTTCTCGCTGTTTAAGATTTAGTGTGTACGCATGAAGTTCCTATTAGAGGAAAAAAGCAGATGGTACATTTTCTCGCGCGCCCTAATAGTTTCTCTCTGCCGGGAGTTTATTGGCGCTTGAAAACAGCACACCACGTTATTTGGCGGCACGATATGGCTTGTTTACAGAGCGGATAACGAGGTCCTAGTCTTATCTCGTCGCATACCTAGTTCGCCACATGTTCATATTACGCTTACAGAATCATGGCCTGCTGCCAGTGTTAATGTCCATTTTCGAATGCGGCTATGGAGGAGTCGTGGTCATGAATGCTGTAAAGTATGAGGAATTTGTCCCGCAACATAAATAAGCTTATGAATTATCGCGGTAATGGCTTGTTGTCATTGTAGCTCCTAGAACACTTGTTGGGTTGATTCCTAGTAGACGTTATCAAAGTCTAAAAAGGTGCTGATGTCACCCGTGTGAGACAGGCGCCTCCTGGTAGCATTTTGCCGATTTTCAGTGTGGGGGTGCCTGGAAGATGAAACATCTCGGAATTCTTGCTTCAGTTCTGGGGAGTTTTGTACTTCGAAACTGGTTCACAGTCGAGCAATTTTGAAAGTTATGCTTAGTTTCTTCCTGACCGTTTTATATCCTTTCGCCATTAAATTAGAACTTTCTTCCACCTCACAGGGTACTGACGTAATAATCTAATAATTACAAAATTGAAGATAAAAAAGTTCAGTGTAAATATGCAATAAAAACCGTAATATGTAGTAGCCGTTAGTAGCCATTAGTGCACTTCTTCAGTCAGACCTTGAATAGTGTAGTTATTTATCCGAAACGTAAGTGAATAGTTGACGGACCTTTTTATAAACCTGGGATGCAACTCTGGAACTCAACAGGACATGTGAATATAGCGCACATACATACCCACGTACTCGCTGTCTCATATAACTTGACAAGATCATGACAAACAACGTGCCTTTTACAAAATCCTGTGTCAGCTGATGCATGAACGAATGAAAATAAAAAATATCATGTTAGCTATTCTGACTCCAATGTCGACGCACATCATACAAGCATGTAATACATGGATAAGAAAGAGTCCCTAGATTAATTAATACATTTTATTTTACGTGGTCACAAAACAGCTGTTGTTACTGTTAAAACTAAGCTTCGTGCTACAGTAATAACGTAGAAGTGTTCAAATTAAAACTGTCCGTATTCAAATTAAACACAACTTCAGATATTGAGAGTCTCCCCAATGTCCATTCATGCCTTCCATACATGATTGATATTAATTCTAAAAACCTACGTAACATTGCGGGGTATTGTTGAATTATTTTTCAATTAATTCTCACGAAATATATTTCAAACTCGTGTCGTTTCGGGCCAGTAATAGGAGAAAAGTGAACTTTTAAACAGACGGGTCCAAGAGGCAGGCAACATGCTGCTACCTGTTGAGGAACACGCTCGACTCACTACACGCCCTATCACGCCATCTGTAAGCGAGCTCCCGAACACTACTAGCCAGAAAAAATTGCTTTATTATGTAAAATAACAAATTTCTTTTGTTCATTTCGTGTTTTGTTGTACTGTATTAATAAAAAGAAGAAATTGAAATTGGGACGGGCGTGGGTAAGTGTTAAGCAATTCTTACGTTATTCCACCCCACATATCTCCAACTCGAGCCGTTTAGTATTAGTAATGGCAGAATAACTTCTTGGCAATAGTCGTTGATGAATTGTTTGTTGGCGAAAGAAGCTGAAATTGCCTTGGCAAGCAAGTTTGGCAGGATTTACGACACGTAGTCCCCTTCAATCAGTGACCAACAGCCAATCAGAGACGTCCGCCCGTCCAAACCCTGGCGTTCTTTAACTTTTGAAGGACGAACGGATGCAATTACAACCTTCTAAACGTGCACGTTTCGTTACTAGTTCATCCCGAGTTCTTAACAGGGCTGTGCTGAGTGTGCAGCGTTTTGTTTTGGCTGTCTTCTGTTTTCATCAGAGATTAGTAAGCCTCTAATCTCTGGTTTTTATATGTTTGTTTATGTAACTGTATAATGATATTAAGTTACTCTTTTCCTGAAGATTAATTGATAATTACGTTTGGAAACACGAGAGCATTTTGTGTAATAGTAGAAATAATAAAATTATGCTTTATATTATATTTACATTTTTACAGCGATTAATTTCAGTTACGTATGTGTATGGATGTCTTGGGTACTTAGAAACACAATACCGCCTAAAATGTCCACATTTTATGGAGAATTTTTTTTGTATTTGTAAAAAATCTTGTTTTTATAAGTAAGCAGCAATGAAAGTACAACGGACGTACGAAGTTTGGTTGTAAATCGCTCGGCTGGGAGCCGGACGAACGTATGGCAGCCGGAAGGGACGGGCTGTTGTAAATCCTGCCTTCCCCGAATTACTTTTATCTCCACTCTTAACTCGCTGTCACTTGTTTCGCCTCTGTGTTCTCACGTACTCTGTGCTATGAACTTTCCGAGTCCTGGTGTAGTGGGTGGACTACTTGCCTCCCGTCTAGGCGAACCGGGTTTGATTCCCGGCGGGGTCGTTCCCGGATTTCCGCGTGCGGGAATCGTGCAGGGCGATGTCGCTGGTCGGCATGTTTTTCTCGGGGATCTCCCGTTTCCCCCGTCAGTTCCCTCCGGCTTTGTTCCTTGCCCACCTCGCTTCACCCGCTTCGGCTCTCAAGACCTCGATGTTACGAAGCAGGCCAAATCTCTCCACTCCACTTCCCAGTCCTTACGAGTTATGGTAAAATCCATAGATCCTGGTTCGCGTGGCTGCATAAAATAAATGGTTATAGGCAATTCACTGTAACATGAGCACTTTTGAATGCTCTCTCATTAGGAATAATAGCCAATAAATGTGTTTTATTTTAGACCTAGACGTTATGATCTGAATTCGTTGGAGTATACACACTGAGTTTATTACTTGCATGGCAATATTTATTTAAAAAGTTGGTTAAAAGAATAAAAAAAAAATGACTGAAAGGGAAAAGCAACTAGGGCCTGAAAAGTGCACACTTTACCGTGAATAGCCTATATCAGTATTTTTGTTGGTCGCATGTGGACGGCAGGCAGCAGCTGGTGTGTTGTCCACACATGTGCTGTGAGCAGGACGAGTGTGACGCGTGTCGGTGCGATGTCCTGTGTCGTGTTGCTCCGCGGCGGCATGCAATATGCAGGCGTCGGCGTATCGATTGTCGCCTGCGGCGGTTCTACCCCCCCCCCCCCCAACACGTCCATTTTGCATGCCTCGCCCCTGGGTCGATGGCTGGGTGGGGAAGGCAAGCAACCCCGGCTGGTGCATCGCCCCTCGCGAATTCCCCCCCCCCCCCTTATACAGCTGCACCTTACCACCCCATATACAGCTGATATACTACACGGTCAAGTGAGCAACATTTTTAGGAAATACCTAATGCGTTTCGTCTTCCTGTCCATATTGTGAGCCTTTCCACCACGTGTGAAGGCTGTTCACGGTTAAGTGAATACGTTTGAAGTTGGCAACTACGGACGAAAAGTTGTTCCCTGTTTTGACGCTGCATTAAAAAAAGTGTCAGCTAACATCGGTGAATACTGAAATGATTTCTTTTGTTTACTGTATTAATTTTTATGTGTGTATGTGTAGTAATCAGCACATCTGCAAAATATTTACTTTCCAGTGATTTCACAGTTTCACTTGACCACGCGTGAATAAAGTTACCCAGGCCCATGATAATGTTAAACTGACATACGGTGGAAGAATACACAATGTGCCTACACGTAGTAGATACTAAGCAGGACTTTCAAAAGTGCTCAGTTTACCGTGAACAGCCTTTAAAAATTATTGTTGCTTATATACTCACCCGGCTTTTGTGTTGGTAGGACAATTTTTCGGGTCGTTCGGTCACGCATGAATTTCTGAGTTCCGAGTGACGCAATCACGTAATTTTTTTTTTTGGAATGGCGCTGTACTGTGTTCAGTTCTTGTCTTGTAACCATTGAACAATGTGCTGCGTACTTGCTGATATTGGAATTTTACCATTCATGTTAGAGTTTTGTAGAAAATCGCACGAATAAGATTAGCTATAGACTAGGCACACAGTGTACAGTACCGATCATAAACATCATGAATGTGAAACGTGTCCACCATTGTGGACACTGGGAGTGGACGCCTACACGGAGCTTTTTCCCGCGTTCGCAGCCGAGAAGCGCGGGAGCGACAAGGTCGACACTGCTACGCGCATCAAGTGAGCCATTGCCTCTAAGCGCTAGGCTCTCGATTGGCGTGCAGTGTTCTCGTCGCAATGCGTGTATAGGCTGTTCGCGATAAAGTGAGCACTTTTGAAATCAACTTTACAAAAAAGTCACTACCCCTACCTGTATATATTTTAACTGGCGCAGTGAGTGACATGCGCCCAGTAAAGCTGGTAACGTCGAATAAAAAGTGTTAGGTATTAATTTGTGGTAACTTGAATAATTTTATCCCTTTCTGTTTATTTATTGCATGGAATTGTAAAAGTGGGCATATTTGCAAAATATTTTCTTTTGTAATGATTTCACAGTTGCACATGACCGACACGACGCATGAATAAAGTGACGAGGCCCAAGGCGATGTTAATTTTATATAAGGCGGAAGCATACACAATATGCATACAAGTAGATCTTAAGCAGGGTTTTCAAAAGTGCTCATTTTACCGTGAACAGCCTATATCTACGGGACTTTCAGCAGCGGCCGTTTTATTTTATTGGTATAAAGTCTGCAGGTAGGTTCGGTGCAGGACCCGTGAGTAGTTTTGTATGTATCTGATGCGCGTATTTTAAGATACAGCGATTTTAAAAATCCGTTTTTAGCCGTTTTGGAGTATTTTCTGAAATTTGTTTCGAATATGCGTGACGTCTTGAAAGTACTCAACAACAACCCTCGCCTGATGTGTGTGTTCTTTTCGTAGACGAGCACATTGGACACGCGTTTAATAGTTTCTTGGCAAAACGTGCCTTTCAAACACTCTGCAACGCAGTCGAAGCACACCAGGTGGGCGGGCGCCGTAAGTGGGAGGCCGCATGCCAGTGTGCACTGTAACATGGACGTAAACTGTAAAAAATAATTGAGGTAAAATCGCTCCACATGTAAGACAACATTACCTCTTAAATGTAAAGTAAATTTCCATAACAAGTAAAATACTATTCCCTAATCGCACGGGAAAATTGCCTGGTTAAAGTGCGGGAAAAATCCCTTATAAGTAAGGAAAAATTAACTATTATATAATTAAGTTATATTTAATATTATCGCGGAGTATTAGTACTGTTAATATTTTATTACCTATATCTCTCACGAATAGTAACCGAAACCTCAACACCAAGATCCTCGACATTTGCTGGTGGATGGGCGCGAAATATGGTCCTCTACCACGTTACGCCGATGCACTATCCATTACACAACGACGACAGCGTAAGAGTATCAGTGAATATTAGTGTGTTAAATGATTGTTTCTTCCGCTCATCACCTTACTTAGCTGTTGAGGCAATGTTAAAGAGATGCACCCGTTTAAGGAAATCTTCCCATCATGTATGGGATTTTCCACTACCACGTATATGAATCTTGCTCCAGAGTGCGGTAATTTGACCTAACCTGTAAGGGAAACTATGTTTCCCCCACAAGTTTTCGAATATTTTGTCAGGCAATTTTCCCATAATTTTTCTAATTACGGGCAGCGACTTTTTTTCTCCAAGTTTGATTTGAAGCGCTCACTTCACCGTGAACAGCCTGTACCAGGAGAAGGAGCTGGCGATCGTGGTGTGGGCGGCAGGATGTGTGGAAACCCGTCGAACGCCCAAGGGCAGGGGCGCCCCACGGACAACACCGGGGGACACGCGATGTCGTCTCTCGCGGCTGCCCTGCGTTGCGTCGTCGTTGGGAAACCACCGCTGTCGTCGAGTGTGTGTCCTCCTTCGGTCGTCTGGCTCATTCCGCACTGGCCGAGCGTCGCGTCTGCCCGTCGAGACTAGGAGCTATCCCCGCATCTCGCAGGTGAGACACATTCCGTCTTGGCACTGAGTCGGCATAGTTAGGGACGCACGAAACTCGCGGAATGATTTCCGCACATGCTCAATTTCAATACCCTATGGGTAGGGATAGGAAATTTTCGCGAATACATTTCGGTACAAGATAGACGTCAAGCACATATACAGAGCAGTCACATTTGTAGTTGGATCACAATTTATTAGACACGCCCTTGGCGCCTCTGAGCCAATATCAGACTGCACGGAAAATGTAGCGAATCCCATACTGCCAGGCGTGGGGTAATACTGACCACTCTCTGAGGCAGCAGCCAATGAACAGACACCTAAGGCTCCAGTAGACACAGATTATTGAACTCGCGAAATTCTTCTATCCCTACCTATGGGCATGGACACCTGATTTTCGCGAAAAGATTTCACGACCAGTTGAGTTTCCTAACACTTTAGCTCAGATCCACATCCGTGATTGGAATATCTAGGTGTTCGGGTTTCAGGTGTCTGCCTGCGAATCACAGACGTGCAGTATCAGAGTACCCTAATTCTGATTGGCCAGTCAAGTAATGAAATGTCTTCTCAAGGACACATGCCACCAACAAACAAAATATAACTGCTGGTACGCCCGTAGGGCACTGAAATCTAGCGTGAGCGAAAATCTTTTCGCGAAATTCGGGTGTCCCTACGTATGGGCATAACAACTGTTATCTTTGCTTATCGGCGGCGTGTCTTTGTGAGAAGATCTCCTACTTGACTGGCCACTCAGAATTAGCTATCTTCAATGCTGTGCGTCTTTGATCCGCGGGCATACACCTAAGACGCGTAACACGGAAACCATCCAACCACGAACGTGAATCTCAGCCAAAATGTTGCGAAGTACAACTGGTCGTGAAATCTTTTCGGGAAATTCGGGTTTTTACTCTTTGTAGTCCATTCGCAGTTTACTTCGAACTTTTATGAAGTCCTTGCTAAAGTTCTACTTCCAGGATATTCCTCCGCTTGCTGCAAACAAAGCTCAACTAAATCTATAAAATTTCACCAAAGGGACCACGCCTCGCATTCAACCGCACTCAATCTAATGATATCTTGCATAAGAACTATTTATTTCTAGGCATTACCAAAACACCTCTTTCCTTACTGTTCTTATTCATGTTAATTATAAATGAAATATAATTTATATAATAAAATATAAATAAAAGTTCTGTTTAACCAAAAATTAGGTACTTTAATGTTAACAGAAGTATACAACGCTTGTAATACACGACGTATTTAGGAAACAGCCAAACACGTTATACATAGGTTTATTTTTTAAAGGTTCGATTCTTCAAAAAGCTGAAGAAACCGCGAATAGACGTACGTGCACAGAGACGAAGCGGCGTGTCGGTTCCTTCGATGTGGGCGTGTCCAGTCTTTGACTGCGGACGGACCTCGTGTCTTGACTGGCTACTGCGTGCTGCGGAAGGTTCCCTATTGGCTGGGCTGCCGGTTGGCGACTAGGCTACCAGGCGCTGATTGGCGAACGGCGTTCTGACGTGACGACGTCTTGCTGGCGCGTGTGGCTGGAGTTTTCGCGGAACTGGCGGCTGTTTCACCCGCCTCGGTGATGTTGGCGCGGGTCTCTCGCTTGCGTTCACTCCGGACTGGCGAGGGAAAAAGTGACGGGCTTCCCGATGTTACCTAAGGACGCCTCTGGCATTCCAGTCACGTGAAATTCAATCATTCCGCTTATCCTGTTTTGGAGAATCATCGAGAGGTACTAAAAGTCAGTAGTTATGCACAGTCGAATTAACTATAAATGACAGCAAAATAGCTGGTAAACACGTAACACTGGGTTCCTGAGGTGCTCTGCAGATGACCTCCGTGTGTTTTACGCAGTAGAATGCCATGGACGTTTGCACCTTTTTTTTTTTATTTATGAAAGCTGTGCTTTAAATTTCCCCTACAGGTTTTCGCCTATCGTCGTAACCGTATAAAAGCAGGAATTCATAAAATATGAATACATTGGCTTCCATTACCCACATCTTTGCGCGTGCCGGAATCCTCCTAGTTTTCGTTGTTCGGATTTGGAGTGCAGACCGCTACAGAGTTGTTCGCCCGGGAGGCGACGCGGAATTAAGACAGGCACTTGTTGATTTTTGATGGGAGCTTCCCTGGTAGGAACTTGCATAAGCTTGACGGCAGCAGACTGTAAACACGGAATAGGTGTCTGCACATAGCATCGCATACATCAGGCTATAGGCCAATTCACGGTAAAGTGATCACTTTTTAAGGCCTTTCCAATAGGCACCAACCGCTAATAAAATATTTTATGGCAGATTCAGACATTAACTTTTGGGAGTGGCGGAATGTATACACTATGATTATTAGTCACATGACAATGTTTATATTCAAAGTGGTGGAAATATAGAAATTGGCTAAAAGGAAAAATTTAATAGGGCTTAAAAAATTGCTCACTTTAACGTAAACAGGTTATAACAGTGGAATGGAGACGTTTGGACTGTTTTTAACATAGGGGTTTTGAGAGCCTATTAAGGCGAAGCGAGGTGAGAATGGAGCAACGCCGGAATGTAAGGGCAGGGGAAACGGGAGATGCCCGAGAAAACTCACCGACCAGTGGCATCGTCGGGCACAATTAATTCTCACGTTGGAGAATTTGGGAGTAACTTCGCCGGGAATGAAATCAAGTTCGCCTAGGTGGGGAGCAAGCGCTCTAGCCGCTGCACCACCGCGGCACCATGCGACTTAAGAGTTAACAACTGCACACCATCTAGGGTTTTCGTGAAACTTGCCTGTCCCGCCACAACGTCGCATCTCTCATGTTCAGTGTTGCTGCCATCAGTCGTGCACGCTCTGACTTCAGCCTGGAGCGAGCAGATCCTCGGGAATCCGGCGTGGCGCGCCACGCGGCTGTGTTGCGTTAGAGGGAGGCGCTTGCCGCGGGGGTTGTAGTCCCTGGCAGAAGGGGTGGGGTAATTGGAGAGGCCGTGCCCGCGGGTGGTTCGCTTCCTGAACCCCCTTTCCACCCCCATCCGGGCTTAATTCCAGTGCTCTCCCCTGATTAGTCAGCGCTTCGATAACACAGGCCAGCTCCCCCCGGTCGTGAGTTTCCATAGTGCGATGACTTCGCCGTACACAGTACTTCCGCTGATGAGCTGCGTGGGTCGCTGGAAAAACTTATCCCCCAACTGTGTCTCGGCGAATGTAATCGAAAATAGTAAAATTTTAGTGAACACATTATTATTTCACATGTGCTGTAGAGTCCTGTAGAAGCCACGGCCTAAATTTATTCGGTAACAGCATCTTACCGAGGTAGGTAAAATAACCAAAGTTGTCTGGTACCAAGCAGGATTTAAACACTTTGGCCGCGGTTACACGGGATGCAGGACTACTTCACTAAAACAAGTTGAGCTGTTGAAGAGGTTACATTACCTTCCAATGAGTTCCGATCGCAGTTGTTTCTCGTTCAAAGTGAACAATTTTTATAAGTAGTTTCGAACGACTTCTCTTTCCTACTGCACTCCTGTTGGCTGCTTCGAAGTAAACAAGCAATGCAATTAATATTGCTGAATTTGGCGGGAATTCCTGCACTTGTTGAATCAACTTAAGTTTAATGTAGAATGTACTAATACCCACCCATTATGCCATTACAGTAAAAGTGTAGGTTTCATAACAATTGAAAACATCAATAGTGATATATGTTGGAGGCTATCATAACTATATATCGTACATTATAAGTTCTATGTTTGTTGAAGTTATAATTTCCATTGATTTCGTTCTGCTTTGGGTGTGTGACCGCGAATACACGTTTTGTTTTAAAACTTGTTCAGACACGGCTACCGAGTTGAATGTGTTTAGCAGCATTCGTGTAACCACGGCCTTAGTGATGACCTTTTGCGACAGAACCACATCTTATTAAACGCTCTCTGGAAAAGAATGCGTTCCAACAAACTCGCAACAAAACAAGTACCGCGTTGTGTGCAGCGCAGTCCCACTGCGGGGACGCCCAATGAACGACGGCTTTACAAGCTTACACGAGTTCTAGCATACATGCCAGTGAATTCTGGAATATGCCATCCAGTTTTCATTTCTCATGTCTAGTGGAAATTGTTGACCCCTGTTGAATTGACACTGGAGTATCACACATATCAGTCAAGACTTGTAGTATTGCACATCTGGCTTCTTCCATTGACACGGTGTGTATGTTTCTCCGTCGACCGTCAGGGACTGAGTGGCTTGTTTTCTGTGACACTTTTCGTCACTACAAAATCGCCTAAATACCCTTCGGACCTATGTTAATAAAGCCGTGGAGACACTAGGATCATTCGAATGACCCCGTATTACAGGTTGGCCAGTCATTCCTTGTGTTTAAAGGTGAATCCGACTGTATTGAGCCACGGATTGTAAGAGCATTTATTTGACTTATCAATTTTTCACGAGATGCAATATATTTTAATTAGATGCAACCCTAATAAAAATTATATCGTGCAGTCTTTGCGTAACGGCATCTCAAGATAACAGTTTGAGTGTTTTTGGAACGTATAAATAAAATCAAAAAAACATTTGCAGAAAATTTAACAAGGTTGATTGGAATATCATATCTTGATTCATACTAAGGTATGCTTATCAAAAAATATATTTTACCAAAATACATATAAAAATGCAAAAATGTCCTTATTTTGAGCAATTTTAAAAATTGCGAAAACATTTAATAGCGTGATATCAAATGTTTCTTGAAGTAACTTATGCTACCTTCTTTCAACGTGAATTATTTAATTTTGGTTAGTTTGTTTTTATTATTTGCAAGTCCCGAAAATACGAAATTTGTGATTCTGACATGCCATTACACAAAAAAATAGTGCTGTAAAATAGTTTTATGCTCGGAAATAGTACTTCCTTAGTCCATTCATGATTACTTCAAAATTTTCTGAAGTCCTGTTGAAGTTCTACTTTCAGGTTATTCCTCCGCCACATGCAAACAAAGCTTAACAAAATTTAGAGTATTATACAGATGGGACAACGCACCGCATTCTTGCGCACTCAATTTAATCATATTCTGCGTCTCACTAGGCATTATCAACACACCTACTTTCTCTCGGTTTTTATTTATGTTAATTGTAAACGGAATATAATGTATAAATAAAATATAATTGAAAGATACATTTTGACTGAAAATAAGGTGATTTTATAATGACACAAGTAGAAGTAAAACACGTTTTTGATAAATGAGATATTTAAGAAACAACCAAACATGTCATACATGGGGTGATTTTTCAAAGGTTTGATTTAAAACGTGCGAAGGAACCGTGAATACAAGCTAACAGTATTTTTTACGAATATAAAATGATTAATTTCTTCGTGACCAGCACCCTTAAGAGGAAGGAGGATGTACTGAAACATTTTTTGTGAAAAAGTTGTTTGCGCGAATACTCTTATCTCGGTAAATTAATGTTCTGTAAATACGGCTTTTTGCCAGAAAAGATAGAAAAACAATTATCTGTGTCCGTGTATATATATATATATATATATATATATATATATATATATATATAACTTTTGTCATAGTAAGTGTATTCTTGGAGAAAGAATTCGTGAAAATGGTTAAATATAGCATTTTTAAAGCTTCTGTATGCAGTTTTCTTAATCGGAAAGAAAAAAGTACAAAGATAGTGGCGTAGATTAATCTGTCCGCTTTAATCGCGTTTAATAAAGTCGCACTGTTACAGATCTAATTTAGACAGTACAGCGCCATGACGGAAACATTGCACACCTCGCGCGTAGGAGCGATGAGGCGCTAGAAGTGGGTGTTAGTGTCGCTCTTATCGCTCCCTCGCTTCTTGACCTTGGACGCGCAGCTCCATCCCACTATTCGGAAGAATAGTGCACCAAATGGCGACCGGGACGAATGCACGTAGCCGTACGGCAGCAGCTTCGACACGATCCAAAGCTGTGGTGGGTCCGTAGACGATGGCCGAGGCAGGATCGTCGGAGTTGGGGGACGGGATGAGTTCTTCTTGCTGGTGACGTAGAAATAGCGCCTCGTTAGAGTCCCTCACGACGAAGCTTTGTGGCTTGTTTTGTCTACAGTGCACCGCGTCTTCACGCCAGAACCAGCCATGCCCTTGAGGCTGTTGATGTTGATGACCGAGGGTGCTCTTTGTATGATGTGACTTTCTATACGTCTGGGTTGATCTTGCAGGAGGGAAGAACTGCTTCGAGAACCTCTCTGTACGCGCGCACTGCACATCTGCTTCACTGTCTCAACGCTGTATAACTATTTGTAACTAACCGGTATATTTTGTATTGTATAGGGTTTCTTAACATCCCCCGGTTTTATGCTTGAAAGCTTAGCAGAGAACGGCTTACATACTAACTTATAACATAAATTAAACGAACACCCATGTCTTACCCGGTATTCGATCCCAGAGTCTCCCGCACCCCAGATCGGTGGCGCGCCAACCGACTGCGGCACGGGAGGTCGGCAACTAACTGCTATAAAACCAGTTTTTACACCCTTGCTTAATTCACGTGTTCTAACACGTGTGCAGGTCATGTAAAGTGTATATAAAATAGTAATTACTTTGTTATAAAAATAGGAAATAAACTAAACTTAAGTGATATTCACACGAAAAACCATAATCTAGAAAAAAAATTATAATTACTTCATTAGATATTTTTGCAATCGTCACTTCAATGCTAGAGTGTGTCAGCGATCGGAATAACTACTTAAAGATGTAAGTCATTGACTCTAGTGGAGTATTAGCTTTATGCATGGTATTTGAATAAGTTGATGTTATTGCTTACTTATGTAAATTGTTTTGCGCCATGACTTAAGTTTCGAGTCTAAGAAATGCCATGCAGAGAGGAGCGATCTTAGTTTACTGTCAACGACACGGGTCGCAGCTGTGCAGATAGCGTGCTTGCTACCAGCAGGTATAATTGTGCTGTGTCATTTTGTGCTTGTGTGCGTCTGCCCGGGCCTTCAAATATTTTTGACCACGGGCAAACGTCATGCTGTAGGTGACGCGAAAGTCGAGCAGTTGTGATCGATACCGTGATATTCCACTCAGCAGGTATTTTCTTCCATTTTAATATGTAAGAACCATTTTTTCTTTTTTCATGTCTGCTTCAAATGTAACTTGTGAATTTATGAACTGAAATGAGTGCATAATGAGGCGGCAATGCATATGAAATAGGCTAGGAGAGTTTCCGTAGGTAGTTACCAATATTTTTTTCTTCCTGATCATTGTTTATGAAACTACGGATAACATTCTTTAACAGTGAATAATACCTCCTGTACGGGAGGGACATGCCTCACTGAACACTTTTTTTGTTGCTGTAAGCAGTGTATTAAATACACTTTCTGTACAACTTAAGATTGACTGTGCTCTTAGGTCAGCAAATTTATCATCAGTACTATACCTGCGCATTACCTTTTGAATGTTAAGAAACAGAGAAAACTCAGAAACAAAAAATTAACAATAACTAACTGCATGAGACTTGTGCATGACAATGAATGTACGAAACACACACATAGCTTACCATGGAAATAGTATTAGAACTAACAAAATTAATCACATTAGGTAAGGCATACAACCTTTCACCAACAATTTTCGATCACTTTTGTCGTTATTAAAAGCTTTATTTTTGAGTCGAAAGTATAAAAAAAAAAATATTTCGAGATTAAAATGTTTCTAAAAAGATTTCTGTAAAGAAAATTTGACAAATAAAGGTCACGGAATACTAATTTATGTTTATTGTTTAGACCTACTTTATAAAAAGATAATTTCACAGTTTGTAAACCATTTACCTGCACGGATGTATTCGCATGCATACGAGAGATTGCACGCCAGACTAATGTCTTACTCGTGGAAGTGGTCTTATTGCGCGGGTTGGTACCACCCTTATAGGCTGTTCACGGTAAAGTGAGCAATTTTGAAGGCCTCTCTAAATTTTTACTTCCACCCAATTTTTATCTTCCGGCTGCTTTTTAATATAAGCATTGCAATGTGCCCAATAAACACAGTACATATATTTTATCACTCTCAAAAGTTAACGCCTGAGGCTGCAATAATATATATTTATTAGAGGTTGATGCCTGTTGGAAGGGGGGGGGGGGGGGCTTAAAAAGTGCCCGCTTTATCGTGACTGTATGTATTATTTGTTTTTTTTTTTCTTTGGTAGCCTGGTGCTGTTGAAGGTAGTTGCCATGACACCGGGACCCGCGTCATAGGGAGATGTAACTTCATCTCTGGTGCACCACGGGATTATTATTTGTAACAAGAGACTCCTTCAGGCACTCTTCTCCCCATGTCTTCCCCCTCATCACCTTTCCACAGAAGTCCCCGTGGGGACTTCCTCTTGAGAAGTCGCGACCTGTACACGCAGCTCATTAGCTTTGCCTCCTAACCTCAACTCCAGCTGGCAGGGTCGAGAGATGGAGTCCTTTTGCCGTGGCCTTGCGTCCCACATGAAGTTCAATATACTTGACTGTTGTGTTCGGAGTTCCCTCGTCGCGTGTTGCTTTACCTCCTCCCGGAAGAGCTTGCGAGGTCGCCACTTGCCAGCGAACAATGAAAAGTGCGCAGATTGGCAAGTATCTATCCTACCACCTTTTGAAGTAAAAATATCTTCGCATTGTTCGAGTGGTCTCAACCGAACACAAAACAGTTGTTTCACGTTAAAAATTCGCTTGCAGTATTGTTATCTCGACAGAAGGATTCAGTCGATTCGTGTCTTTTTTGGATTGGCAGAAGAAAATCAGTTTCATTGTTCCAACAGGCATTGTTCAGTAAACAACACATTTTGGTAACATTTGATTGGTACTGTGTAGACAAGCCTTTTGTTGACACAACTGTTGCAGTGTATGATACATACCTTGTGACTGTTCGTTCAAATTCCGTTCGGCTTTTCTCTCCGACGATTGGGGAACCAAATTTCGACTTCGTCACGTTTTATATTCACAAAATTTTCCCCGGCATAATTTCTTTAGATTTATTTTTTACGTCTGAAGAATAAATTTCAAACTTAGCAAATAACTGTATAAAACATTTGACAAGAAGGGTCGTTTTCTTCTGCATAAAACATCGGTAACTCTTCGGAATAAGCAGGATATATTTAGGTTTGTAAGTAGCTGCGCAAGATTTCTAAAAAAGGAAGCTGTTATTATTATTTTTTTCGTAAGAGTGTTAATCTCAGCAAAGAAATTGGCGGTCAAGCGGGCTTTCGCTTACACGAATCGCCTTCCATGTGCAATAAAAAGTGATGATGATGTTCGTATAAATATGCCGCCACTTCTCCCACCACCGCCCATCGTGGCTGTCGCCAGCTGTTGGTAATGCGTCCCACCCATTCCTCCTGACCTTTGCATTCATGGCTGCTCGTGTTACGGGATCAAAGCTCGATCCATCTCGAATGCGGTGGTGTAGTGGTTAGACTACTCGCCTCCCACGTATGTCAACCGGGTTCATTTCCCGGCGGGATCACTCCAGGATTTTCGCATGAGGGAATCGTGCCGAATGATGCCGCTGGTCGGCGGGTTTTCTTGGGGATCTCCCGTTTCTCCGGCACTTTCATTCCGGCGCTGCTCCTTCCTGAGTCTCGTTTCACCCTCATCGGATCTCAAGACAAGGGCCGCCCAAATCTCTTTACTCCGCTCCAAGTCATGTAATGCTATCTTCTAAAATGGCCGCTGTAATAGTTTTACAATGGAGGGAGCAGTGAAGTAGTTATAGCTATTCATGGCAAAATGAGCACTTTTGAAAGTCCCTCATTTGAAATAATGGTCGATAAATATACTTTATTTTAGCCTTCGGCGTTAACTTCAGGGTGCGATGGAACATACATACTCTGTTTATTACTTAGATGACAATATTTATTTAAATTAGTGGTGGATGGATAAAAAATCGTTGAAAGAAAAAGTGACTAGGGCCTCAAAAGTGCTCACTTTTCCGTGAACGGCCTTTCCTTTAACAGAAGTCCAGACGCTTGTTTAAAGTCGTAATGCCGTCTGCCGCTTCGTTTCGAAGGTCGTGTTCACGTGTGGACGCACCGAGCCAAAAAGGAAGTTCGTGAAGTTTGCGGAAAGGACGAATCACTTTTAAAATTGAAAATGAAGCGACAGATTTTATTTCGCATAACTTAGGAATCTGCTGCAGTGCATTTGATACAGCTTCATGTTTCGGGAACGAACGATGCCTAGTCTATACGTAGCTTTGTTCGCCACTGTAACCGGAAAACTATAGTTTTTGCTGCAGTCACTTGGGTTTGTTCCTTCAGATATCAAAAAGTAGCGTTATGCACCTGCAGTAGTTAGCAACACTCAGAATATTTGTTGAAACAAAAAAAAAAAAAAAGTTACGCATGTTACATTTCTGAAAATAACAACTGTCGAAACTTTTTATTCCTGTACAAATCTTGTGTTTATAAAACACAGTAAAACACCAGTATAGCAAGAATGAAAGATTTTTGTTAATAATTTTTTAAACAGGAGACACAAAATATACTAACAAAATATACTCATTAGCAAGTTTACGAAGACATTCTGTGAATTGACGTAGGGAAATTTATTGAACGTCCGTTATAGAGAAAGCAGTGTCTCCGAATAGTATATCATTTTAGCGAGAGTAGTGACTGCTTCTGTCAGGCGGCCCTCGTCATTCCGCTTCTGCGTATGTAACCTGTTCTTTGTCACGCTGTTGCACGCTGGACCGCGTATTCTGTGGCGCCGTCGTGCTGGTTTGTTTTTCCTGGCATCAAGTGGCGGCTTGAGCCCCTTGGCCCCTTTTCGGCGCATGGATTGGTCTGTGACGACTCGCTGAACCGTAATCCAGTGCACAAATCTGGGTCTTTTGGCATATTGGCCCGTACTTTATTTTTAATTATCTCCACCGGGGTGAAAATGATTGAATAATGATACAGCTGTGGTAGCTCCCTTTGCATTTTCTAATTTAAGGGTTTTGCCGTCGAGTGTGCGTTGGAAGGGGAAAACAGGGTCGATAGCCATAAAAAAAAAGGAAGCATAGTTACAATTCGTTGATACTTTACAAACGAGCCTTTAGTGACTGACTGTCCGTGTTTATCAGCAACTGTGCTATGCCGTATCAGGTCCTACATTTTTTTTTCTCCGTACTAATTCGTCGGCCCATAATGGGATATTTTGACTTATAGACTGTTCACGGTAAAGTGAGCACTTTTTAATGACAATGCTTGAAATTTCCTTTCAACTTATTTGTATCATTTCGTCAGATAACATAAACATTTCTATGTAGTTAATAACCACGATGTTTATACTTTATAGCTCCCAAAAGATAACGTCTCAGGCCACAATAAAATATAATATTTTGGTTATTATGCTTGCTGGGAGAGACTTAAATAAGTGATCACTCTACCGTGAATAGCCTATAAAGATAAGTTGCGTGTAATGTCCCACGCTAGCAAAGTTCATAGTGTAAGGGGGGGGGGGGGGGGCGAAGGAGTCGGACTTGTGTACTGATGTACCGTGCCATTGTTTCCTTTTCCTGCAAACCCAACGGTGAATAACGTAGGGTTGGGTGGGTAAACACTGGGATTGGCTATTATGTGTTAGGAATGACAATATCCGGACAGATGGGACTTTTTATTTGGTATGCAAGAAACCCGTGAGAATGAGTTTCGCCAGTTGTTTATTTATACTGCAAATCTATGCGTGTAATGAATTTCCTACTATTTTTGTGGTATATTGCTTATTCATACCGACAAAATAATAAATTGATTCTAATACGTTTGGTATAATTATGCTTTTTCTTCGTATCTGTATTTTTTTTGTGCTTCCTCTGCATTTGATTGACATTTTACATTATAAAGAAGTTAAAAGAAGTTTCCTGGCCTTTCGTTATCGGCTTCTGACTGCGTGCAACTTCCTTCCCGTAAATAATAGGACCATTCAGAATTCCGTTGCACCAATACCGAATGAAGGTGGTTGTTCCCAAGCATACGCTGCTCCGTCCCAGAGCTCGGAGACGTCCTGCATGGTGGCCAAGGAATCATTTTCGCCAGCAGGCTGTGATTCACTTTAGCCCAGCTCTCTTGACTCTTGCTCTTCGCCGCTGCTTGTCAATTGGTCACTTCCTGCGGCCGGGGAACGCTGCTAACAGAACGACTGCAGCAGCTATTCATTATTCACCGCCAGCTGGAGGCCCCTCTGGCTCTCTGTCTCTCTCCCCGCTTCTCGTCATACCCCTTGTCTTCGTCTCTCATTTTCCGCCTTTGTTTGTTTGTGTTTCGTCCCGGCCTCAAGAAAGCCCCTGCTGCTCTGTTTTCTTTGTTCGTTGTGTTGGGTTTGCTGTGGTTGTACGCCTTACCGACTGATCAAAAAGTACCTTCAAAGTTCTCTCTCACTGCCAAGGTTGCATCTGCACCATTTTAAACCAAACTCTTGTCCTCTTCCCACATGTTTTTGGTATAAAACAATATTTATTGCATTTTGTATGTCAATTAGAGAGAGGTAGACGCGAATTCATTGACCGTCTTCTTCATTTAGCGTGCAAGTATCGTGGCCACACGCCTCTTTGTGATCCTGTTTGATGGTAGACAGGATCACTGTTTCTAAATCAAGGTAGCTGCTGTGGGTTGGTGCACTTGATTTGCAGTATCCGAAGATGTAAATATTGGCCTGAATTATAATTTTCTGTTTTTAGTTTGTTGCCGACACCCTCGTATTTATTATTGTTCCGAATTATAGCCTGTCCTGATATTGCTTTACATTCTTGACAAGTTTCCACTGTCCTCCTGAAACGTATTTTTATGTCTATCCAGCTTTCGTTAGTTGGTTAAGTATGATCCGTCATTATCAGAAGGGATTCCACACAAGACTAACCTGTTGGGTGCCATAACTTAATCGCATGCACAACTGTTGTGACCATTTTATTTTGTGCAATTTTCTTTAAATAAATTTAGTGTATTCTTATTTCGCGGCCGAGGTTATTGTGTATCGAAAGTCAGTATAAAAAGTTTGCACTGTGCTAGGCTTAGTACTGACCACTGCAGTTTTGTTAGATGCGCACTATGGTTGATCTTACGAGTCCCCTCTCCTGCCCACAACACTCATTGCGGGTTGCAAATCCCTACGCCACAGTCATAACCTAGTGTGAGTTGTTTGTTGGCGAATGAAACTGAAAGTGCGTTGTCAAACAAGTTCCCCGAATTACTTTTGTTTCTGGTCTTAATATATTAGTTGTATCGTCCAAAGTGTGATAAGAACTAAAATTACCGTCTCACAAATGTTAACCCAAATTCGCAGCCTCGAATAAATTAAAAAGAGTTACCAAATATTTAATTTGTTGCAATTTTTCTTTTTTACTTTTATAACTTACGAATTTTTTAGACCGATGTCAGTCTAGCATTTGCAATTACAATTGGATTAGCTGAAAGCGTGTTAGTAATGTATATAGCTGCCACTTGAAGTAACAGCTGATTGCGAAAGTATACATAAACGAAAAGTAAACATGGACCCTACTTTCGTCGAACTGTAGAACCAGCAAAGTTACATGAGACAGAGAGTACGCAATATTTCACTGGCAAAGGGATATGAGATTACTTAAAGTGGACGGGACGCAAGTCTTGCAGTAATGGCAGGCCTTCAAAGCCCTTACCAATACAGCTGTTTTCGTGGTGTAAGGCCAACGTTATGTTCAACGATTTCGTTTTTATGCTGTCAAAGGGCATCAAGAAGAAGCGGAATTTTTTGACGAGCGATTTCATGCAACCAAACCGTTATGAGACACCCAGAAATTCCACAGCTCCCTTCCTGCCCTAGATAGTGAAATAGCGATAAAGATATGAGTCGTGGAGGTTTTCTTTGCCTGGAGAAGACATAGCCTATAATAAACACTGGCATCACACAAATAAGATGATATTAATATTTTAGTATAACGATTTATTCGCCAAAAGATTGCTGGGCACATTAGTTCACATTAGTTCAGAAACAATTTTTTGGTTGGAGGATATCAACTTTCACGTGTTTTATCTGTCTGTTCCAGCCAATCACGGACGTTCGGTGTCGGTGGTACTTAGTGTGATAGGCCCAGTCGAATATCAAATATCTTCCCACACAGATACGTGACCAGTAGCTATAAGGGATTTGCAATGTGCACGTACAAAGTTGAAGTATAGTCTGCGTGTAAATCTTTTCGCGAAAAACAGGTTGCCGTACAAATGATACATTTTGTATTGTTTATGAATTATGTTATAGAGATGGTGACATTAAAGTTTTCTATGTCCAGCACGACATACATCGTCTTTTTTACCCATAGGACATAGAAGACGTACTTGACGTACCTGGTTACCAAATTCTGTCCCAGATGGTACTTGAATGCTCTCCGGTAGGAGATTCTACTTCAGTAGATAAGAGATTCAACGACCAGTGCTCTTATTTTGAAAACAGTTTTTGAAATTGAATTATGTGGAATTAATAGATACAATATTTGTTTACTGAATAATTTTGTGTCCTTGTCTTAAGAAATCTTGAATCGAAAACACAGGTATTAATGTGTGCGAATTAATGAAAATCCCAGTCTTGGAGCTATGACTATAAAATTTCGATAAGTAAGGGAAGGAGTATTATCCCGTAATGATCCCATTATAAAGGTTTACATAGACGGTGCTTAAATGTGGTGATTATACATGAATATGTTTAAAAGTGCCAAAATTTCGAATAACTTGACACGGTATTATCACCTAATAACTTTGATTAGCCCCCCTCCCTCTTTTATCACAATGGATTTTATATTTCATTTTTCGGTGACGTAAACGTGGGTAGGAATGCATTTGTAACATATTAGCTATATTTATTGCCATTCACTGCAGACTAAGAAGTGTCCCAATACTGCTTTGCGCCATACCTGGTTCATATCGCTGATCACCGGACGCTTATTGGTTGTGATAAAGAAACATGCTTTTTCCAGCCTAAGTACATCTTGCATCAATATATTTCTTTTCATCACCAGAAAGCATTAATTAATGTGGGAACGGGGAAAAAGTTTATGAGAACACATACCATGTGTCCAATACTATGACTAGATAAGATAAAAAAATTGGAATCTGATTTATCTACTCCAGTATACTGTTCCAGTAACGAGCTTTCAAACACTAGAAGTGATTAACATTTACTAGAAATTTGAGACTCCTGGTGGCCAGTTTCCAGAGTAGATGAGAAAGAAAACGAAGTCACATTCAATGCTATGCATAGGTAGGTAATGGAAGACATGTGTGTTTTGTATTTGGAGTGTTGACTTTCTTCTTTCACTTGAGTGCATAAACAAAATAGAAGTTCGATGTGTTATGAGCACGAAAAATAGAATCGCTGATAACTCCAAATAGTAGATTTCAGTTAAACGCTGTTCACGGTAAACTGGGCACTTGTGAAAGCCCTGCTTAAGATCTACTTGTATGCACGTTGCGTATTGTTCCGTCTTATGTAAAGTTAACATTGCCATGGACCTCATAACTTTATTCATGTGTCGGTCAGACGAAACTCTGAAATTATTAAGAAAGTAAATACTTCACAAATCTGCTCATTTTTACACTTGATGCATTTAAAAGAAACAAAGCTAAAGAAGTAATTTTAAGTTATCACAAATGGTTACCTAACACTTTCTATTCGACGTTAAAATATGGAACTACTTTCCATCCATCGTTACCAACTTTACTGGGTGTATGTCACTCAGTGCGCCCATTAAAAAATGTATGTACGTAGGGGCAGTGCCTTTTTTCTCAGGTTCATTTCTAGAAGTGCTCATTTCATCGTGAACAGCCTTTACCAGGTGTCAATAATTCATAAGCCGACGAAGGCGAGAACCGCGGTCCGCGACGGCAGGACGTTGAAACCGCGGCACGTTAACCGCCTTGCCAGCTGTCGCGCCGTTCACCGACCCCCTCCATCCCTCTTCTACTTGCTCATGTTGATACGCGGCTTACCTATCGCGTCGTGTCTGTGCGGGCAGAAATGCGGTGTGAATAATCGGCGAACTTCCCCCTTTTTCCACAAACTTGGTCTATCCCGTATATGACAAGTCAGTCGCGTAATTACGTGCCTCCCGAGTCATTACCGACCAGACGTGAAGAATCTGTACTTACTAGACTTGCTGTATGTTCCCTTTTTTTTTTTTCAATGTTGTGGCTGCTAAACAGTCGCAATACAGAATTCTTTGCGAGAATTATACATTTTCGTTGTAATCTCTTATGATATCTAATTCCGATAAAAAATAGCGAAAATAAAGAAAAAAAGATCAACGAGCCACTATGTAATAAAAACTTAAAAATGTAATGGAATGTTCCGTCTGCGATCTGTGTTCTGCTGTTATGATCAGGACGTGTCTTTTTCGAAGATTCATTTCCGCCAGGTACAAAACTTTTAATTCCCTTGAGAAAAACTGGACTACAAAATTAAA